>OY720441.1:267587246-267739002 GCA_963082915.1 Dolichopus griseipennis
TCTCCATTGACAGTAACATAGTGACCAGTGAATATATTTCCAAAATTAAACTTATTATGTAATCTTCTATATATATAAAAGGGAAAGTTTGTTTATTTGTTTGTTTGTTTGTTTGTTTGTTTGTTTGTTTGTTTGTATGTTTGTTTGTTTGTAGCGAATAGACTCCTAAACTGCCCAGCCGATTTTCATGAAAATTTGTATATAGGGGTTTTTGGGTACGGAAAGAAATCGTGGCCCAAAAATTTTGCTCTAACGGACCGCCAAGTTGGGGCTGTGGTGCAAGTATTTAAACTTCTTTGTTCTAAAATGAAAACGGTTTGACCGATTGACTTCAAATTTTGTATACGTGATGCTCTTTGAGAATTGAGTAGACACTATTAACAGTTTTGGAATTTGTTAACCCATCTCGGGCCGACGGGTGGTCAAAAAAAATTTTGGGTCCAAATTTTGTCCGATTTTACAAAATTCTGCTTTGACTTAAAAGAAAGCCCTAAAAAAAATTTTGTTGAGTTCCATTAACCCATTGCGGCCCAACAGCTTTTTATAGGTTTTTTCAATACTTTACTCTAAATTCGAAACGGTTTGACCAATTGACTTCAAATTTTGTATACGTGATGCTCCTTGAGAATTGAGTTGACACTATTAATAGTTTTGGAATTATTTAACCCATGTCGGGCCGACGGGTGGTTAAAAAAAAAATTTGGGTCCAAATTTTGTCCGATTTTACGAAATTCTGCTTTGGCATTAAAGAAGCCCCAAAAAAAATTTTGTTGAGTTCCATTAACCCATTGCGGCCCAAAAGCTTTTTATAGGTTTTTTCAATACTTTACTCTAAATTCGAAACGGTTTTACCAATTGACTTCAAATTTTGTATACGTGATGCTCCTTGAGAATTGAGTTGACACTATTAACAACAGTTTTGGAATTTATTAACCCATGTCGGGCCGACGGGTGATCAAAAAAAATTTTGGGTCCAAATTTTGTCCGATTTTATGAAATTCTGCTTTGGCTAAAAAGAAAACCCACAAAAAAATTTTATTGACTTGCATTAACCCATTGGGGCCCAACAGCTTTTTACAGGTTTTTTCAATACTTAACTCTAAATTAGAAACGGTTTGACTGATTTTCTTCAAATTTTGTATACGTGCTTCCCTGTCAGAATTGAGTTGACACTATTAACAGTTTTGGAATTTGTTAACCCATGTCGGGCCGACGGGTGGTCAAAAAAAATGTTGGGTCCAAATGTTGTCCGATTTTCCGAAATTCTGCTTTGGCTTAAAAGAAAGCCCTAAAAAAATTTTTGTTGAGTTCCATTAACCCATTGCGGTCCAACAGCTTTTTATAGGTTTTTTCAATACTTAACTCTAAATTAGAAACGAATTTGACCGGTTGACCTCAAATTTTATATGTGTGAAGCAACTTGAAAATGGAGTTGATTCTGTTAACAGTCGGTCCTACGATTGGTCAAAAAAATTTTTTTGGAAGTAAATTACGTCAAATTTAGTTTGTACTGCTTTGAATTACAGAAAGTTTCAAAAATTACTAGAATAATCCTAGAAAAATCGTTTTAAAAAGATTGCTTTCATACATTTGAAAATTTGCATGTGCAAGCCGTGATTAATTTTTGTGTTAACTTTTGGCAGTAATATCAACATCAATTAAACCTCCATTGAGAGGCGCAGCAACGCGCACCGGGTATTAGCTAGTACAATATAAATTTGAAAAAGTGTTTTTTTAAAAACCCTTGGTTTTTTTTTAATCACTTGTTTTCTTAATCAATTGAAATTAAAACTTTTTTTTTTATCTCTTTGTAATAATTATAATTAAAAATATCTAATTTTCGTGTTAAGTTTTTTAATATTCGGGACCTACACGCTAATTTTCATGCCGTAGAAAGTCTCTTAACTCTACAAAACCAGCAATTCTAGCCCTTGGTGAAAAACAGGTCAGTGAACTAAATAATAAATTTAATATTACTGGCTACTCACATGTTTCACACTTCGTACACAAAAGAGGAATTGCGATCTACATTAAAAATTACATTGCTTTCAACACCCTAGATAAATACGAAACTTCTAGCCCAAAGTTACACTATATTTGGGATAAAATTCTCGTTGAAAAGCATGTAATACATTTCTGTTTGCTATATAGATCTCCTAATTAAAATTAACAGGAAACTGCTTCGGAAATTGACAATCTTTCAAACCAGGTCAATGAAATTTTGGTTGTATATTTCTCACTCCATGAAATGTATTAAACGGGATTCCAAAGTATTTCGTAAAAAAGAGGAGGCTTTTAAGCAATACCAGAATAGTGCATTAGAGTCTCACAGGGCCAACTATTTTGTGGTTCGAAGCAGATGTAAGAGAGTGATCAATTAGCAAAAATTCTTATTCAACCGATGGGTTGAAACCAAAACTTTTACATATGCCAGAGAATAGCAAATCGTTTTGGAAGTTTGCAAAAAATCTAAAAGAGGATACTAGAGGATCTTCTTTTCCTCCGCTTATTGATGAAAATAACGCAATTGTATCAGATTCAAGAGAGATGGCGAATTTTATTGTCAAACAATTTTCTCAACACTGCCACAGTAAACTCAAGTCAATGACCATCAAATATTCCAGAAGTTGGTTGTTGCTTTGGTAGGATCTACTTTCGGACGCGAACATGAAAATCTTGCAGAATCTTGATACAAAAAACCTATTTGACCATTTCAAAACCTCTACGCAACCTCTTCTATTTATCCCTTACTTCAGGTATTCATCCTGCCCAATGGAAGATTGCGCACGTTTTTCGAATTCGAAAAAAGGTAATAAAAGCTATCCCTCAAACTACCGCCTTATAGAAAAGCTTTTGATATACCTGGATCATAAAGGTGTTCTTGTTGCATATTTCTAAAGCTTTCGATCATGTATGGCATGGCTTTATTAGCAATCTGCAGAGCTTTAGGGTTAAGTAGGGTTTTTGTTAAATGGATTAGAGATTTCCTTTCGAATCGCACAATTCGAGTACTTGTCAATGGTTTATCATCTGACAAATTTGAACTAAACGCAGGCGTCCCTCAGGGATCTGTTCTTTCGCCTACCCACTTCTTAATATCCATCAATGACCTTCTATCTTTAACTTCCAATCCAACCCACAGTTTTTCAGACGACAACACCCTTGTAGCTTCCTGTGAATTTCATAGCCGCTATAACATTAATCGTCAGGTTGATACAACAGCAAAAGATTTCACTGTCAGTGAGCTAAATAATGATTTAGCAAAAATTCATAAATGGCCAAATTAATTTAGGCCAAACGAGCATAATTCCGAAACCAATGAAGATAGTACCTCCAAATTTGGTATGAGGGTGCCTCTTTCGATTTCCTTAGTGTCCTTGAAATTTGGGCCTCATTGGAGTAGTAGGTCGGGGATCAACCACATAGTTTCGAAGACCTTAAAGCATATCTTCGAAAAAAATAATGACAGTAACTTCAAACAAATGTAGAAGCTTCAAATTTGGCACAAAGGAGTTCTTTACTATTTCCTATGTGTTCCCTTAATTTATGATCAATTTAAGTGTTGGTTCAGGTAAATCTCTTAGACCTCTAAAGTTTTAAAGGCTTATCATCGAAATTAAAAATATGGTAACTTAAGATTATTATAAAATGTTCCAATTGTGTACTAGGGTTAACTAGTATTGAAAGTATGATGAGGACTGCATATGGGCAAATCGTACCATGGTTTCGGGTTCTGGAATCTTTGAAAAGTTCAAGGCCTAACAAACATATATCTACAAAAAACACCGAGACTCGAAAAATAATGGCGTAAAATAAAAAATAAGAGATATGCATGATACTTACGCTATGTTCAAAAGTACTTGCTGCATTTATGAAAAAATTTGTTCTCTGTAAAAAGTTCTAAATTTGTAATTGTATTTTAGAAATACATTTGTTGCATATTTTGTGTTTATATGCTTTTCTAATAGGTACATAAATTAACAATTTAAAATAATTGCAATTTTGAAAAATTTTCATTATTAAATATATTATGCTTTGATTATCTTTTTATTACAAAATTTAATAATTAAAATTTTTTCACTTATGTAATTGAATTGGAATAAATATATTTTCATTTATTTCAAGTTTCTTTGTTTTTTAGTATTTTTCAATAGATAAATTAGTAAGAATTTGTAATATTTTTTAATACATAGTGTAATTAGAAAATGTTTTTAGTATTATAAAGTTAAGTTGGCTAGCTATGTCTTACGAACAAACTAATAAGAGCTTTTATGGTTTTAAAATGACTTATGGATATCGCATTAAATTTGAACCGAATAGGTGTAGGGTATTTCTAAGTCGGTTGCACCAACTGACTGTTTCTTTACTTGTTATACCCGTATGACTAAATAGTCAAAGGGTATATTAAATTTGCAAAGTTTCTGCAAAATTTAGTTGATCTACAGCAGTGGGTTCGAGTACCTGCCATACAACTTTTTGTTTTATATGAGCATTACACTACACCTAATGAAGCTGGGTGTCTGAAATTTTTCAAAAAATAGTTTAGTGTAATGGCAAAGTTTCTGCAAAATTTGGTTTGTCTACTACAGAGGGTTGAAGTAGCTGCCATACAACTCCTTCTTTTATATGAGAATTCCACCACACTTAATAAAGCTGTATGTTTAAAATGTTGCGAAAAGTAATTAACCGGCTGATATTATGTATATGTTATGGTCATACTGGTATCCCAGAGTTGACACCGTTTACTCTACCACACTCTTCCTCGTTTTTCTACTTTTTTTAATAATTACATACAAAAATTAATATCTGTAAAAATGCTTAAAATTTCACATTTGTGGTTATATTTGTATTTCTTTTATTATAATTACTAAATGTATTCTCATAAAACATAATAACACATTTTACTATTTTAAAAAATATTATAAACTTTTTCTTATTAATAAAATGCTTTTTGATTCTTTTCTCATTATCTTACGCAATTTCTTCATTATATTATATTACCTGTTGTTATAATTCAATAAAAATATTATATAATAAAAATTTAAAAAAAGAAATTTGCATTCATTTATTAAAAAAATATTTCAGTTGTTACCACATTTTCAAAAAATTTTGTTAAAATGTGCCTATATAGTTTCACTCTGTCCGTCCGTCGGTCTGTATGTCAGTATGTTTACAAAATCTTTTACATCGTTTGAAATAGAGAAAGGAAATTTTAACCACACGGAGGTATTGCAAAAAAGATAATGTTATAGAAGAACTTTTTTCTATAGCCCCACCAGTTACGAAGCTACAGCCACCCAAAGTTGGAAAAAGCCTTATTTTTAAATTAATGTAACAAGAGTTCTGTTAAGTGCATGCTATATCCGAAAATAGCACAAAATAGCCGGTTTTATAAACTTTATAAATTCTTTGAAGACAAATGTTTAGGGTTGCCATACAGTACTAAAATTTACCATTATGCAAAACCAGATTTAGTGAAATGTGTCAAAATTTGTTGCCAAACATATCTTCTAAACGGTTCAAGCTAGGGTTTTGTAATTTGGGAGAAGTTATATCTTCAAAAATGAGTAGGAGTCGATTAACAAAATTTTTTTGTCAAGCTTCATAGTTGGAAGCTATAAAAGCTCAAAAATTAAAATTTTGCTACATTTAAACACCTGTGACTTGGATATCTGTTAAAATTTTTGTTTAAGTAATATACAAAATTGAAATTGCTTTTCTTAATTTTGAAGAGTGGCGAAGCTACAGCCTACAAAAATTCCAAAAAAGCCATATATTTAAGTTTGTATAACAAGAGTTCTGTTAGGTAACATCAAAAGAGAGCTGCTTTTAAGGGCTTCACAAAAATACAAGACTAAAAGTTATAGGGTTGTCATACGGTACTAAAATTTGCCTTATGCAAAAGTCAATTTTTGCAAAATGTTTGGCCCATATAACTTCTAAACGGTTCAAGAAGGCTTTTAAAATTTTGGGAGAAATTTGACTTTCAAAAATTAGTGGTAGTCGGTTAACAAAACTTTTTTTAACTTCCCCTATTTTGAAGATATAAGGGCTCGAAAATTTAAATTTTGCTATTTTTAAACACCTGTAACTTGAATACCTGTTCAAATTTTATTTTACAAATATACAAAATTTTAAGCTTCTACATTATATTTCAACATTAGTTAAAGGCTTTCTTAAATTTTAAAGGGGTTATTTAAATTGAAGAAATTGTCTTTTAGGTTTAACCATTTTTGCTTGGATAATAAAATTCTAGGTAAAACTACAAATTTTGGTGGAGTTCACAATTGGTTTCATAGATCCTAAAATAATGGAAAGGTGGTTGACAGAAGTGTGGTAGGCAGATCTATAATAAGATTGCAAAGTGAAAACTTGGAAACCTTCCCCATTGAAGGGCTTCTATTTCTTCAAAATTAACACTTTGATGTTTTTATACAACAGTAACTTATTCGCCACTGTAAATTTTTTTCTTAAAATAAACGTTCACATTGAAGTACAAACATTATATTTCGCACTTGTTAATAGGTTTTCTTGAGTGCATTGGGATTATATTCTAAATATTGATTTAACTATTAGTCATAATTAATAAATTGATGAAATAGCTAAATTATAATATTATCATTTATATATATTTTTATAAAAAAAAATTAAAAAATACTAAGTAAGAAACCCTATATAAATTTGAAAAAGTTATACTAAATTTGCCATTATGTTTGTGAAGCAGAGAAAAAGGGGAGTAGATATAGAATCAAAGGTATGGTTCGGATCACAATCGAAAAGTGAATTGATCTAGCTATGTATGTTCATTCGTCCGCACGATAACTAAAAAAATAAAGAACTAGGATTCTGAAATTTTCACAAATTCGTTTTAATAAAAGAGCCGTCATCGCAATTGCAATCCATTCAGTTGGCTTCACGGCCAAAAATTTTGTTGGTCTACTGCAGAAGTTCGAGGAGTTTCCACATAGCTTTTTTATTTCTAAGGGCCATAATATCTGAAAGTTCTACTACACTCTTCCGCGCTTTTTTATGATTTAATGGAGGAAATGTAGGTTTTTAAATGGAAAAAAGGTTTTAATATACAATGTATTTAAGCATAATATACACCAAATTGAACATTTTGATCTTTAGATTTTATTACAAAAAAAAAAAAAAAAATTGCAACTTGACACTGAATTTATTTTTAAAGAAAACAAATGTAAAGTAAATAAACAACAAAGACTTACGAAAGACTTACACTGTGGAGATGCAAAATGTTATGTTATTGAAATTTAAGGATATTATTATTCGGATTCTTTATTTTTATTATTATTAATAATATCTCATTTAGCTTTTCCACTATTTGAGGCAACAAAATTTGTCTTATGAATTAAGTGAGCTTTTGGAATAAAAGTTAACTTGCGTTAATACCAAAAATTCAAAAATTTCATTGAAAAACCAATTTTCATCTTTATATATTAGGTAAAAAAAAATTTGACCTTATACACATACAGATTATACAATATATAAAGAAGAAAATTTGTTTGTTTGTTTGTTTGTCCAGGATTCACGTGAAAACCACTTGTGAGATTGTCACAAAATTTAAAGGAATAATTCTGAGAGCCCGGTGGGTGATATAGGCTATGTCACATTTTTAAAAGTCAATATGTTGCGGCTCTAGAGCCATTTTAAGCTTTTTCGATTTTTTGATGTCGAGTCAATTGAAATTTTGCACAAATGTTTCTCTTAACAATCGGAATTAGTTGTATAAATTTGGTTGGAATAAATTAACCCATTTCGGCTTGGCGGTCTTCCAAAAAATTTTGTGTTTCTGATTTGTGTCCAATTTTAGAGGGTGGTTTCGCATTCGAAAAGAGAGGCTAACACAAATTTTTGGGAAGTTCGGAAAATTTTGTTAAAATGTGCCTATATAGTTTCACTCTGTCCGTCCGTCGGTCTGTATGTCAGTATGTTTACAAAATCTTTTACATCGTTTGAAATAGAGAAAGGAAATTTTAACCACACGGAGGTATTGCAAAAAAGATAATGTTATAGAAGAACTTTTTTCTATAGCCCCACCAGTTACGAAGCTACAGCCACCCAAAGTTGGAAAAAGCCTTATTTTTAAATTAATGTAACAAGAGTTCTGTTAAGTGCATGCTATATCCGAAAATAGCACAAAATAGCCGGTTTTATAAACTTTATAAATTCTTTGAAGACAAATGTTTAGGGTTGCCATACCGTACTAAAATTTACCATTATGCAAAACCAGATTTAGTGAAATGTGTCAAAATTTGTTGCCAAACATATCTTCTAAACGGTTCAAGCTAGGGTTTTGTAATTTGGGAGAAGTTATATCTTCAAAAATGAGTAGGAGTCGATTAACAAAATTTTTTTGTCAAGCTTCATAGTTGGAAGCTATAAAAGCTCAAAAATTAAAATTTTGCTACATTTAAACACCTGTGACTTGGATATCTGTTAAAATTTTTGTTTAAGTAATATACAAAATTGAAATTGCTTTTCTTAATTTTGAAGAGTGACGAAGCTACAGCCTACAAAAATTCCAAAAAAGCCATATATTTAAGTTTGTATAACAAGAGTTCTGTTAGGTAACATCAAAAGAGAGCTGCTTTTAAGGGCTTCACAAAAATACAAGACTAAAAGTTATAGGGTTGTCATACGGTACTAAAATTTGCCTTATGCAAAAGTCAATTTTTGCAAAATGTTTGGCCCATATAACTTCTAAACGGTTCAAGAAGGCTTTTAAAATTTTGGGAGAAATTTGACTTTCAAAAATTAGTGGTAGTCGGTTAACAAAACTTTTTTTAACTTCCCCTATTTTGAAGATATAAGGGCTCGAAAATTTAAATTTTGCTATTTTTAAACACCTGTAACTTGAATACCTGTTCAAATTTTATTTTACAAATATACAAAATTTTAAGCTTCTACATTATATTTCAACATTAGTTAAAGGCTTTCTTAAATTTTAAAGGGGTTATTTAAATTGAAGAAATTGTCTTTTAGGTTTAACCATTTTTGCTTGGATAATAAAATTCTAGGTAAAACTACAAATTTTGGTGGAGTTCACAATTGGTTTCATAGATCCTAAAATAATGGAAAGGTGGTTGACAGAAGTGTGGTAGGCAGATCTATAATAAGATTGCAAAGTGAAAACTTGGAAACCTTCCCCATTGAAGGGCTTCTAATTCTTCAAAATTAACACTTTGATGTTTTTATACAACAGTAACTTATTCGCCACTGTAAATTTTTTTCTTAAAATAAACGTTCACATTGAAGTACAAACATTATATTTCGCACTTGTTAATAGGTTTTCTTGAGTGCATTGGGATTATATTCTAAATATTGATTTAACTATTAGTCATAATTAATGAATTGATGAAATAGCTAAATTATAATATTATCATTTATATATATTTTTATAAAAAAAAATTAAAAAATACTAAGTAAGAAACCCTATATAAATTTGAAAAAGTTATACTAAATTTGCCATTATGTTTGTGAAGCAGAGAAAAAGGGGAGTAGATATAGAATCAAAGGTATGGTTCGGATCACAATCGAAAAGTGAATTGATCTAGCTATGTATGTTCATTCGTCCGCACGATAACTAAAAAAATAAAGAACTAGGATTCTGAAATTTTCACAAATTCGTTTTAATAAAAGAGCCGTCATCGCAATTGCAATCCATTCAGTTGGCTTCACGGCCAAAAATTTTGTTGGTCTACTGCAGAAGTTCGAGGAGTTTCCACATAGCTTTTTTATTTCTAATGGCCATAATATCTGAAAGTTCTACTACACTCTTCCGCGCTTTTTTATGATTTAATGGAGGAAATGTAGGTTTTTAAATGGAAAAAAGGTTTTAATATACAATGTATTTAAGCATAATATACACCAAATTGAACATTTTGATCTTTAGATTTTATTACAAAAAAAAAAAAAAAAATTGCAACTTGACACTGAATTTATTTTTAAAGAAAACAAATGTAAAGTAAATAAACAACAAAGACTTACGAAAGACTTACACTGTGGAGATGCAAAATGTTATGTTATTGAAATTTAAGGATATTATTATTCGGATTCTTTATTTTTATTATTATTAATAATATCTCATTTAGCTTTTCCACTATTTGATGCAACAAAATTTGTCTTATGAATTAAGTGAGCTTTTGGAATAAAAGTTAACTTGCGTTAATACCAAAAATTCAAAAATTTCATTGAAAAACCAATTTTCATCTTTATATATTAGGTAAAAAAAAATTTGGCCTTATACACATACAGATTATACAATATATAAAGAAGAAAATTTATTTGTTTGTTTGTTTGTCCAGGATTCACGTGAAAACCAATTGTGAGATTGTCACAAAATTTAAAGGAATAATTCTGAGAGCCCGGTGGGTGATATAGGCTATGTCACATTTTTAAAAGTCAATATGTTGCGGCTCTAGAGCCATTTTAAGCTTTTTCGATTTTTTGATGTCGAGTCAATTGAAATTTTGCACAAATGTTTCTCTTAACAATCGGAATTAGTTGTATAAATTTGGTTGGAATAAATTAACCCATTTCGGCTTGGCGGTCTTCCAAAAAATTTTGTGTTTCTGATTTGTGTCCAATTTTAGAGGGTGGTTTCGCATTCGAAAAGAGAGGCTAACACAAATTTTTGGGAAGTTCGGTTAACCTGTTTGAGCACGTGGGTGCAATGGAGCTTTTTCAGTGTTTTTGCTGTCGAGTCAAAGCGGTTTCACCGATTGACTTGAAATTTTGCACAAATGTCCCTCTTAGCAATAGGAATAGTATAAATTTGGTTGATATAAATTAACCCATTTCGGCCGGACGGGCTTCCAAAAAATTTTGTGTTTCTGATTTTTGGCCAATTTTACAGGCTGATTTCGCAGTCTAAAAGAGAGGCTGCAAAAAGTTTTAGTTAAGTTCGATTAACCTGTTTTCTACGACGACGCCAGGGAGTTTTCTATAAATTTTATTTGTTTAAATGATTAAAAGAATTTTATTGAAAATTTTGTACCAGCATTTTAATTATAAAAACCCACATGGTTAATTGGCTTTTACGCGTTTAAACAAAGATTCAATTAAATTTTCAAATTTTTTGTATGAACGCAAGTTAACCTTTATTCCAAAAGCTCACTTACTTAATAAGACTATTTTTTTTCCTTAAATAGTCTCAAATAGTGCAAAACCTAAATGACATAATATTAATAATAATAAAAAAATAAAGCTAATAAAGAATCCGAATAATATCTTAAAACTTAAATAACATTACATTTTCCTTCTCTACATTTTTTTCGTAAGTTATTGTTTTTTATTTACTCTGGAGTTGTTGTTTTTTAAAAAAAGAATTCAGTGTACAATTGCAGTTTTCTTAAATAAAATCAAAAAATATTTTCACATTTATTATGCTTAAATACATAGTATTTTAAAACAGCTTTTCAAAAAAATAAGCCCACATTTCTCTCATAAAATAATAAAAAAACGAGGAAGTTCTACTACCTTGCAGGTAAGTACAAAACAAACTATAAGTTGAAAAGCAGATTTATAAACCTTTTCTAAACCATCGACTATATTTTGTTCAAACATTGACAATTCAAGAAAACTACTATTGACATAGTATAATGGGATAATGGCATATTTATTATACTCGTATCATCAAACGGTATAATAAATTTGCCATTACGTTTGTGACGCAGAGAAGGAGGGAGGTAGATATAGACTCAATTCTATGGATCGGATCAGAATCGAAAAATAAATGGGTTTAGCTATGTATGTCCGTCCGTCCGTAATCACGATAACTCAAAAACTAAAGGAGCTAGGATCTTGAAATTTTCGCAAATTCGTTGTTTTGCAGCAGCCGTAATCGCTATTTAAATCCAGCCATTTTAGTCCATGCGTTCGGGTAGCTGCCATACAACTTCTTTCTTTATATGAGTATTACTCTATACCTATAACAGCTACGTGTCTGAAATTTTGCCAAAAGTAATTAATGTCTATAATAATAATGATATAATGTTTATATAACGGTCATACGGGTATCCCAGAGTTGACACAGTCTACTCTACCGAACTCTTCCTCGTTTTTTACCTATAGTCAAACGTGTATAATAATACTTATATGAAAACTGGCTTTTACAGACGCACTTTACAATCGCACGTCGCAATTTTGTGTTTCCGATTTATGTCCGATTTTACAGGTTGATTTTGCAGTCGAAAAGAGGGGCTGACACAAATATTTGTTGAGTTCGGTTAAACTTTGGTTATCCTTTTCGGTTGTTTTTTAAAAACAGATTTCAGTGTAAAATTGCAGTTTTCTTCAAATAAAAATCTAACAAGTAAAGAAACAGTCAGTCGGTGCAACCGACTTAGAAATACCCAACACCTATTTGGTTCAAATTTAATGAGATATCCATAGGTCATTTTAACACCATAAAAGCTCTTATTAGTTTGATCGTAAGACATAGCTAACCAAATTAACTTTATAATACTAAAAACATTTTCTAATTACACTATCTATTAAAAAATATTACAAATTCTTACTAATTTATTTAATTATAAATATTAAAAAACAAAGAAACTTGAAATAAATGAAAATATATTTATTCCAATTCAATTACAAATGAAAAAATTTTAATTATTAAATTTTTTGATAAAAAGCTTATCAAAGCATAATATATTTAATAACCCAAATTTTTCAAAATTGCAATTATTTTAAATGGCTAGTTAATATACCTAATAGAAAAGATTATACGCAAAATATGCAATAAATGTATTTCTAAAATACAATTACAAATTTACAGCTTTTCATATAATTCATTTTTATATATTTCATATTTTCACAATTATAATTCAAATATAAAAAAAACTTTTACATTAATGCAGCAAGTACCTTTGAACATAGCTGAACCACTACAATTAAGTCTAAATTTCGAGGACACATAGGAAATAGGAAATATATTCTTTGGCTTCGAAATTATACTCGTTCGGCCTCAAATTGATCAAAAGCTTCTAGAATTCGACCTCATTGACCAAACTCGACAAGAACCAATTCCAATGGTCCTTTCATTACTAGTAATATAGAGTTTAAATTTCATCAAAATAGCGGCATTATTTTTTGAGTTATGGTGTTTTTAAGATATATGTTTGTTAGCCCTTGAACTTTTCAAGGGTTCCACAATCCGAAATTATGGTGCGTCATACTTTCAATACTAGTTAACCCTTGTACACAATTGGAACGTTCTATCTTATATTATATTTAGGTTACTAGTTTTATTAATTTCGATGATAAACTTTTACACATTGGGGGGTCTAAGAAAGGTACAAAATTAGAGAGACACGCAGGAAATAGTAAAAAACACTCATGTGCCTAATTTGAAGCTTCTACATTTGTTTCAAGTTACTATCTTTATTAATTTCGAAAATATGCTTTAAGGTCCTGGGAACTGAGTGGCTGGTCCACACCCACTACTCCAATTAGGCTCTAATTTCAAGGACACTAGGAAAATCGAAAGCGACACCCTGAAACCAAATTTGGAGGTTCTATCTTCATTGGTTTCGGAATTATGCTAGTTTGGCCTAAATTCGATCAAAAAGTTCTGAGTTCCGAACCCATTGTCCAACCCTCACCGTACGCAATCGCCGCCGTAGTTTCATTACCTATAACCTTCGGCACAAATTTCATGAAGATAGCGTCATTAATTGTTGAGTTATCGTGATCATTTATATATGTTCGTTAGCCCTGAAACCGATTAAAAGGTCCAGAATCCGAACCCTTGGGCTGATCTCGCCCTTATGCAGTCCACGCTTAACTTTAAGCACTAGTTAACTCTTGTACACAATTTAAACGTTCTATCTTAATTTTAAGTTACTATTTTTAGTAATTTCGATTATTAGCTTTTAAAACCTGGGAGGTCTAAGAAGGATTCTGAACCACCACTGCAATTGATCCCAAATTAGAGAACACGCGACAGATAGTAAAGAGCACCCTGGTGCCAAATTTGAAGCTTCTACATTTTTTCAAATTGCTATCTTTATTAATTTTAAGGATATGCTTTAAGGTCTTCGGAAAAGTGTGGCTGGTCCCCGACACACTAGTCCAATGGGGCCCAAATTTCAAAGATACTAAGAAAATAGGAAGGGACATCCCGATACCAAATTTAGAGGTTCTATCTTCTTTGGTTTCGGAATTATGCTCGTTTAGCCTAAATTAGATCAAAAAGTTCTAGGTCCCGAACCCATGGTACAATCTCGAACTAACGCAATCCCCAAAGTAGTTTCATTACTAGTAACCTACAGAACAAATTTGATGAATATAGCGTCATTCGTTGTTGAGTTATCGTGATTTTTTATATATGTTTTATATATGTTTCGATCAATTAAAAGGTCCAGAATCAGAACTCATGAGCCGATTTCGCCCATATTCAATCTTCGCCGTAATTTCAGTCCTAGCAACCTACAGTCAAAATTTCATCAAGATAGCTCCACTATTTTTTGAGTTATCGTGCCCACGGACGTACAAAACAAACTATAAGTTGAAAAGTAGATTTTCAAACCCTTTCTAAACCATCGACTATATTTTATTCAATAATTGGCAATTCAAGAAAACTACTATTGACATAGTATAATGGGATAATGGCAAATTAATTTTTTACCTATAGTCAAACGGGTATAATAATACTTATATGTAAACTGGATATTACAAGCGCACGTTGCAATCGCACGTCGAAATTTTGTGTTTCCGATTTATGCCCGATTTTACAGGTTTATTTTGCAGTCGAAAAGACGGGTTGACACAAATTTTTGTTGAGTTCGGCTAAACTTTGGTTAACCTTTTCGTTTGTTTTTAAAAACAGATTTCAGTGTAAAATTGCAGTTTTCTTCAAATAAAAATCTAACAAGTAAAGAAACAGTCAGTCGGTGCAACCGACTTAGAAATACCCTACACCTATTTGGTTCAAATTTAAGAACATATCCATAAGTAGTTTTTACAACATAAAAGCTGTTATTAAATTGATCGTAAGATATAGCTAACCAAATGAACTTTATAATACTTAAAAACATTTTCTATTACACTATCTATTAAAAAATATTAAAATTTTTAATATTTTTATTTATTTAAAAATATTAAAAAACAAAAAAACTTGAAATAAATGAAAATATATTTATTCTAATTCCATAACAAAATGAAAAAATTCTAATTATTAAATTTTTTGATAAAAAGATAATCAAAGCATAATATATTTAATAACCCAAATTTTTCAAAATTTCAATTATTTTAAATGGTTTGTTTAAATACCTAATAAAAAGCTCAAAAACGCAAAATATGCAATAAATATATTTCTAAAATACAATTACAAATTTAGACCTTTTCATATAATTCAATTAAATATAAAAATTAATTTTACATTAATGCAGCAAGTACCTTTAAACATAGCTGAACCACTACAATTAAGTCAAAATTTCGGGGACACATAGGAAATAGGAAATATATTCTTTGGCTTCGAAGTTAAACTCGACCAGAAGCAATTCCCATGGTACATTCATTAGGTACTAGTAACCTAGAGTTTAAATTTCATCAAAATAGCGGCATTATTTTTTGAGTTATTGTGTTTTTAAGATATATGTTTTTCAGCCCTTGTACTTTTCAAGGGTTCTAGAACCGGAAATTATGATACGATTTCGCCCATATGCAGTCCCCGTCATACTTTCAATACTAGTTAACCCTTGTACACAATTGGAACGTACTATCTTAATTTTAAGTTACTAGTTTTATTAATTTCGATAATAAACCTTTACACATTTGGGGGTCTAAGAAAGGTACAAAATTAGAGGGACACGCAGGAAATAGTAAAGAACACCCATGTGCCAAATTTGAAGCTTCTACATTTGTTTTAAGTTACTATCTTTATTAATTTCGAAAATATGCCTTAAGGTCCTTGGAACTGAGTGGCTGGTCCACACCCACTACTCCAATTGGGCTCAAATTTCAAGGACACTAAGGAAATCGAAAGCGACAACCTGAAACCAAATGTGTAGGTTCTATCTTCATTGGTTTCGGAATTATGCTAGTTTTGCTAGTAAATATGATCGAAAAGTTCTAAGTTCCGAATCCATTGTCCAATCCTCACCGTACGCAATCGCCGCCCTAGTTTCATTACCAATAACGTACTGCACAAAATTTCATGAAGACAGCGTCCTTAGTTGTTGCGTTATCGTGATTATTTTTATATGTTCGTTAGCCCTGAAACCGATTAAAAGGAATCCGAACCCTTGGGCTGATTTCGCCCTTATGCAGTCCACGCTTAACTTTAAGCACTAGTTAACGCTTGTTCACAATTATTTATTTATTTATTATTTATTAGTTTAACTCAAACTTTACAAAAATTTTAACAATTAGTATTATACAACATATAAAAAAAAATAGCTTATGAATTAAGTTACAATTTCATATTTCTTAAATTAAAATTTAAGTGGACAATAAAAACAACTAAATATATATAAAAAAAAGAATTTATATTTCTATTTATACAATTTAAGTTTTTGTGTTTGTTTTGAAAGTGTGAAATCGATGTTGTACTTGTGTTTATTACCCATTATCAACATCCTATGAATTGGTTCATAATTGCCATAATTTGTTCTATGAAACTCAACGTAAATAAATTAGTATTACGTAAACGATTATTTGAATTAATTTTAATGTTATTAAGGATTTGAGGAGAAGAAATGTTACCTTTTATAACTTCAGTAATAAAAATAACATCAGCAACTTCTCGTCTTAATTTTAAAGTTTTCAAGTGAATTAAATTCAATCTATTTTCATAAGGAGGTAGGATCAGCGAGTTTGACCATTGAAGATTTCTCAAAGTAAATCTTAAAAAATTTCTTTGCACCGCCTCTATCCTATTAATATGTACCTCGTAAAATGGTGACCAAACTTGGCTAGCATATTCTAAATTAGGTCTAACAAGACAAGAATATAAAGATTTAAGAACATAAGGATCATTAAATTCTTTAGACCAACGTTTTATAAAACCAAGCATAGAATTAGCTTTATTTATAATATAGCAGAAATTAAGTTTAAAGTTAAGCTTATCATCGAAGTAAACGCCTAGGTCTTTAATACAATTCGTTTTAGGAATACTAATTCCGTTCAAGCAGTAATTAAAACAAATCGGATTAAGACGACGTGTGGAACACATAAGTGCACATTTATTTACATTTAGAAGAAGATTATTGTTTTTACACCAAATAAAAAAATTATCTAAATCATTTTGTAAGAGTAAAGCATCATTTAGTGACTCAATTTTCTTAAAAATTTTCATGTCATCCGCATATATTTGAAGCTCACTATTAACAATAACTGAAGAAACATCATTTACCGAGATTATAAAAAAAGAGGACCTAAGTGACTGCCTTGTGGAACTCCGGAATTGGCGTTAAAAGGTTTAGAAGTAATGTTTCTAAATAGAACACTGTAGGTCCTATCAGATAACTATGAGTCAACCCATTTCACAAAAATATCTGGGAAACCAAGTTTTCTTAGCTTTATCAGTATTATAGAATGTGGTAAAACATCAAATGCTTTACTATAATCTGTAAAGATAACATCGGTTTGAAAACCTTCTTCCATATTTTTTGTAAAAGTTGAAACTGACTCAACAAGATTAGTAACTGTTGATTTTTTATCCATGTATCCATGTTGATTATGAACTAAAAAAGATTTACAGTGACTATGAATAGAATCATACATTATTAATTCGAACAGTTTTGGAAGTGAAGAAAGTTTCGCAATTGGTCGATAATTAATAATTTCATTTTTGGCATTTTCCTTATGAATAGGTCTAACATATGAGTGTTTCCAGATAGACGGGAAAACTCCTGAATTTAAAGAAGAGTTAAATAGTATTGAAAGGGGAATAGCTAAAGCATTTGAACACTTTTTGAGTATAACTTCCGGAGTACCATCAGGTCCAGGAAGAGTATTATTCCCAAGTTTATCTAAATACTTTTTAATTACACCTTCATTAATATTTGAATTAGACCAAGTAGTTTTCGGAAAAGTATCAAAATGAGAGAAATCGTTATAATTTGGTGTAAAAATAGAATTACTACAAGAAGAACAAAAATATTCACGAAAGAAATTAGATATTATTTTAGAATCATTACTTGAAACACCATTATACTTCATATGGGAGGGAAACTCGTCACTTTTCCTCTTGGAATTAACAAATTTCCAGAAGCATTTTGGATTTGATATTAATTTTGAAGATGTACTAGAAATAAAATCATTATAGAGTAATTCAGGCAATGCATCAAAAAGAATTTTAAATCTATTATAGTCATGCGAATTCTTTGATTTAAGATAACAACGCCAAGCTTTATTCTTTTTATTTTTGAGTTTTCTCAAATCCGAATTGAGTCATGGCGGACTTAATAAAGGGTTTCGGTTCTTAGATTTTGGTACAAATTGCCGAAAGCCTTCAAAAATAACTTCATAAAACTTTTTTGTCATTATACTAACATCTGTATTATTAAATACAGAATAAAAATCAAAGGAACTAATGAATTCATTTAAAGCAGCAAAATTAGCTTTGTTAAAATTAAAACTATAAGAATTAGAATAATCAGAATTTATTGGTGAATTAACACAAAGAGTAAAACTTAATGGTGGATGAAACTTATCAATACCTATTAAAGGGGAGGTATTTTCGCAGAAAATTAAATTGTTCCATTCAGAAGTAAACACTAAATCAAGTTGTTTACCCTGAAAGTTACAAATTTCTGAGACTTGTTGCAAATAATTAGTATTTAATTTATCAATAAATACATATTCACATTCGGTCCTAATATGTTTCGGAATCATAAAATGTTCCTCGTCATGCTTTACCCATTTAAGATTGGGTAGATTAAAATCACAACATAAAATCAAATCATCTTTAGGGCTAAAGTCATTGCAAATAAAATCTATCGTTTTACCTACAGAAGTATAAATATGAGAATCAGACGAAGGAGGAATATAGCGGTTAACAAGGTATAAATTTTTAGAAGGAAGTTCAATTTTCACAATAATAACTTCAAGGTCTTCTAATCCAGGGACATTGACTTGATTTGCATTAAAGTTATTTTTTACCGCAATTAAAACTCCACCCCCTTTAGGAATTACACCATTTGGGTAATCGGATGGATCAGAATATCTATCCTTCCTAAAAACTGTATAACAGTTATCAAAAAGTTCTAAGTCCAATATGGTTGGATTTAACCACGTTTCAGTTAATGCAAATACGTCAAAATTTAAAATAGATGAATTTAGAAAAACATCCCTAGTCTTTGTTCTCAAGCTTCTAACATTTTGATAATAAAAAGACATATTATCTTTATTTAAGTTAAGGTTGATAGATACCTTGAGAAGATTATTTCGAGGCACCGGGGAGAAAAAACTTATTATAACTTTCACGAGCTGAGTTTAAATGTTTATAATAATTACTCTCACAGTGACTTCGATAAGATTTAAGATCATCTTTCACATCTTTTTCCGAAACATCTATAGAATTGTGAAATTTAATATATAACTTATATAGGTCTTCATATTTAGTTGGGAGTCCTTCATTATTAATTAAAACTTTAAGGTTAGTACGAGTTTTACCTTCTAGAACACGATTATACGAATCATTGTGAAGGTAAGCTAAAAATAACCTAACGTTATTATAAACTCGTTCCTCCCGAAATCTTGAAAGAGCATACGCGCCCTCTCCGAGTAGTGATTCATGACGTACAATTTGAACGTTCTATCTTAATTTTAAGTTACTATTTTTATTAATTTCGATTATAAGCCTTTAAAACTTTGGAGGTCTGAGAGGGGTACTGACCACCACTCCACTTGATCCCAAATTAGGAAACACGCAAGAGATAGTAAAGAACACCCTTGTGGCAAATTGGAAGCTTCTACATTTTTTCAAGTTGTTATCTTTATTAATTTTAAAGATATGCTTTAAGGTCTTCGGAAATGTATGGCTGGTCCCCGACCCACCACTCCATTGGGGCCCAAATTTCAAAGACATTAAGGAAATAGGAAGGGTCACCCTGATACAAAATTTGGAGGTTCTATCTTCTTTGGTTTCGGAATTATGCTCGTTTGACCTAAATTCGATCAAAAAGTTCTAGGTTCCGAACCCATGGTCCAATCCCGAACTTACGCAATCCCCGAAGTAGTATCATTACTAGTAACCTACAGCACAAATTTGATGAACGCCATTAGTTGTTGAGTTATTATGATTTTTTATATATAATCGTTAGCACTTCGATCGATTAAAAGGTCCAGAATCCGAACCAATGGGCCGATTTCACCCATATGCAATCCCCGCCGTACACTCAGTCCTAGTAACTTCCAGTTAAAATTTCATTAAGATAGCTTCATTATTTTTTGAGTTATCGTGCCTACGGACGGAGGGACGGACGGACGGACGGACATGGCTATATCGACTCAGGAGGTCACGCTGATCACAAATATATATACTTTACCATATCTAGCTCGCTTCCTTTAGGTGGTTACAAACACCATACCAAGGTTAATATACCCTTTTACCTATTCTATAGGTGTAGGGTATAAAAATATTCAAAAACAACGGATTTTGAAATAAATAAAAATATATGTATTCCAATTCAATTACAAAATGAAAAAATTTTAATTATTAAATTTTTTGATAAAAAGCTAATCAAAGCATAATATATTTAACAATCCAAATTTTCAAAATTGCAATTATTTTAAATGGTTAGTTTATATACCTAATAGAAAAGCTTATAACTCAAAGAATGCATTAAATGTATTTCTAAAATATAATTACAATTATAGACTTTTCATATAATTCATTTAAATATAAAAACGAGGAAGAGTGTAGTAGAGTAGACTGTGTCAACTCTGGGATACCCGTATGACCGTAATATAACCATTATATTATCTTCCGGTTAATTACTTGCAAAATTTCAAACATGTAGCTTTATTAGGTTTAGAATAATGCTCATATAAAAAAGGAGATGTATGCCATGTACTCGAACCCGTGGACCAAAATGGCTGGATTTTAATAGCGATGGCGACTATTGCATAAAATCGAATTTTTGAAAATTTCAAAATCCTAGCTTTGTTAATTTTTGAGTTATCGTGGTGACGGACGGACAGACGGACGGACATACATAGATAAATCGATTAATTTTTCTATTCTGATCAGATCCATGCACTTGAGTCTATATCTACCCTCCTCCTACTCTGCATCGCAAACGGAGTGGCAAAAGTATTATACCCTTTGACCTATATTCATACGGGTATAATAAATTTTACATAAATGCACCAAGTACCTTTGAACATAGCTGAACCACTACATTTAAGTCTAAATTTCGGAGACACATAGGAAATAGGAAATATATTCTTTGGCTACGAAATTATACTCGTTCGGCCCCAAATCAATCAAAAACTTCTAGAATCCGAACTCATTGACCAAACTCGACCAGAACCAATTACCATGGTACTTTCATTACTAGTAACCTAGAGTTTAAATTTCATCAAAATAGCGGAATTATTTTTTGAGTTATGGTGTTATTAAGATATATGTTTGTTAGTCCTTGAAGTTTTCAAAGGCTCCAGAACCCGAAACCATGGTACGATTTCGCCCATATGCAGTCCCCGTCACACTTTAAATAGTAGTTAACCCTTGTACACACTTGGAACGTTCTATCTTAATTTTAAGTTACTAGTTTTATCAAATTCGATGAAAAGCTTTTAAATCTTGGGGAGTCTAAGAGGGGTACTGAACCACCACTCCAATTGATCCAAAATTAGAGGGACACGCAGGAAATAGTAAAGAACACCCATGTGCCAAATTTGAAGCTTCTACATTTGTTTCAAGTTACTATCTTTATTAATTTCGAAAAAATGCTTTAAGGTCCTGGGAACTGAGTGGCTGGTCCCCACCCACCACTCCAATAGGGCTCAAATTTCAAGGAGACTAAGGAAATCGAAAGCGACACCCTGATACCAAGTTTGGAGATTCTATCTTCATTGGTTTCGGAATTACGCTAGTTTGGCCTAAATTCGATCAAAAAGTTCTAAGCTCCGAACCCATTGTCCAATCCTCACCGTACGCAATCGCCGCCCTAGTTTCATTACCAATAACATACAGCACAAATTTCATGAAAATAGCGTCACAAGTTGATGAGTTATCGTGATTTTTTATATTTGTTCGTTAGCCCTGAAACCGATTATAAGGTCCAGAAACCGAGCCCTTTGTCTGATTTCGCCCTAATACAGTCCGTGCTGTTCTTTAAGTACTAGTTAACCCTTCTACACAATTTGAACGTTCTATCTTAATTTAAAGTAACTATTTTTAGTAATTTCGATTACAAGCTTTTAAAACTTGGGAGATCTAAGAAGGATACTGAACCACAATTGCTATTGATCCCAAATTAGGGAACACGCAACAGATAGTAAAGAGCACCCTTGTGCCAAATTTGAAGCTTCTACATTTTTTCAAGTTGCTATCTTTATTAATTTTAAAGATATGCTTTAAGGTCTTCGGAAATGTGTGACACTCTAATACGAAATTTGGAGATTCTATCTTCATTGGTTTCGGAATTATGCTCGTTTGTGCTAAATTAGATCAAAAAGTTCTAGGATCCGAACCAATGGGCCAATCCCGAACCAACCCAATACCCGAAGTACCTTCTTTACTAGTAACCTACAGAACACATTAGATGAAGATAGCGTCATTCGTTGTTGAGTTATCATGATTTTTGATATATGTTCGTTAGCCCTTCGATCGATTAAAAGGTCCAGAATCCAACCCATGGGCCGATTTCGCATATGGCATATGGGCGAAATCGGTCCATGGGTTCGGAATCTGGACCTTTTAATCGATCGAAGGGCTAACGCACATATATAAAAAATCACGATAACTCAACAACTAATGACGCTATCTTCATCAAATTTGTGCTGTAGGTTACTAGTAATGAAACTACTTCGGGGATTGCGTAAGGTCGGGATTGGACCATGGGTTCGGAACCTAGAACTTTTTGTTCAAATTTAGGCCAAACGAGCATAATTCCGAAACCAATGAAGGTGGAACCTCCAAATTTGGTATCAGGGTGTCCCTTCCTATTTCCTAAGTGTTTTGGGAATTTGGGCCCCATTGGAGTAGTGGGTCGGGGACCAGCCACACATTTCCGAAGACCTTAAAGCATATCTTTAAAATTAATAAAGATAACAACTTGAAAAAATGTAGAAGCTTCCAATTTGCCACAAGGGTGTTCTTTACTATCTCTTGCGTGTTCCCTTAATTTGGGATCAATTGGAGAGGTGGTTCAGTACCCCTCTCAGACCTCCCAAGTTTTAAAAGCTTATAATCGAAATTACTAAAAATAGTTACTTAAAATTAAGATAGACCGTTCAAATTGTGTACAAGGGTTAACTAGTACTATAAGTAAAGCGCGGGCTGTATAAGGGCGAAATCAGCCCATGGGTTCGGATTCTGGACCTTTTAGTCGGTGTCAGGGATAACGAACATATATTAAAAATCACGATAACTCAACAACTAATGAGTCTATCTTCATGAAATTTGTGCTGTAGGTTACCGGTAATGAAACTACGACGGTAACTACGTACGGTGAGGATTGGACAATGGGTTCGGAACTGAGAACTTTTTGATCGAATTTAGGCCAAACTAGCGTAATTCCGAAACCAATGAAGATATAACCTCCAAATTTGGTATCAGGGTGTCCCTTCCTATTGCGTAAGTGTCTTTGAAATTTGAGCCCCATTGGACTAGTGGGTCGGGGACCAGCCACTCAGATCCGAGGACCTTAAAGCATATTTTCGAAATTAACAAAAATAGTAACTTGAAAAAAATGTAGAAGCTTCAAATTTGGCCCAGGGTGTTCTTTACTATTTCTTCCGTGCCCCCCTAATTTGGGATCATTTGGAGTGGTGGTTCAGGACCTCTCTAAGACCCCCAAATGTGTAAAAGCTTATCATCGAAATTAATAAAACTAGTAACTTAAAATTAAGATAGAACGTTCCAATTGTATACAAGGGTTAACTAGTATTGAAAGTATGACGGGACTGCATATCGGCGAAATCGTACCATGGTTTCGGGTTCTGGAACCCTTGACAAGTTCAAGGACTAAAAAACATATATCTTAAAAACACCATAACTCAAAAAATAATGCCGGTATTTTGATGAAATTTAAACTCTAGATTACTAGTAATGAAAGTACCATGCGAAATGGTTCTGGTCGAGTTTAATTTCAAAGCCAAAGAATATATTTCCTATGTCCTATGTGTCTCCGAAATCTGGACTAAATTGTAGTGGTTCAGCTATGTTCAAAGGTACTTGCTGCATTTATGTAAAATTTATTTGAATATTTAAATGAATTATATGAAAAGTTCAAAATTTGTAATTGTATTTTAGAAGTACATTTATTGCATATTTTGCGTTTATAAGCTTTTCTATTAGGTATATAAACTAACCATTTAAAATAATTGCAATTTTTAAAAATTTGGATTATTAAATATATTATGCTTTGATTATCTTTTTATCACAAAATTTAACAATTAGAATTTTTTCATTTTGTAATTGAATTGGAATAAATATATTTTCATTCATTTCAAGTTTGTTTGTTTTTTAATATTTTTAAATAGATAAATTAGTAAGATTTTGTAATATTTTTTAATAGATAGTGTAATTAGAAAATGTTTTTAGTATTATAAAGTTAATTTGGTTAGCTATGTCTTACGATCAAACTAATAAGAGCTTTTATGGTGTTAAAATGACCTATGGATATCTCATTAAATTTGAACCAAATAGGTGTAGGGTATTTCTAAGTCGGTTGCACCGACTGACTGTTTCTTCACTTGTTTTAGATTTATTCTTGCAATTTTTCAACAAATTTATCAAATTTCTCTTAAAACTCTTCATAAGTATTAAATAACTAGCAGATTTACCCGGCGTTGCCCGGAAGCGTGCAAATTTCAAAAAAGCTAGTTTCGGCCAATTTTCGAAGTACTGCTTTGGTTAAAAGAAAGTCTCAAAAAAATATTTGTGGAGTTCCGTTAACCCGTTGCGGCCCAACAGCTTTTTATAGGTTTTTTCGTTACTTTGCTATAAGTTAGAAATGGTTTGATGGATTGACTTCATATTTTGTATATGTGCACTTCTTTGAGAATGGAGTTCACTCTACTAACAGACTTGGAATTTGTTAACCCTTTCCGCCCGACAGTTATTCCAAAAAAAATTTGGGAAGGATATAACGTCTAATTTTGCCAAATATGCTTGATCAAATTTTCAAAAAGCGGTTTGTTGTGCACTGTTAACCCTGGCACAGCATTTTTTACAGATTTTTTCATTACTTTACTCTTAAATAGAAACAGTTTGACCACTTCAATGTAAATTTTGTATGCGTACATGTATATTTTTATCATTCCTACGATTATTCAAAAAAAAATTGTTTGTAAGTAAATTACGTCCAATTTTTGAAAGTAGGTAAAAGTTCTTTAAATTAGGGGAATGTTTAAAAAAATGTTTTGTCGAGTTATTTTAACCAATTGCGAAACAAAAACTTTAAAAAACAATTTGCAAACAGTTTTAACGATTATCTCTAATTTTTCTATACGTTTTTCTTCTGCTTCTTGACAATTTGGTGCTCTTTGAATTATTATTGTTATTATTTAATAATTATTAAAAGTTTAAAGTGAAATTTGATAAATTTGTTGAAAAATTGCTAGAATAATTTTTAAAAACTCCTTTTAAAAAACTTGCTTTATCTCATCTTAAAATTAACATGTACACAATTCTTGTGTTAACTTTTTTCAATAACATCAACTTAAATTAAAATTCCATTGAGAGGTCAAAAGTGTATACTAAATTTGCCATTATGTCATTATACTAAGTAAATAGTAGTTTACTTGATTTGCCAGCGTTTGAATAAAATATAATCGATGGTTTAGAAAAGGTTTAAAAATCTGCTTTTCAACTTATATTTTGTTTTGTACTTACCTGAAAGTTTTACTACGCTCCTCCTCGTTTGTTTATGACTTTATGAGAGAAATGTAGGCTTCTTTCTTGGAAAAACTGTTTTAAAATACTATGTATTTAAGCATAATATATACGAAATTGAATTTTTTGATTTTTAGATTTCATTTGAAGAAAACTGCAATTTCACACTGAAATCGATTTTTAAAAAACAGCAACTGCAAAGTAGATAAAAGACAAAGACTTACGAAAACATGTAGAGAAGGAAAATGTTATGTTATTTAAATTTAAAGATATTATTATTATTCGGATTCTTTATTAACTTTATTTTTATTATTATTAATATTATCTCATTTAGCTTTTGTACTATTGAGACTAATTAAGGAAAAAAATTAGTCTTATTAATTAAGTGAACTTTTGTAATTAAGGTTAACTTGCGTTCATACCAAAAATTTGAAAATTTCTTTGAATCTTTGTTAAAAACGCGCAAAAAGGTCAAAGCCAAGTTAACCCTGTGGATGTTAATTAAAATGCTGGTACGAAATTTTCAATAAAATTCTTTTAATCGTTTAAGCAAATAAAATTTATAGAAAACTTCATGGCGTCGTCGTGGAAAACAGGTTAATCGAGTTCAACAAAAATGTATGCCAGACTTTATTTTCGACTGCAAAACCACCTTGTAAAATTGGTCACAAATCGGAAACACAAAATTTTTTGGAAGTCCGCCAGACCGTAATGGGTTAATTTATTCCAACCAAATTTATACAACTAATTCCGGTTGCTAAGAGGAACATTTGTGCAAAATTTCAAGTCAATCGGTCAAGCCGTTTTGACTCGACATCCAAAAAACCAAAAAGCTTAAAACGGCTCTGGAGCCGCAACCTGTTGACTTATAAAAATGTGACATAGCCCGGGCTCACAGAATTATTCCTTTATACTAGAAAATTTACCCGGCGTTGCCCAGAAGCTTGTAAATTGTAAAAAAGCAAGATTCAGCCAATTTTTTGAAATACTACATTGCTTATAAATGAAACCTCAAAAAAATATTTGTGGAGTTCCGTTAACAGATTGTGGCACAACTGCTTTTTATAGGTTTTTTCGTTGCTTTGCTATATATTAAAAATTATTTACCCGATTCTTCAAATTTTATATATGTGTTCCTCTTTGAAAATGCAACTATTAACAAACTTGGAATTTGTTAACCCCTGCCGACCCGACGATTGTTTAAAAAAAAATTTGTAATTAAATTACGTTCAATTTTTGAAAGTAGGTACAACTTCTTTGAATTAGGGGAATGCTTAACAAAATGTTTTGTTGAAATCTTTTAACCAATTTGTCAAGAAGCCCCAGAAATGGAAAAATTAGAGATAATCATTCAATGTTTTGCAAACTGTTTATAAAAGCTTCTGTTTCGCAATCAGTTAAAAGAAAAATTTTATGTCAATTTGTCAAACCGTTTCTGCTTAAGAGTAAAGTAATGAAAAAATCTGTAACAACCTGCTGTGTCGCAATTGGTTAACGGAACTCTACAAACCTGTTTTTGAGACTTTGACCAAGCAATATTTCGCAAAATTGGACGTAATTTACTTTTAAATTTTTTTTGGGAAATTGTCGGGCGGCAAGGGTTAACAAATCCCAAGTCTGTTAATAGAGTAAACATCATTCTGTGCAAAGCTAAATGAGATAATATTAAAAATAATATAAATAAAGCTAATAAAGGATCCAAATAATGGCGTCGTGTCACAAATGTAAGATGATAATTAAAGGAATTGGAAAAGAATGTGCGGGAGTTTGTAAAAATATTTTTCATGAAGCTTTTAAATGTTCTGGTGTGGATCAATCCACAATTAGTAATCTATGCGCAAACCAAAATATAAAATTTATCTGTGATGACTGTCTCCAGTACATTCAAAATGTAGACCTGGTTCCATTGCAGAATATGGAACAAGCGGTAGTAAAAAATACTGAACATCTGAAGGAGTACAAAGAAGACTTTGAAACGGCAATAAAACATAACGAACAGGAAGTTATGGAATTACTTAGAGCCATCGAAAATAATTACATTAAGATGTTAGATGAAATTAAAAATATTCAAAAAAAAGAAATTGATCAAATGCACAAAATTACGGAAGTCTTCAAAAATGAAAGCGAAAAAGTGAATGAATCATTTAAAAGTTCAATGAAAAAAAATGATGAGGTGTGCAATCATTTAAAAAAAATTGTGAATAAATGTCATGGAAATATAGGTGAATCTGTGTCACTTGCTGATATTTAAAAAAAAAAAAAAAGACTGTGTAAATGACTTTCCAATTGTTATGAAAAAAGATCTACCCTTAATAATTAAACCGAAACAAAAACAAAAAAGTGTAATAACAAAAAAACATAAATATGAAGGTAGATCCAAAAAAACCAAAAATAAAAAATATTGTAAGTAGAGTTAACGGTACTATTTTAATTGAAACGAACTCTAAAGAAAATCGTGAAATAATAAAAACGGAACTCGAAAAAAATATTAAAGAGGGATATGATATCAAAATCCCTGTTGAAATAAATCCAAAATTCCAAATAGTGCATATGAAAAATAAATTTACTGAAAATGCAATAATAGATAAGCTAAAAAAACAAAATAGTTTTGTAGAAATGAGTGATTTAAAAGTAGTTAAATTAAACGTGACAAAAAAGTATAACAAGGAAATGCAAAATGCAATAATTGAAGTGGATAGGAATTCCTTTCCTAAAATAATGGCTGCCGAAAAACTTTGTATTGGTTGGGAAAGATGTAAAGTGTTTGATGCTATCACTGTTATGCGTTGCTACAAATGTAAAGGATTCAATCATAAATTGGCTGACTGTACAAATACAGAAAACTGTCTTAAATGTCACAAAGACCATAAGACATCTGATTCTGATAAGCAGCAGGAAATTAATGAGTGTATCAATTGCAAAATAGCCAACGAAAAATTCAAACTTGGTTTAGAGATAAATCATAAAACATTTGACAAATTGTGCTCAGTGTATATAAAAAAACTAAAGAAAACAAAAAATGGGCTACTAGCAACCAAAGAAAGTTAAAGGTAATGGAAAAATACAAAATGATCTTATTGAAAATAATAATATTAATAACAATAAAAATATCCATAAAAATGCTGATAGTAATACTAATTATAATACTAATAATAATAGTAATAATACTAATAATAATAACTATAATAATAGTAATGATAATAATAATATTAATAATAATAATAATGAAAATAATTATAACAATACAAATAGCAATAATAATAACAGTAATAATAAAAATAATAATAGTAATAATAATAATAAAAGCAATAATAACAATAATAGTAATAACTATAGTAATAATAAAAACAATAGTAATAATAATAATAATAATAATACCAATAATAGCAATAACAATAGTAATAATAATAATAACAGTAATAACAATAATAGAAATAATAATAATTATAATACTAAAAATAATAATAATAACGAAAGTAATAACAACAATAGGAATAACAATAATAATAGTGTTATTAACAAAAAACCAAGTCTATTTTCAAAACTAATGCACTTTAGCAAAAATAAACCACCCCTCAAAACTAATATGATAAATAAAGTTCCTAACAAAGATAATAAAAACTCTAATAGTACGCAGGATCGAGAAATCGTTTCAGTCAAAGAAAAAATCAGATCAAAACAGCTGCTAAGCAACGATTACTCAAATTGGGTTAAAGGAGAAACTATCAACATTCAAAATAATCCTAAACTGGGCAAAATAGATGAAGAAGCTAAGAATTTAAGTACAGAAGACAGTGGGAAAAGTTTTGTTAACCCCATGGTTCCACCAATTGTTAGATTAACAAAAAAGCAATTGAGTCTGGTGAAAATACGTATGCCTTGTCTACATATTATATTAAGAGAACACAGAATCTACAACAATGTGAGATTATTTTAATCATATTTTCACGATAAAGAAGATATTTGTTATGATGGTATTACGCAAACAAGTCTAAAAGTACTTATTCATCAAGAAGAGCTGCCAAATAGCTATGTAGAACTCAGTAATTTATATTTTGCATATCATGATAGCACCGGAATATCCAAAAGCGAAGTACTTAGAGATTTAGCTTATTTTAGGAGACATATTGATAATAAATATAGAGAGCACTTACAAAAAATTAGAGAGTCTTGACAAATTAATATGATTAGTAAACCATGACAAGTAACAAACATAATAATATAAATATAGTGCATTTCAAGGCTAGAAGTTTAAGGAAAAATATGACTGAAATCGAACTTTTCTTTAAAGACAGAATAGATATTGACATTATTATGATTGGTGAAACTTGGTTATACTCAGATGAAGAAAAATTGTTTAATATACCTGGCTTCTCTGCATCTTTTAACTTTAATAATGAATCAAGAGGAGGGGAAACCGTTATTTTTATTAAGAATAATATTCGGTATACAGTGTAAGAAATATTGGAGCTATTCAATACTATAATTATTTCGTTAAATAACACTTCCCCATCCTTAAAAATTACAGTTACCTACAAAAATCCAAGTGATAACAATAGCGATTTACTAGCATATCTGGATTTAATTTTTAACAAATACAAGAATAAAGTTCTGATGGGTGATATTAATATTGATTTATTAACTGACACAGAGCTCTCCAGATCTTATAAATTGATTTTAGAATCTAACGGAGTTACCATAAAAAATGTACTTAGCTATGAATCTGCTACTAGGGTGACTGAATATTCTCTACAATCATCGACCATATTCTGACAGACCCAGAAAAGTTTGACTTTTACAGACAGCTTCACGATATAGTTAATCTGGATCATAAAGCAGTTAGTTTACAAATTAAATAAAGTTTTAAGAAAGATTGAACCTATTTTTAAAAGGGAAATTTACAACACAAATTTTAAGAAATATAAAGAAAATGTTAGAAAGTTACTTGAAATAAATAAATATCATATAGTGTGGATGACCTTATAAAAATATTGCAAAAAGCAAAGGTGAATTCTACAATTAAAACACTCCGAAGAGTTAGAAATAATAATCATTGGATGGCAAAGGAATTATTAAATATGATCAAAAAGAGGAATAATATGTTTAAAAAGTTCAAAAGGCAGCCTAACGATATAGATATTAAAGCTAGTTTTAAAAATGCAAAAAGCAAGGTGACGTATAAAATAACTAAAGCCAAACAAAATTAATTAATGATAAACTACAATTAGCTGGTGGTGATCAAAGAAAAATTTGGAAAGTTCTAAATAATCTCATCTTAAAAAAATCAATTGAGTCGAGTAAGTTTATTAAAGAAAAAAACATCAGAACATGCGATAGCTTAGAAATTGCAAATTTCTTCAATTCTTACTTCAGTTCAATCGGTAGCAAACTAGCAGATAAAATTACTGATGCTGGAAAATACGTAATAAAAAATAGATTCGTTGAAAAGTCTATTTTTCTTAAACCTACAATTGAAACAGAAATATATAACATCATCATGCAATTAAAAAATAGCTCTCCTGGAGGTGACAATGTTTCAGCTTCAGATTTAAAACATGTTGTAACTTTGATAAAACCTATAATTGTATGCTTGATAAATATATGTATATATCCTGAGTGTCTTAAATCAAGTATAGTTGTGCCTATCTTTAAATCTGGGTCAACATTGGATGTATTAAATAACAGGCAAATTGCTCTCTCAAGTTGTATTGGAAAAGTATTTGAAAAGGTTATAAGTTCTAGAATACAGGAGTTCGTGCAAAAAGTTGTAGGATTTGATACAAATCAATTTGGTTTTCAAAAGAAAATTGGAACAGAATCTGCATCCTAGAATCCATCAACTCAATTGTAAATAAATTGGATCAAGGAAATTATGTTTGTTCGATATTTGCTGATCTTAAGAAGGCTTTCGATGCAGTAAATCATAATGTTTTACTTAACAGATTGCATGACATTGGAATAAGGGGTACATCTACTAACTTACTCTACTCATATCTGAATAATAGAAAAACTATTACAAAAATTAATGGAGTTTTTAGTAATGAACATAATATAAACATTGGTGTTCCTCAAGGATCAGTACTTGGTCTTACATTATATTTACTTTTCATTCATAACATCCAGTATGCGAATTTGCGAGCTAACTACAAGATCTTTGCTGACGATACTTTACTTACTATTGTATTACTTTACTATTGGTAAATAAGACTAAAATTGAAAGAGTTCCTGCATATAAATACCTTGGAGTTGTAATTGATGAAAAACAGAAGCGGGAGGAGCATATTAATAAATTAGTAAAAAAATTGTGCTTCTCCTGGGTGCCTTCAAAAGAAGTGGAATTATAATGAATAAAAAAACTGCAGATAAGTTATATTATTCCCATATTATTTCGCACATCAGATACAATTTATGTAACTGGTCCAGCTGTTTATTATGGTTGAAAGATAAAATTAGTGTTCTAATAAACAAAGCCACATAATTACGACTGGCTTACAACAACAAATGAAATTTTTAAACGCACGGGATATCTAAAATTACCCGAACTCATTATTTTGGAAAAATCTAAGCTAATTTTTAAAATAGAAAAAGGGGTGTACAAAAAAAACACCATAATTACCAGAAGAAACAATATTCATAATTACAATACAAGAAGATTAAAAAATTTAAATGATGCCAAATCAAGAATAGAGTTATCACGAAATAGTTGTCTCTCGTCATCAATAAGGATCTATAATAAACTGCCGTTGGAGTTAAAAAGTAGTTCAAATTTGGATATATTTATCAAAAAACTGAAGCATTCCTAAAAGAATAACCCTTCATTTGTGGATAGTATAACGCCGGAGTGAAATTTTTCAACGCTCGTAGCACTTATCTGTACGAGCTGTTATATTTGTATTTATATAATTATATAAGTATATATATAAGTAAATATATTTAATTTTAAATAATTTAATTTGTTGAATAGTATTAGGAAGTAACTGCGATGTTTTGTACCAAAACTATAGGTTTTGTTTATATCACAGTTAAAAAAAAAAAAAAACAAAAATAAATGTTAAAGCTTAAGAAAAAAAAAAAACAAAATAAAATGTAAAATCATAATGTATATCAGTGAGAAAATTTTAAAAGTAAATAAAATTAAAAAAAAAAAAAAAATAAGAAGATCTTTAAATATAAATAACATTACGTTTTCCAACTCTACATTTTTTCTCAAATCTTTGTTTCTTATTTACTTTACTTTTGTTGCTTCTTAAAACAAGATTTCAGTGTCAAATTGCAGTTTTCTCTTTTTTGTAATAAAATCTTAAAATCAAAATGTTCAATTTCATTTATATTATACTTACCCATGTGCTTATTTATGCATAGTATTTAAAACCATGTTTCAAAAAAAGACGCCTTTATTTCGTTCATAAAATCATAAAAAACCAGCAAGAGCGTAATAGTTTTTTGAGTTAAGTACAAAACAAAATATAAGTTGAAAAGCAGATTTTTAAACCTTTTCCAGATCATCGACTATTTTTTATTAAGACGTTTGCCATTCAAGTTAGCTACTTTTGACATGTAGTAATGCTATAAAATAAGAAGTTGTTTGGCAGAGTTTAGCTTGTTCCAGCAAAATTATAAAGAGCTAAATTATAATATTATCATTTATTTGTATATATATTTTTATAAAAAACTAGGAAGAGTGTAGTAGAGTAGACTGTGTCAACTCTGGGATACCCGCATGACCGTAACATATACATTATATCATCCGGTTAATTGCTTTTGGCAAAATTTCAAACATTCAGCTTTATTAGGTGTAGAGTAATACTCATATAAAAGAAGGAGTTGTATGGCAGATACTCGAACCCTTTGCAGTAGACCAACCAAATTTTGCAGTAACTTTGGTCATTACACTAAACTATTTTTGGCAAAATTTGAGACACCCATCCTCATTTGGTGTAGTAAAATCCTCATATAAAAGAAGGAGTTGTATGGCAGCTACTCGAACCCTCTGCAGTAGACCAACCAAATTTTGCAGAAACTTTGGCCATTACACTGAACTATTTTTAGCAAAATTTCAGACACCCAGCTTTCATAGGTATAGAGTAATGATCATATGAAATTAGAAGTTGTATAGCAGGTACTCGAACCCGTGGACCAAAATGGCTGGATTTAAATAACGATTCCGGTTATTGCATAAAAACGAATTTGTGAAAATTTCGTAATCCTAGCTCCTTTATTTTTTGAGTTATCGTGATAACGGACGGACGGGCATACATAACTAAATCGATTTAGTTTTCGATTCAAATCCGATCCATACACTTGAATTTATATCTACCCACTCTCCATCTCTGCGCTAGAAACGTAATGGCAAATTTATTATACCCTTTGACTAAATTGTATGGTTCGGATCACAATCGAACAGTGAATCGATCTAGCTATGTATGTGCATTCGTCCGCACGATAACTAAAAAAATAAAGAACTAGGATTCTGAAATTTTCACAAATTCGTTTTAATAAAAGAGCCGTCATTGCTATTGCAATTCAGTCAGCTAGCTTCACCGGTAAACATTCGGTTGGTCTACTGCAGAAGTTCGAGTAGTTTTTACATAGCTTTTTTATTTATAAGAGCATTAAAAATGTATAAATTACTTATCTGAAAGTTCTACTACGCTCTTCCGCGCTTTTCTATGATTTACTGGAGGAAATATAGGTTTTTAATTGGAAAAAAGATTTTAATATACTATGTATTTAAGCATAATATACACCAAATTGAACATTTTGATCTTTAGATTTTATTACAAAAAAAAAAAAAAACTGCAACTTGACACTGAATTTATTTTTAAAGAAAACAAATGTAAAGTACATAAACAACAAAGACTTACGAAAGACTTACACTGTGGAGATGCAAAATGTTATGTTATTGAAATTTAAGGATATTATTATTCGGATTCTTTATTAATTAAGTGAGCTTTTGGAATAAAGATTAACTTGTGTTAGTACCAAAAATTCGAAAATTTCATTGAAAAACCAATTTTCATCTTTATATATTAGATAAAAAAAAATTTGGCCTTATACACATACAGATTATCTAATATATAAAGGAGAAAACTTGTTTGTTTATTTGTTTGTTTGTTTGAACCCGGAGGGTGACATAGGCTATGTCACATTTTTATCAGTCAACAGGTTTCGGCTCCAGAGCCGTTTTAAACTTTTTCGTTTTTTTTTATGTCGAGTCGAAACAGTTTGACTGATTGAATTGAAATTTTGCACAAATGTTCCTTTTAGCAATCAAAATTAGTTGTATTAAGTTGGTTGGAATGAATTAACCCATTTTCGCCTGGCGGGCTTCCAAAAAAGGCCGCAGTTAAACTTTTTCGATTTTTTTGATGTCGAGCCGAAACAATTTGACCTATTGACTTGAAATTTTGCACTAACGTTCCTCTTAGCTAACCGCATTTGTTATATAGAGTTGATTGGAATATAATAAGCCGTTTTAGCCCAGCGGGCTTCCACCAAAATGTTTATTTCAGGTGTATGTCCAATTTTAAAGGTATATTTTGCAGTCGAAAAGAGAGGCTGACACAAATTTTTGTTGAGTTCAGTTAACCCCTTTAGACTCGAGGGCGCCACGAAGTTTTATATAAAATTTATTTGCTTAAAAGCATTGATTTTAATTATAGAAGCCCGCCGGGTTACTTTGTTTTTGACCTGTTTACGCGTTTTGAACAAAGATTCAATGAAATTTCCGAACTTTTGGTATTAACGCAAGTTTCCTATATTCAAAAGCCCACTTAATTAATAAGACTAATTTTTTTTGCTGTCCTCATATAGTGCAAAGCTAAATGAGATAATATTAAAAATAATATAAATAAAGCGAATAAAGAATCCAAATAGTAATATCCTTAAATTTAAGTAACATAACGTTTTCCAACTCTACATTTTTGCTTTAGTCTTTGTTTTTTATTTACTTTGCATTTGTTATTTCTAAAAAAAAGATTTCAGTATCAAATTGCAGTTTTCTCTTTTTATACCCGTATGACTATATCGTTCCTCCCAACGACAATTATTACAAGTCAAGTTATTACAAAATTGAGATACTATTACGCTTTTGTTTATTTTATTGTCATCTATAACCTGTCAAAATTTGGTGGCGGAATTCCCAAAAACAACGATTTTATAAAGTTTTAAAAATTTATTACAACTAAGTTTTACTAAGCTTTCCAATTAAAAAAAACACATGTAGAGTAGTCTTATATATCCACAAAACCACTTAACAAGAAAACATCTCAAGTCAAATAGTAAATATTTTAAAAAATTTTAACTGTAATTATAAATATTACCAACTTCTGTTCTATTTTTTTGAACTGTCATATTTGTGTTCTTATTATCATACAACAAGACTTGTAATACTTGTCATCGGAATATTTTAAAAAATATTCTCGTACAACTCATTTTGTTATTATTTGTGGTGTTCTAAGAAATGTCATAAATTCCCGCTAAAATCTTTTGTAATATTTGTCAGCAAAATGGTTTTATGATTATTGCTGAATATGTCACTTTGATCGTATTTAAAATGTTTTTCAGCTGGCGTATAATTCCGTTATAATTATTTGTTATGTTTTTATTATATTAAATATGATCTCTTATTAAAAATTAAATGTGCAAGATGAATAGGGCTAAGTTGATGGTTAATTTAGCTTTGAAGAAAAAAGGTAAATATTTTAATAAATTTGAATAAAATATTAAATAACGTATAATACATTAAAATGGATTATCTAGAATAATAATAGAATTTAAGTTTTTATAATATGTTTACAATTTAACTGACAAGAAGTTTCTGAAATCATATACCTACTTCTTACATTTAAATATAAAATTGTTACTACAAAATATAAAAAAAAAATAATTTTTTTAAAGCTGATGAATAGATACAGAAGACATCTACTTCTTCTAATCAAAATCTAGCAGAAATCATAACTCATGGTATTTTACTAATTTAAAATGTATTGTATTTATTTTTTTTCAAATTTTTAGATTTTAAGATTTAAGATTTTAAGATCACTCGATTACGTGCCAGCCCGGTTTCAAGATCAATAGTACTCCATACTGAGTTGGTTCATTCTGAAGAAATAAATAATGAATTATCTAATACTAGTAAAGTTTTTCATTAAAATTTTATTATTGCGAATACTAATAATATTTAATGTAATAGGTTCTGAACCCTTTCAAAATAGCGGTAGCGAGTACGAATTAGAGGATGATGACTACTCCACTTCAAGCTCTGAAAGTTTAGCTAAAAGACCAAAAAGGAATTATGGTGATCAGAAATCAGTATCTTCAGTAGAAGTATATTGTAGTGATGAAACCAGTATTGTCGAATGCTCTCAATTGTCTGCAATCTCCGAAGCCAGAATAATCAATGCTCCCGACTTTAGTCCGCATACACCTGTTTTGAAAAAAATGAGAGAGTCGTCTTTCAAAAAGAATGTAGGTAAAAAAAGAAAATCGTTTCCTTCCCAATGGAAAAGGACCAAAGAGAAAATTAAGTTGAATACCGGAAAAGAATGCAAAAAGAGAAACGGAAGTAGTAAAAATTCAAAATCGGTCAAAAAACCTTGTTCCGTAAAATGTCGTCAACGATGCTTTGAAAAATTTTCAGCTATTCAGCGTGAAGAAATATTTAAAAGATATTGGAATTTGGGAGACAAGACCAGACAAAGGCAATTTATTTTAAATAACACAAAAACTCTCCATAAAAAAACACAAAAAATTAATGCAAAATATCAAAGGAATTGTCATCGCGAATATTATTTTTCTGTTAGAAATGAGGAAAATGTAGTAGACATCCGAGTTTGCTCTGAAATGTTTATTAACACATTAGACATAAACAAGCAAGTAATTCAAACAGCACAAAATAAGTTGAATTCCGGAGTTGGTGTTTTATCCCCCGATAAAAGAGGACGCCACATTAGGCCTTTAAACCACTTATCTGATTTTCCTAGGATTCCTTAATAATGGCAATAATTTTCTCCGGGATACCCCACCTACTAAGAGCTCTCCAGATATATTCGCGGTTTACATGATCAAAAGCTTTCCCGAAGTCTACAAACATGAGATGTAGCGGTGACCCGAACTCTGTTGATTGTTCGAGTATTATTCGTAGCATGTTGATATGGTCAACACAAGAGTGACCTCTGCAAAAGCCAGCTTGATGTCTTTTCAATCCTGCTTTTGATCCTTTCGAGTATGATATTTGCCATTTTTTTCGAGAAGACAGATAACAGCGTAATGCCGCACCAGTTATTGCAATGTTTCAGGTTACCTTTTTTTGCCAGCTTAACAATAACTCCTTCTTTTCACTCACTCGGGTACTTTTTTTCTTCTCATATAGCCTAAATTAATGGGAGAAGTATATCTGCCGTTGCGGGGATGTCTGCTTTTAGAAGTTCGGCGGGTATTTGGTCAATTCCTGCAGCTTTGTTATTTTTCAAGAGCGAAATGGCACTTTCGATTTCAGGTTTCGTGGGTGGTGCTGTACTAATACCCCTGTGTGATCGACGCAACTTAGGTTCTTCAGAGATTTCTGATGCAGATTGCTGTATAAAATGTTCGTTTAGCAAACGGCAAAAGTAGTTGTTCCACCTCCGTAATTGATCATCCATCGACACCTGAAGCCTTCCATCTTCGTCCAATATAATATTTTGCTGCTTTGTTGAATGACCTGAAAGATTTTTTGTTATCTTATATAAGGCTTTGCCATTACGTCTTCTTGCTGCTATCTCTGCATCCGTAGCAAGGTTTTCTATTTGTTTCCTTCTGTCTCGTCTTACACTTCTTTGCGCGACTTTACGTGCTCTGTTATACTCGCTGCGAAGCTCACCCAATAGCCACGGATCCTGTTCAGAGTTTATTTTGTTTTTCAGCTCTTTACGTCTGTCTATGTTGTCCCACGAAATTCGTGAGATTCAAAATAAAATATTTAGTGTAAACCAATATGGCAAGGAAATATTTAACGTAATGTTGGAAGTTGATATAAAAATAATCGCTAGTGAGATGATATGTATAGGATGGGAAAGGTGCATAGTGTTTGATGCGATAAACGTACCAAGGCATTTCAAATGTAAAGGTTTCAACCATAAATCAGTTGATTGCACAAACACTGAAACTTGTTTGAAGTGTCACGGCAAATACAAAACTAGTTAAGGTCAAAAAAAAAAAATCAATAAGTGCATAAATTGTGTAAAATCCAATGAAAAACTCAGTTTGGGCTTAGATGTAAATCACAAAACTTTAAGTAAATTATGCCCGGTGTACCAGAACAAATTAAATATGTTAAAGCGAAAAATTAGATGATAGCAATTAAAGGAGTTAGAAGTGAAATATAAAACTTTAATAAAGATAAAAAAAAGTGATTCTTCCTGTATCAACTAGGCTTATATCAATTCTAACACCAATAATGATAATAATAATTCTAAGTTTAAAAACAATAATAACAATAACAATAATGATAGTAATAATGATAGTTCTAATAATATTAGTAATGATGTTGCTAATAAAAACAAAAATAATGATAGTAATAGTGTTAAATTAATAATGGTAATGAAATTAGTAATAGTACAAAAAAAATGTTTACAATAATAATAGTAATTCTGCTAGTATGATAGATATTAAAGATAAAAATAAAAATAGTGCTGGAAATTCGAGTAGCTACAGTAATAAAAATCATATATATAATACACAAGTGTTGGCGAGACATTGCCATCATGTAAAAAAATATTGCATATTAAATTTGTTATAAATATTCTTCACACAATAAATAATAATGGTAAATTACTATATTTTAAAATTTATATCCCCTAATGAATAAAAAAAAAAAAATTAAAACTATTCACATCATAGAGGTACGATACAATACGAATTGAGATCTACGAAATGTTTATTTTTGTTTTTTTTTTTAAACAAAATTTACAAGTAGAGAGAATATAGAACAGAGGAGAATGTTTTGATAGAGGATATGTTTTTGTTTTATTTGTTTGATAGCTTGGCTATATTCAATATTCAATATTGATGTTCCTACCTTTATATTCATAAAAAATTACAAACAAATTTTTTAGAAAAAGTGGCAAACAAATTGGAGAAAAAAGAATAAAGAAAATTAAAACTACCATATCATCATTGAGGTACGAATTAAGAATTACGAAATGTTTATTTTTGTTTTTTTTTTCTAAAGCAACATTTAGAAGAATATAGAACAGAGGAGAATAGAAATTTGTTTTTGTTTTATTTGTTTGATGCCTATATTCAATATTCAATATTGTAAATGTACCTACCTATCCATTCATAAAAGAATACAAACCGACTTTTTAGAAAAAGTGGTAAATTGTTTGGACAATCAAAAAACAAACGTTGTTGAATTTGAATCATGTTAGTAGTATACATTATGAACATAAAATTGACAGTGCGAATTAAAAATTATTTTTTTTTTTAACAAAAGAAACTCAACGGTTGCTTTGATCGTTTAAAATGAAAATAGAAAAAACAAATGCGTATTGTATGGTGGTATCAATAGGATTGCCACTATGATATTTAAATATTTTCCACGTCGAAATGAAATAATATTTTTTTTATTAAATGAATGTATTTTAGGCTAAGGTTAATAATAAAAATAGAGGTATTTTTTATTTGAATTATTTTAACTATCATTTCTTTATACATTATAAACACAAACAAAAAAAAACATCTTCATACCTAAATACTTTATAAAACAATAATAGATAGGTATGCAAAAAAAGAAGAAATATAAATATTAGCTTCTAAATACCATAACTGGATTAAAGGAGAAACACTGTATCAGCAAAACGAACAAATGAAAAATGCTTCTTATAGTCCTTAAAATCTACAACTTGTAAACAAGAGTTTAAATCCAATGGAACCTCCTACTGTTAAATTTACAAAAAAATGCGATTGAAAATGGTGATAGTATACATGTATTATCGCGATTACGAAACCAGAGAATATACAATAACGTTAGACTATTTTGGTCTTTTTTGCCTGATCAAGAGGAAATTTGTTATGAAGGTATAACGAAAACAAAGTATTGATCGATATGGAAGGATTGTCAGTTAAAGTGGGGGAATCACCAACAAAGAAGTACAAAAAGACCTAGCAGCGTATAGTCAACATGCATACAATAAATACAGAAAACATATATAAACAATTTGAGCTTCCAAGCAAAATTATTTAATTGGTAGACCGTAATGGCAGTCTATTCCACAAATACTTTAGAAACGGTTTAATTAAAAATTTTGTATCTAAATATATGCAGCTTACATATTTACATATCTGTTGCTGATACTAATTTAAATTTATTTGGTAATTCTAATACCGTAATTAAGTATAAAGACGTGATAGCAATAACTAGTTATAGTATAATAAACCAAAAACAAAGTACAAGAACCTTAATTGATCACATTTCAACAAATTCAAATGATGATATGATATTAATTTTACAATAGAAAAGAACAGTCTATCCGATTACCAATTGGCCTAGTATCACTTAAAGCAATAAGTATTATGAAAATACCAATAAAGAGGCACACTATAAGTAAAACTGATTATAACTAGATGTCTGAAATTGTAAATAATAAAATATAAAACACCAACGCTTTGGAAATAGACACGTTATAAAAAATAATACAAGAAGCTAAAGTTTTATGTAAAAATTCAATGTCGGTTAGAACCAGGAATAATACTTGGATAACACCGTCGATACATAAAGAATTAAAAATTGGAAAACTACTATACGATAAACATTAAAGAGATCCAAATAACAGAGATAAAAAGATAAAATATACTCTATTTAAGAGAAGGTCTATTAACAAATAAAAGGGGCAAACAAAACCATATCATTAAGAGAATTGAAAATGCTGGAAGTGACTCTAGAAAATTATGGAAAGTATTAAATAATACTATAAGGAATACTAAAAAGGAAATTTCATAACATATTGCAAGCATTGCTAAAAAAACTGGGGAAAGGACAAAGGATGACAACGAAACGGCAAACACGTAAAATGAATTTTTTAATGAAGTAGGAGAATCCCTTATAAAAGGAATAAAAAACGAGGAAGACTGTAGTATAGTAGACTGTGTCAACTCTGGGATACCCGTGTGACCGTAATATAAACATTAAATCATCCGGTTAACTACTTTTGTAAAAATTTCAAACATACAGCTTTATTAGGTAATTTAGTGTAATGCTCATATAAAAGAAGGAGTTGTATGGCAGCTACTCGAACACTCTGCAGTAGCCCAACCAAAATTGCAGTCACTTTGACCATTACACTAAACTACGTTTCGCAAAATTTCAGGCACCCAGCTTTAATAAGTACAGATTAATGCTCATATAAACAAGTGATGAAAAAAACCAAGGGTTTTTAAAAAGCACATTTTCAAAATTATATACGGTTTGTTACTGCGTATTTCATTATGAAGTTTTATTAAAATATATATAAAAATAAATGATAATATTATAATTTAGTTATTTCATCAATTTATTAATTATGAATAATTCGGAAATCAATACTTAGAATACAATCCCTGTTAACAAGTGCGAAATATAATGTTGGAGCTTCAATGATAACATTTAATTTTGGAAAAACATACACTGCTGAATAAGTTACTGTTATGAAAGCATAAAAGTTTTAATTTTTAAGACCTAGTAGTCCTTCAATGAAGAAGGTTTCCAAATTTCAGCTTAGTAAACTTATGATGGATCTGCCATCCCCCTACTGTTCCCACCTTTCCATTTTCTTTAGAAATCAATTGTGAACTCCATCAAAATTTGGAATTTCACTCATAATTTTATTATCTAAGCAAAAATGGTTAAAACTAAGAGATAATTTCTTCAATTTAAAGAACCTCTTTCAAATTTAAGAAAAACCTTTGGCATATGCTAAAACATATTGCTGCAGCTTTAAATTTTGTAAATTTGTAAAAGAAAATTTGAACAGACATTCAAGTTACAGGTGTTTAAGAATAGCAAAATTTCAATTTTCGATCCCTTCTAGCTCGAAGTCATAATGAGCCCTTCTAGCTTCTACTAATTTCTGAGGATCTAACTTCTCCCAAAATTTCAAGACCCTATTTTGAATCGTTTAAAAGATATGTGGGGCTAAAAATTTTGCAAAAATTGAGTTTTTCATAATGGCATATTTTAGTACCGTATGGCAACCCTATAACTTTTAACCTTATATTTTCTTTTATTATCCTTCAAAGTTAAGAAAAACCTTTGACATATTTTGAAATATAATTAAAGAGCTTTCAATTTCGTATATTACTAAAAAAAATTTTGAACTGCTATTCAAGTTACAGGTGTTTAAAAATAAGTTTTGTTCAAAAATTGAGTTTTGCATAATGGTAAATTTTAGTATCATATGGCAAGCCTAAACATTTGACTTTTAAAAATTTATAAACTTTATAAAACCAGCTTTTCTATTGCCGTTTTCAGATTGAAAATACACCTAACCGAATTCTTGTTAACAACTTAAAATTAGGGCATTTTCCAACTTTGGGGGGCTGTAGCTCCGTAACGGGTGGGACTACAGAAAAAAGTTCTACTCCGAAATTATTTTTTTTGCAATACCTATCCGTGGTTAAAATTTCTTAAATCTATTTCAAACAGTGTAAAAGATTTGTAAACATACGGACGGACAGAATGAAGCTATATAGGCACATTTTTACAAAATTTTTTGAAAATGTGCTAAAAAAGAAGTTATAACATTTTGGAATAGACACGTTATCAAAAATAATACAAGAAGCTAAAGTTTTATGTAAAAATTCAATGGCTGGATTTAAATAGCGATGACGGCTATTGCATAAAAATGAATTTTCAAAAATTTCAAAATCCTAGCTCCTTTATTTTTTGAGTTATCGTGCGGACGGACGAACGGACATACATAGCTAAATCGATTTATTTTTCGATTCTGATCCGATCCATACACTTAAATCTATATCTCCTCCTCCTCATGGAACTTTTTGATTTTTAGATTTTATTAAAAAAAAAAGAAAACTGCAATTTGACTCTGAAATCTAGTTTTGTTAAATGTAAGTAGATAAAAAACAAAAAAATTACGAAAATATTTAGCGATGCGAATAACAATTTCTATTATCTACTCGTTTTTTTCATATTTTTTCAAACACTAAAAAATTAACGAAAAGAAATTTTTTATACCTTAACATTTAATTTAACATTTTAATAATTCTTATATTTGGTTAAGTTTATGTCTATAAATATTGCATTTGAAAAATGTCGATGTTGGAAATCATTTTTACACATTTTAATTTCTTTATTTTCTTATTTTTTCAAACACTCAAAAATTAACGAAAAGAAATTTGTTATAACTCAACATTTAAGTTAACATTTTAACAATGCTTTTTTTTTTGGTTAAGTTTATGTCTGTAAATTTTGCCTTAGAAAAACATTAATGTTAGAAATCATTTTGAAACATTTTGATTTCTTTATTTTCCATTTTTTTCAAACCCTAAAAAATTAACGAAAAGAAACTTGTTAAACCTAAACATTTAATTTAAAATTATAATGTTTTTTTGTTGGTTAGGTAGATATTGCATAGAAAAATATTAATTTTAGAAACTATTTTTAAACATTTTGAGTTATTTTTTTCCTATTTTTTCAAACACTAAAAAATGAACGAAAGAAATAGTATGTTAAGTGTATTTATTTTTGCTTATATATCTTCTACATAATATATCGCTCAAATTGTTGTTTATATTTTCGGACATTTACTTCATGTTTGTCTGTGTCTATCCGAATAAGAAGATTCGCTACTTTGTTTATTTTTTTAGAAACTTCCAATTTGATACACTATTTCCTATTTCCGGTCTTATTTAACATTTTTATATTTTTAAAAGGCTAAGAATTTTACTATAAAACATATTATGTAACATTATAAAACATATAAAATATAATTATAAATTAAAAACAATTTTAGTTTTTATTATATCATATGTATTTAATTGAATTATTAATAAAGGTAATAAATATAATTCAGAAATTGCGTATGATACTTAAGTTGTAATATTTATTTTTAGATTAAAATGAATTTGAAAAGTTCTGAATTTGTCATTGTATTTTAGAAATACATTTATTGCATATTTTGATTATTAAATCTCGTGATAGAAACTAATGAAAGCATTAATGGTTTTAATTAACGTAGGTAGATATTGCATAGAAAAATATTAATTTTAGAAACTATTTTTAAACATTTTGAGTTATTTTTTTCCTATTTTTTCAAACACTAAAAAATGAACGAAAGAAATAGTATGTTAAGTGTATTTATTTTTGCTTATATATCTTCTACATAATATATCGCTCAAATTGTTGTTTATATTTTCGGACATTTACTTCATGTTTGTCTGTGTCTATCCGAATAAGAAGATTCGCTACTTTGTTTATTTTTTTAGAAACTTCCAATTTGATACACTATTTCCTATTTCCGGTCTTATTTAACATTTTTATATTTTTAAAAGGCTAAGAATTTTACTATAAAACATATTATGTAACATTATAAAACATATAAAATATAATTATAAATTAAAAACAATTTTAGTTTTTATTATATCATATGTATTTAATTGAATTATTAATAAAGGTAATAAATATAATTCAGAAATTGCGTATGATACTTAAGTTGTAATATTTATTTTTAGATTAAAATGAATTTGAAAAGTTCTGAATTTGTCATTGTATTTTAGAAATACATTTATTGCATATTTTGATTATTAAATCTCGTGATAGAAACTAATGAAAGCATTAATGGTTTTAATTAACGTTAAAAACCATAAAATTGAATAGTACATGCACTAAAGCTAGAAATCCTGAAAAGAATTAATTGCTGCATGTGTGTAAACTTTTATTGAATTGGATAAAAATTTTTAAATATGTAATTTTGTAATTGCATTTTACGAATCCATTTATTTCAAGTTTAAGTAATAATAATTTTCAATATTTTTGAATTGATAAAAAAATTAGAAAATGTTTTTAGTATTATAAAGTTAACTTCGTTAGCTATATCTTACGATCAAACTAATAAAAGCTTTTATGCTTTTAAAATGATTTATGGACTTCTCATTAAATTAGAATTATAATTATATAAATAGATGTAGGGCATTTCTAAGTCGGTTGCACCGACTGACTATTTCTTTACTTGTTTTATATAAGCATTAATCTACACCTAATGAAGCTGGATGTCTGAAATTTTTCTAAAATAATTTAGTTTTATGACCGAAGTTTGAACAAAATTTAGTTGGACTGGTGTAGTGGGTTCGAGTAGATGCTACACAACTCCTTATTTTATATGAGCATTACACCTAATGAATCTGGATATCTGAAATTTTGCCAAAAATAGTATATTTTATGGCCAAAGTTTCTGTAAAATTTGGTTGGTCTACTGCAGTAGGTTCTAGTAGTTGCCATACAACTCCATATTTCAAATGAGCATTCCCTTATGCATAATAAAGCTAATGTTTGTAATTTTGTCAAAAGTACTTAATGTCTGAATAAAATGAAATAGTGAACTTTAATGGCCAACGTCTGAATAAAATATAGTCGTTGTATTGGAAGAGGTTCGAAGAGCTGCCGAGAAAAAACTGAGTAGTTATAGACTCAAAGGTATGGATGGGATCATAATCAAAAGGTGACTTGATCTAGCTATGTATGTTCATTCGTCCGTACAATAACTTCAAAAATAAATAGCTGGGATTCTGAAATTTTCACAAATTCGTTTTAAGGAAAGTACTGTCATCGCTATTGCAATCCTGTCAGTTAGCTGCACAGGTAAACATTTGGTTGGTCTACTGCTGTAGTTTCGAGTAGTTTCTGTACAACTTCTTTATTATAAGATCTATACCTTATAAAATTTCTAAAATTTTTCCAAAATTAGTTTAGATTAATAGACAAATTTTGTGCAAAATTTAATAGGGGTAGTGCAGTGCGCTCGATTTTTTCAATAACAGTTAACTTGAATGGAAACGTTTGAATAAAATATAGTCAATGTACTGGAAGAGGTTTAAGGAGCTGCTTTTCAACCTATAATTTTTTGTTATTTAACTGGTAGTTCTACTACGCACTTTCACGTTTTTTTATGATTTTATGAAGGAAGTCTACATTTTTGTAAAAAGGGTTTTAAAATACCATGAACCTAAGCATAATATATACGAAATTGAACTTTTTGATTTGCAGATTTTATTAGAAAAAAAAAAAATTGCAATTTGACAATGAATTCTTTTTTTAAAGAACAACAAATGTAAAGAAGATAAAAACAAAGACTTAAAACGCGTAAACAGGTCAAAACCAAATTTACGCGGGCTTTTATAATTTAAATCAATGCTGGTGGAAAATTTTCAATAAAATTCATTTAACCGCTTAAACAAATAAAAATTATAGAAAGCTTGATGATGTCGTCGTGGCGGGTTAATGGAATTTAACTTAAATTTTTTGCAGCCTCTTTTTTGAACTGCAAAATCAAATTGTAAAGCTAACAGGCACTTTTGTACAAAATTTCTTAAACTTAAACTTAAACCTAGGCTATTTCGCGTTCGCAGAATTATTCCTGTAAAATGTGGTGACCATCGGACCTGTGGTTTTTACGTGAATTCTGGATAAACAAACAAACAAACAAATTTTCATCTTTATTTATTAGATTATTTCCATTTTGTTATTAATTGAAGCTTGATAAAATCGATATTACATCTGGATGGACAATATTATGTTTATTAGATGCTATATTATCCAATAGTTGATTAATTTTATCTTCTAATTAATGATTTGATCTAAAACGAGGAAGGGTGTAATAGAGTAGACTGTGTCAACTCTGGGATACCCGTATAACCGTAATATAAACATATCATCCTGTTAATTACTTATCGCAAAATTTCAACCATTCAGCTTTATTAGGTGTAGTGTAATGCTCATATAAAAGAAGGAGTTGTATGGCAGCTACTTGAACACTCTGCACTAGACCAACCAAATTATTCAGTAACTTTGGTCTACTAAAATTTTTTTGTTAGACGAATGCAAAATATAATTTTAATTTAATTTTAAAGTTACAAAGAGGACAAAAATTACCATTACTGGAAATTATTATTGTTACTATTATCGTTAATTAACGCATAGAATTTATGTGTTCGTTTTATGATAGAGGAGCGAATTTTGTTTAATTTCAACCTTTTATATTTGCGATGTTCTTTAATTTTTCTATACTTTTTCACGAAACCGTTTGTTCTCTGTTCGTCATAGAATTCTCTTTCTTTATTAAATTTTTCAATTCTATTTGATTTTGCTAAACCTAAATTTTCTTTAATTTTTGTCTAAATCTACTTTTCAAATATAATTTTGAACTTCTGTTGAAATGTTTTTGATTGTTCAGTGAAACATTTTCATTATAATGTCTAAAAGATTTTTGTATTAATTATTTAATAGACATATTTTGATAAAAAATTTTAAAATTCTAAACTTTTCAGCCATGGGATTGTGATGTCTCTCTATATCATTATTTCCTGTATGATTGTTTGGTTTAGTAAGATGTATAATAATTTCTTCATCTTGCAAAAATTGTTTTATTTGTATAGTTTTAAATTCAATATCAGATACTATTGTTCTGGGTTTTATTATATTGGTAAAATGGTCTTCTAACTGTTCTATTAACGTTAAGTGCTTTTTGTCTGTTAGAAAATAAACTGCTCCAAATTTAGAGAATTTATCTATCACTGTTAAAAAATTTGTTTTCAAATTGTGTATGTATCTGTATGTGTTATGTCATTAATATTTGTAGGGTGTTTCACTATATTTGAATTTAGATTTAATTGGATTCCTGTCCATATTTAACTTCGTGGCAAACTTCACATTGATTTATAACAAATTGAATGAATTCTAATAACTTTGGAAAATAGATTTTATATTTTATTTGATTATAAGTTTCTTGAATACCTGAGTGGCAGCTTTCTTTTGTATGATATATAGAAATTTATTTTACCACTTCTTCTTCAGATCTAATTTCGTTAGCTCGAAAGGAACATTTTATAAATTTCAATTGAATATTGGTGGGGGTGCTAATGAAAGAAAGAAAGGAAGTACATTTTGATTTCAAGACTTAGAAAAGTGTTGGATAGTTGGTTTTGGCAGTTGTTATATTGCAATTTGAATAGAATTTTGGTTTGAAAGAGTATTATCAAATGGAATTAATAAAAAATAAGAGACAAATAAAATAAAAATAATGAAAAAAGAATAAAAGAAAAAAATAAAAAAAACTAAAACTAAAAATCCAAGAAGGCGCCTGAATTGTTATGTGTCAAATTGACAACACTAAAAATCCAAGATGGCGGCTGAAGTTATTGATAGCAGGTGGCCGAGCAGGCGCTTGTACTAAGTTGCTGAAAACAAGTATAAAGTTGTAGGAGACTGAAAATTTTGTTTGTTTGATAGGTCTACAGTTGTGAGAGATTAAAAATAAAAAATATGGTTTGTTGAATTTGATATTAATTATGTGATAGGGAAAATAAAAAGTGTGGTAATAATTTTATTAAAATGTGTTTGAAAAAATTTTTTAGTGATAAGAAATAATTTTTGCGGTTTTTTGTTTGAAAATTAGAAAATGAATTTCTTATATGTATTAATAATATATATAATATGTTATTCATCATCATCATCATCAACTGGCGTTACAGCTCGGGGTGAGCTTGAGCCTCTTGCACAACTAGTCTCCAGATATTTCTGTCTCTTGATTTATCTTCCAGTTTTGTACATTTAGTGTTAGTAAATCCTTTTCTACACTGTCCAACCATCTCAGACGAGGTCTTCCCTGTGGTCGATTTATAAGTGGGCGATACTGAAGTATTTATTTCTGGGGCCGTGTTTCTTCCATCCTCATTATATGTCCAGCCCACCGAATGCGTTGCGCTTTGTAGAACCTGACTACATCTTTCCCCTCGATTATACGGTCCAGCTCTTCATTTGACCTTTGAAAATATTCCCCGTCCTCTGTTATTCTAGGCCCGTAGATTTTTCTTAATATTTTGCGTTCAAATACTGGCAAACTTTTCTCTTCAGTGACCGTAGGGGTCCAAGCTTCACAACCGTAAGTAAGTACTGGTCGCACGGTTGTTATGTATATACTGAGCTTGGATTTTCTGGTGAGTAATCTGGATTTAAATAATTTGAGATGCGCGTAGTAGCATTTGTTTGCAGCCACTAATCTGTCAGTTATACAATCTTGCATACTGTTGTCATTTTTTATTATCACACCCAAATACTTAAAACTTGCAGTACCTTGAAATTGGTACTCCCCGATGGTAATGCTTTCGGGTTGTCTTCTGCTTTCTCTTCTTGATACCGCCAGATATTGTGTTTTTGGTTGGTTTATTCGCAGTCCAAGAGCTTTTGCAGCTCCTTCTATGGATGTGAACATGCGAATCATATCGTTCTTGTTTTTTGATATTATTACTATATCATCAGCATACGCATAAAACAATTCTGATCTGCAGAATATGTGACCTCCTCTATATAGATCTCTGACCGCATGATGTAGCATCAAGTTGAAGATTGTTGTCGATAGTGTATCTCCCTGTCTTACTTCTGATTTAATTCTAAAAGACTCGGATATATTTCGCTGTAATAAGACCTTACCCATGGTATTGTTTAGTGTCATCATGGTGAGATTTATTAGTTTTGTCGGTATACCCAAGTTATGCAAAGAGTTTGGAATTTTGCTTCTTTCAATGCAGTCGAACGCCTGTTTAAAATCCAAAAACAGTAGGTGTAAATCTGTGTTGAATTCATAGCATTTATCTATAGTTTGCTTTAGTAGGAACACTTGATCAGTTGTTGACCGGTTTGGTCTAAATACACACTGATATTCATCCAATATTAGCTCAGCTTTTTCCTTTAATTTTTTTCGAGAGAATAATTGAGAGCACCTTGTAGCATACATTCAGTAATGTAATTCCGCGGTAGTTCTCGCAATTCAGTTTGTTACCTTTTTTATGGATGGGTACTATTAAGCCCGTAAGCCATCCTGTTGGCATACATTCCTCCTGCCATATTTGTTCCATTAGCTGGTGCAGCGTTAGAATGTTTTCCTCACCAATTTTTTTAATCAATTCGGCTGTTATTCTATCTTCGCCGGGTGCTTTATAGTTTTTAAGATTTTGTATGGCGTCTTTTACTTCATCTAACGATGGAGCTTCAATTAAGTAACGTTGTTGCTCAGTTTGCTCACTGATGTTTCTTGGTGGTACAATATTGCTTGTATCCCCTTCCTGCGTATTAAGTAGCTCTGAAAAGTATTCTCTCCAACGAGTGACTATTGATTCTTCTTCTGCAAGGGTGGCGCCGGCTTTATCTTTACAGTTTATTAGTTTCGGTTGGAAGCCGTTTTTTTGTTGTTTAATGCCGTTAAAGAATTTCCTCATATCATTTCGATGAAAGTTCTCAGCTATGCTCTCCACTTTAGCTTTAAGGTGTAATTTTTTCTTCCTTCTGCAGAGTTTTGTGGCTTCTTTTCTTAATTCAATGTAAGCATTTTTATTACTCCTAGTGTTTCTTTCTAGGCATTTTTGCCTTGCGTTATTCTTTCTTTCAATCGCCCTTTTACAATCTTCGTCAAACCATTCCGCATTTCTAGCAACTTGCTTTTGACCAATATATTCGGTTGCTGCTTGTGTTATTGCCTTTTCTAAAATTTGCCAATTGCTCTCAATATTGTTGGTCGTTTGTTCTGCCTGGCTTTCTCTTATTACTGATGCGATTTTGCGTTGGTATGCCGCTAGATTTCCTATGTCTTTTAATTTTTCATCGTTCCACTTTATTCTTTTTAATCCTCGGTTTTTTGCAACGTTGGAGATCCTCTGGCGTAGGATTGTTTTAACCAGATAATGATCGCTATCGACATTTGCCCCTCTACATGTATGCGAGTCAATTATGGTTGAGAGCCTTCTTTTATTTATAAGTATATGGTCAATTTGGTTAACCCTTTGTGATCCTGGTACTTTCCACGTACCTTTGTGTATGCCTTTGTGTGGAAAATGTGTACTACTTATATACATATTTGTGCTATTTGCAAATTCTCATAATTTTAATCCATTTTGTGATGTGACATGATGCCGAGAGTGTTTTCCTGCTATGTTTTCTGTGAACGTTTCTTTATCTATTTTGGCGTTGAAATCCCCAAGAATGATCATTGTATCATAACTACCGACGCTGCTAAATATTTGTTCTAAGTAATTGTAAAATATATCTTTCTCTGTTTCATCCGCTTCTTCTGTTGGTGCGTATGCGGATATTAAAGTAATATTATTGAATTTTCCCTTAATTCTTAGAAGGCATATACGGTCAGTAACTGGTGTAAAACCTAGTACCGTTTCTTTTAAGCGCTTTGTAATCATAAAGCCTGTTCCATATAGACCACTTCTATTGACGTTTCTACTAAAGTATAAAGAGAAATTTCTCTTATGTATAGCACCATTTCCTTTCCATCTAATTTCTTGCAGCGCCAAGATGTCAATTTTATAGTCATGCTGTTGCTGAGCGATTTCGTGCATCATACCTGTCCGTAGCATAGTTCTAATATTCCATGTGCCTAGTATCAAATCATTTTTCCTTTTTCGTGCCGAGATACGTGCCGTTTGTTCAAATTCTGTTATCCGAGGCTGAGTTGTGTTTCTCGTAACAATGTTGCTTTACGATGTGGCCTGTTAAACCAACGATCGACCCCCAACCTGGAGGACCAGGTCATTTGATATCGAAGTTTTCGTCTTCTAGCTTTTGGGAAACCAATCCCATAGTAAAAGATACAAGGCAGCACCTTCTTCCTCTCTCGTCGGTCCCTGACCAGATTACTACACGGGGGTTGGTTACCCAATCTTTCATACTGGTTACTCAGGTTAACAGGTTCCACCACGTGAAGGTGAGAGTAGGAATTGAATAGCGAGAGGCTGAGTGTTGTTAATAGGAAGCAACAACATAATACTCATCGCTATCCCGTTCGGGAACCCGTAATAATAATAATTTGTTATTAATACAGATAATATATATATAATGCTAAACAACTTTTTAAAGTTGTAAAATAAAAATCTAAAATGACGTCATGGAAAAACCTATTGTTAATTTAAGAAGTAAAAAACAAAATATATTGGTATTACAAAGTTTTTTTATTTATTTTTTAACATTTTCCTATGTTAATAATTATTTTCTTTAAATTTTTTTATGATTTTCGTAATAAAGATATTTTAAAAAATTTGGTTGTCGTGTGTAAAACTAGTATTTATTTAATTCTAAAAAATTAAACTTTTTTTATTTTATTTATTTATTTCAAAAAAATTATTCTCACAGAGCATTTTATGTATAGATTGTATAAATATAATTCATGTATAGTAAATCAAACTATCACAGAAAACATGCATAAAAATTAATTATAAAACAAAAAGAAAAAAAAAATCAAAATCAGACTTACAATCAATCGCAATAATAAAACAAAAAGATAAAACAAAAAAATATAGATATCAAAAATTAAAAATTAAATATTAACAAGTGATGAAAAAAAACCAAGGGTTTTTAAAAAAGCACATTTTCAAAATAATATAGTGTTTCATACTAAGTATTTTATCGGAATATAATGTTGAAGCTTCAATATTAACGTTTAATTTAGGAAATATATACGTCAGTGACTAAGTTACTGCTAACTTATAAAAACAGTAAATTTTGAATTTTTTAGCCCTATTAGCCCCTCTATGGGGAAGGTTGCTAAATTTCTCAAAGATATAATCCTCACTACTCCCCTTCCTCCAAACTTTTTTAGGTTCTAGGAATTAAATTGTGAATTCCACCAAAATTTGGAATTTTTCTTAGAATTTTACTATTAAAATGGTTAAAACTGAGAGACACTTTCTTCAATTTAAAGAACCCCTTATAAATTTAAAAAAATCTTTTAACATATGTTAAAATATAATGTTGGACCTTTAAATTTTGTATATTAAGGAAAAAATATTTAAACAGGTATTCAAGTTACAGGTGTTTAAAAATAGCAAAATTTCAATTTTCGAGCCATTATAGCTCCTGAACATGGGGCTTGACAAAAAAATTTTGTTAACCGACTCCTACTAATTTCTGAGGATATAACTTCTCCCAAAATTTCAAGACCCTAGCTTGAACCGTTTAAAAGATATGTGGGGCCAAAAATTTTTCAAAAATTGAGTTTTGCATAATGGTAAATTTTAGTACCGTATGGCAACCCTAAACATTTAAGCGAAGTATTTTTGTAAAGTATATAAAAGCAGCTCTCTCCGACCGTTTTTCGATTGAAAATAAACCTATCAGAACTCTTGTTATATCAATTTAAATATAGGGCTTTTTTGGAATTTGCAGGGGCTGTAGCTTCGTCACCCTTCAAAATTAAAAAAAACCTTTGACACATGTTGAAATATAATTATAGAGCTTTGAGTTTTGTATATTACTAAAAAAAAATTGGACAGGTATTCAAGTTACAGGTGTTTAAAAATAGCAAAATTTCAATTTTCGAGCCCTTATAGCTGCAAAACAGGGGACGTGACAAAAAAAATTTGTTAACCGACTTGTACTTATTTCAGAGGATCTAACTACTCCCAAAATTGCAAGACCCTAGCTTGAACCGTTTAAAAGATATGTGGGGCCAAAAATTTTTAAAAAATTGAGTTTTGCATAATGGTAAAATTTAGTACCGTATGGCAACCCTAAACATTTATTTTTTAAAAATTTATAAAGTTTATAAAACCAGCTATCTTTTGCCGTTTTCAGATTGAAAATACACCTAATAAAACTCTTGTTATAACAATTTGAATATAAGAATTTTCCAAACTTTGGGGGGCTGCAGCTCCCTAACAGGTGGGGCTACAGAAAAAAATTCTTCTACGAAACTATTTTTTTTGTAATACCTACTCGTGGTTAAAATTCTTTTCTATATTTCAAACGATGTAAAAGTTTTTGTAAACATACGGACAGACAGACAGACAGACGGACGGACGGACAAAGTGAAACTATATAGGCACATTTTTACAAAAATTTTTGAAAATGTGCTAAAAATTAAAAGTTAAACAAAAAACAAAATTACTTATTTAATATATGATGAGTACATGATGAGTTTAAAACCAAAATGAATTAATATTTTGATAAGAACCGGTTTTTACATGCTTTCTTCAGACTTTTTAAATTTAAACTTTTTATTTCAGCTGGCAAATTATTAAAAATTCTAATGGCCGAGTTCATAATTGAATCAAGGCCATTAAGATTTGTACTTGTACATTTGGTACGCAGATGATGGGATGCTCTAGTTTGATAATTGTGAACTTGACAATTTGTTTTAATACTTATGTTAGTTAGAATATTTTTCTGTGTAATATTATGTATATGCATAATTTGCAATAAGTTTTTAATATCTACATTTTTTAAAATTTCTAATTTTTTATGTATTTAAATTGTTGAAGATCTTGTTTATAGCACAAACAGGTTTTTGATAGCTTTGTTTTGTATTATTTGCAGCATTTCATTATTTTTATTGTACATATTACCCCATACTAATATTCCATACATCATGGTACTATAAAAAATACTATAGAATGTCGATTTTTTTACTTCTAGTGGTAACCGTTTGCCAATTCTTTTAAAAAGTTTTTTACTACATTTTTGTACGCTAAGTTGGCAACACCACTCAAGTTGTCAAAATCGGTATTTACTATTTGACGCTTAATGTTATTGGTATTAACATAGTTGAATTTTTCTACTTCAAAAGTTTTGTTTACATTTTAATACTTTTTTGAAATTATTTATATTAATTAGATCAATATCATCTTGAGTTAACCATGTTTCTGTGAAAGCTATTAAGTGTACTGTCTCGTGAATTCCTTCAAGTATGAGATTTATGTCATCTGGCTTATGCTTAATGCTTCTGATATTTAAATAAAAAATGTTTAAGAATCGTTGTTTTCAAATTTCAACTCATTCTGGTCTTGGATATCAACATCTTGGATATTATTAGGTAAAGTTTCTATTTCAAGCAAGTTAATTTTCATTAAATTGTATTAAATCTTCTTGAGATATAACTCTAATAATATTATTATTATCTGTTTTACGAACAAAAACTTTACTCTGTTTTACCCAAGTGTATTGAATATTTTTATTTCTCTTTAAATCCTACATTTTTTGTAAAGAAAACTGAAATATGGTGTTAAACGTTCGTTAATGTATATGTACTGCGATTCTGATTGCGAATTCATCGGGAAAATTTTATTATATATAATTCTGTTACTTTTAGCTTCAATTATTTTATTTTTAATCTTGAAACTGTTCAACCTTATAATAATTTTAGCATTCTCACCTGAATTTTTTGAATTATTTTTGGATAAATATGTTTCCTTAATATAATCCGCTACTATGTTAATGTCCATCTCATTAATAATTTTCATAGCAACTTCATTCAAATTATTCACAGCGACAATTGGGAGCCCAGATATTTCAAGTGTTTTATGATGTTTATTTTGCTTAATTATTTCAATTTCGTTTTTATTTTTTGTAACTTGTTCTTTTAAAATTTGATTTTCACTACGAAGTTGTATCAAGATATCAGTGTATCAAGATTTTCTTTGGTTATGCGTAGTTCTTTTTGTATTTACTCAAATTTTTTGTTGTGTGGATCTAAATGTTTTAGTATCTGTTCATTCATGGACAGTCTACTTTTCCTACGCTTTTCTTTACACATATTACAAAACCATGGTTTGTTCCGATTTAGACCGATTTGATCAATAGCATCACTTGTATAACCTGAACACTCTAGATGAAACAATAATTTACAGCTGCCATCACACTGAAGCCCATTATCCTTTCTAAGATTAATACTCTTCTTACATTTACCACAACTAAATTTTTTTGCTTTGGCGTATGTATTTGTAGTAATTATTAAATTGTATAAAATTAAACATCAAAATTATTAAAAACCAAACATTATATTATTATTAAATTACCTTAAAAAATTTAACTATTAAACCAGATAAATTGAGAAATATATTAATAAATAATAAAAATTTATAACTAGTAATTATTAAATTGTATAAAATTAAACATCAAAATTTTTAAAAACCAAACATTATATTATTATTAAATTACCTTAAAAAATTTAACTATTAAACCAGATAAATTGAGAAATATATTAATAAATAATAATATTGGCAGTTGTCATATTTTTTCATACCGAAAATAATAAAATATTTAAACAGTGAACATAAACTTTTTACTTTAACCAACTTTTTTACTTTTGCCAGCATAATACTCAATCTAAATTAAAAAACACAAGCCATAAATATTAATAATTGATTAAAGCTAATAAAAAAGGTAATAAAAAATTAAAAAATAAGAGCAAATTTAATTAAAACATAGAAAATAGAAATGTAAAATCAACTTTAATGGCCAAGTAAGAAAAATCTAATGTGATGCAGCTGTTAAAATTGGTACCATAGAGCTTGGATGTGTGTAAGGAGGAGCAAAAAATGTACCTAGAAAATAGCGAACGATATGAGTTTTGTAGACAGTTTAAAAAAGAACTCCTATATATGCCCTCAACACCATCTCTATTTGGCCCACAAGAACCCAATGTGTCAATTATGCTTGAGCTAAACGATTCAACCGTGCAAAACACAAATCATAAAATTGATGAAATTCTAAATCAAATATCACAGTTATCAAACCGTTTTGTGGAGGTAACTTTCAAATTAAATAACTTAAGCGATATTATTAATAATTTGGCTGAAGAAAACCGGGCGCTTAAAATAGAAAATGAAGCCTTGAAAAAACAAGTCGACAAAAACAAAACAAAAGTGATATTGCCAAATAACACCAAACGAAAACACAACACATTTTTGATCTGGAAAAAAAAAATTTAATCTGTTAGAATCTAGGCTGGACGAACCGGAAATAATCACAAATAGAAAGAATATAACTATTGCTGGTTTGCCGCAAACCGACAACAACACAAAAGCCCTATTTTTAAAAGTTTTTAAAAGATCGATGCTGAGTTTGATGATAGAAAAATTGCCAATGTTTCATCTATTAATGATAAACCATCAGAAACTTTGATATTAGAAATCTTAATGATATTACTAAAATTTTACAAATTCAAATTAGTTAATAAAAAATTTATTAATATTTTTTTTCATCTATCTTTTGTCTTGTTCCTGTACCATAATTTAAATCACGCTAATTTAAGCATTTTTATATTTAATCTTAAAAAACACATTTTTTTTCTTTTTGATATTTTTGTTTTGTTTCCTATTATATTTAACATAATTACAATTGATTATACTTTTTTTATTTTTTTACATTTATCGGATATTTTTACATTTATCTTAAAAAAGTAAAACTTAAAAACATATTTTTTTTCTTTTTTATACTCTTTTTGATATTTTTATTTTTTTAAATATTTTTAAGAAAAAAAAGAGAAAACAAACACAAAAAATATGTTATTATAATAATAACAATTTAATAGATTTAGGGTGCTCATACGGTCATAATATATTTTTAAATTCTTAGTTCGTTCTGCATTTCACCATTTTTATTTATTTTTATTTTTTTTTTTTTTCAATACTATAAATGGGTCCAACTGAAAGAAATATAACAAATAGTTTGAAAGTTAATTTTTATGCACAACCACCAGATAACTTTATAAATCTGCGAATGGTAAACAACTTGAATATTTTATACCTAAATATAAGAAGTATAAGAAACAAGTTGTGTGATTTTGAATGTCTTAAAAATTTGACATCCACATAATTGTTTTAACGGAGATTTGGTTAATACAGTCTGAAAATAAATTTTTCAACTTACCAAATTTCAATGCCCATTTTTCAAATAGAAAGGAACTTTATGGTGGATGCGCAATTTATATATCCATAAAACTTTCCAGTTCCCTGATCTTCAAAGAAGAATGTGAAAATTCACACCTGTTGATGGTAAAATTATTAAAACAAGAATTAAGTATAATGTGCGTCTATCTAACACACGAGTAACTGAATTCTTAAATAAATTAGATTTGTTTACTATTATAATGGGAGATTTTAATTTAGATTTGTTGGAAAGTTCCAATACACTTGTTAAAAATTATGCAAATCTATATAAATTTCCTTACTTACAATAATACAAATACAATAATACAATACAATAATACAAATGCAATTTAGTTTGTTACAAAGCAATATTACAAATTAGCTACAATAAAATATTGTTCTATCCAAAAAATAGACCAATATGTCAAGAATCATGCTAGCAATGCAAACCAGCATGTATTTACAAAATATTATAGTTCAATATTGAAATATGAGAAATTAGTTCTACTTTTTTTGTTTAAATTTATTCTTTATCTTTATTTTAATTCTTATTAAAATATTAAGTATATCCATATGTAAACCATATGTTACATTATACTTTAACCTACTTTATTTATAGTTAACAAAATTAAAGTAACTAGTATCGCCCTGTGCTCGAAATTCTTGCTATTTTTGCTTATAAATTAACATATAAAATTCGTTTTGTGTAAATTATATTAGACTATACATAATAAAAATTATGCCAACAGTGTTGTCAACAATTCTTGCGCTTGAAATTTGCTTAAAAAAAAATTTATAATTTTTCTTAATTATTAAAACGTTGTTAAGTACCGATTTTTGAGTTTTATTTCTATAGCTTAAGCCGCTTTAAAGAGAGGATAAATTGGTACAGTTAAATTAAATTAAAATTCTAAATACATATAAATATTATTCTAATAAATACATATTTCTAAACATGTACATATATTTATTGAAGTCAAGAACCCAAAATTCGAGTTAATGCTGTCCTTCATATAGCAAACTGTACTTTTTTCTAAACATTTTAATACTATTTGAACTGTATCCTAATTAAAAAGCTCTATGAATACATAATATGTACACCAAAATTTAACATATCATAATTCATAAGTTTAGTACTTAGTATTATATTATATTGAAGCTGCCAGAAGTACAAATAATAGTCAAGTTGACCGAAGTCTTTTTTTAAATTTCAATCTTAAGACATATAGCAAAAAAAAAAGATTTTCAATAAATCAAAGAATACATTTTTCCTACCCTTTTTCCATTTTTAAAAGAATGATTCTGAATTCCTTAGTTTACACTTTTTTGTCTAGTTTATTTATTTAATATTTCCTAAGTTTTTTATTGACAAAAATATTTTCTATACATGGTCATGAGCCATGACTCATAAATTTCTTAAAACAAATAAATATTATTGCTTTCATTCCTTTATGAGGAGTAAACTCTTTTCTGCTCTCAACTATTGCCAGCTCTTGTAAAAGAGTATATGACAGAGTAGACAAATAATTTCCGGCAGATGGCTTTAATTAAAATTCTCTTGAATAGGTTATGTTAAATCATATTTTTTATTTCATAACCAATAAGCACTTACCCCCTTCCATTTTAAAAAATATTCTTTATATTTGAGGGGTATAAAAGCAAAAATACTAAAAGTCCACTTTTTTTTTTTTTTTTAGATTTTGATGCCATCTGTTGGCTAGACGAAATATATACGTATTAAACTTTATAAAATGTTACAAAAATTGTAAATATCGACTTATTTTCATATTTAAAATTTAGGCTTAGAAACAAAAGTTAAATAAGTCCTTTACCATTATTAGAGCAAAAACTAAAAATATCCATTTCAGTTTAAAATCAAAAATTGTTGAAGTCCTATATATATTTCAGTATTCTATTTCAAAATTTTAAAATGTCCAATTAGTTTGAATGCAGAAATTACAAATGTTTTACGATTTTGTTTTTTAAATTTTGGGAATTTCCCGTGTGAAGTTCTTTACTTTAGTAAAACATTTAAATAATAAATTAAAAATAGTAGTAATAAAAGAATTTAAATAATAATTAAAAATAGTAAGTAGTAATAAAAAAATTTCAAATTAAGATGGAAATTAATTCAAGTCCTGTGGGATCTAGTATTGCCCGCAAAAGATCAAAAAATCCTAAATCATGGAAGAGAAATATTGAAAAGACAAAACGGTAAAAAATTTAAATATTTTGAATTTCAAATTATTTATGTCAAAAAATGTATTTAGATATTCTGCTAAAGGATTACCTGGGTTACCAAAATGCAAACACAATACAAATGCCCTAAAGTGTGGCACACTTACAATGCAAGATATATATAATTCCATCATAAATATTAGAGCACACCCGAAAAAGCCGATCAAGATATGTATATTTTAAAATATACTTTATCTAGTCCAATTAAACGTCGACGAACCCTTACTGGTATAAACAGCTCTAAAATATGCAGCGTGAAGTATTTTATAAGAAAAAGCGACAAAAGAAGAGTACCAGTATTTGCTGAAGCTTTTTCAATCATTTTGGGTGTAAGCCAGTTCAGAATTCGAGCACTCACTAAAAACCAATTCATTCAGGGAGTTATTCCGAAAGAAACTCGGGGTGGTGATCAAATCACAGAAGGGAATAAAACAAAGTTAGAGGCTGTAATGACATTTATTAACAAATTTCATTTCATTGAATCGCATTATTGTAGATCTGCAACATCTTGCCGTATGTATTTACCTGCCTCTTTAAACATAAGAAAAATGTTTAAACAATACCAAAAACAAGCTGATTTGAATGTCCAGGTGAAAGAAAGCTACTTCCGAAATATTTTTAATACTCGATTCAACCTTGGATTCGGACTCCTAGGACAGATATGTGTTCAACATGTATTTCAAACAGAAACAGAATTTCAAAAGAAAATAACGCTGAGATGAAAAATTTATTAATAGTTGAACAAAGAATTCACTCCCTTCTAGCAAAAACGTTTTACACAAAGCTTCAGAAAACAAGATCGGATCTTTTAACTTTTTCCTTCGACTGCAAAAAAAATCAGGTTCTACCTAAAGTTCCTGACCAAATAGCCTATTATTCTAGGCAAATTTATATGTATAATTTTGGCATTGTAGAAGCTTCCTCGAAATCTCCATTAAAAGGCAATATTTCGCTGTATTATTGGACCGAAAATATAAGGCCCAAGGGTTCTAATGAAATCTGTTCAGCAGTGTATCACAAACTAAATTCTCTTAATTTAGAAAACATTGCTACAGTTCGGCTTGTTGCAGATGGATGCGGTGGCCAAAACAAGAACACGACGATGATTGTGCAGTAATTGGTTATCGAAAGCTCCTAAAAATATTAAGCACTTGGAACTTATATTTCCTGTTGTTGGCCATTCTTTCATTCTGCCGGATCGTGTTTTTGGTTTGATTGAAAACCGAATAAAAAAATTGGAAACCATTATACAACCAGACCAATACATTGATATACATAAGGAATTCGGTACCGTTTATAAACTAGGAACAGAATGTCCAGTGCATGATTGGAAATTGGAAGCACAAAAATATTTCAAACCCTGTTCTAAATGGCATTTCAAAATAAGTCTTTCGAAAAGAATTATTTTTAAGAGAAATGCACAAAATTCTATTTCAATACAAGGCGAACCATATTACAAGCACGAAATAAATAATTACGCCGGACTGTGCAAAAAGGGAAAAAGGTTCAAACATATGGAGCTTAATTATCTTCCTACTGGTGTATTACTTAATTCACTAAAATTAGGTCATGATAACACACTCCTCTCAAAGCATTTCGGGACAAATTGGAATGAATTAGAGGATCTTATGTATAACTTTTACAAAATTTTGTTTTTTTTTTATGTTAATATGTAACTAATTACTTACTAGTTACGTATCTATAATATATTTTGTTAAATTGAAAAACTTTAAGTTTGTTAAATATTTTAGCTCGTTATTTTGTGAATTATGTTAATTTAAATGAATGAATTTTAATTTGAAGATGAATTTTAATTTGAAGATGAATTTTATTAATTTGAATGAATGAATGTTAATTTTAAAGTGAATTATGTTAATTTATGTTAATTATGTAAAATAAAAATTGTGTTATTTAGTAAAATTGAAACGTTTAACTTTAATAAATTACAATTTTGCTTCATATTTTATAAAATATTTTAAAATATCTTTCTAACGTTAAAAATTTCTGTTTTAATTTATTTGGAACCATAAATTGAATATGTCCAATAGTTCATATTCAAAATTTAAAAAAGTCCATAACTCGAATACAAAACTTAAAAAAGTCCATATTTATAATTTTTTAATTTGTTTTTTTTATATAATGATTTACAGTAATATTATTAAATTTTTGTTAACATAATTTATTTAAAACAAGTAAAGAAACAGTCAGTCGGTGCAACCGACTTAGAAATACCCTACACCTATTTGGTTCAAATTTAAGGACATATCCATAAGTCATTTTAACACCATAGAAGCTGTTATTAATTTGATCGTAAGACATAGCTAACCAAATTAACATTTTCTAATTACTAAAAACATTTTCTAATTACCCTATCTATTAAAAAATACTACAAATTCTTACTAATTTATCTATTTAAAAATATTAAAAAACAAACAAACTTGAAATAAATGAAAATATATTTATTCCAATTCAATTACAAAATGAAAAAATTCTAATTATTAAATTTTGTGATAAAAAGATAATAAAAGCATAATATATTTAATAATCCAAATTTTTAAAAATTGCAATTATTTTAAATGGTTAGTTTATATACCTAATAGAAAAACTTATAAACGCAAAATATGCAATAAATGTATTTCTAAAATACAATTAAAAATTTACACCTTTTCATATAATTCATTTAAATATAAAAATAAATTTTACATAAATGCAGCAAGTACCTTTGAAAATAACTGAACCACTACAATTAAGTCTAAATTTCGGGGACACATAGGAAATAGGAAATATATTCTTTGGCTTCGAAATTAAACTCGACCACAACCAATTCCCATGGTACTTTCATTACTAGTAACCTACTGTTAAATTTCATCTAAATACCGGCATTATTTTTTGAGTTATGGTGTTTTTAAGATATATGTTTGTTAGTCCTTGAACTTTTCAAGGGTTCCAGGACCCGAAATTATGGTACGATTTCGCCCATATGCAGTCCCGTCATACTTTCAATACTAGTTAACCCTTGTACACAATTGGAACGCTCTATCTTAATTTTAAGTTACTAGTTTTATTAATTTCGATGATAAGCTTTTACACATTGGGGGGTCTAAGAGAGGTTCTGAACCACCACTCCAATTGATCCCAAATTAGGGGGGCACTCAAGAAATAGTAAAGAACACCCTTGTGGCAAATTGGAAGCTTCTACATTTGTTTCAAGTAACTATCTTTATTAATTTCGAAAATATGCTTTAAGGGCCTAAGAACTGAGTGGCTGGTCCCCGATCCACTACTCCAATGGGGCCCAAATTTCAAAGACACTTACGAAATAGGAAGGGACACCCTGATACCAAATTTGGAGGTTCTATCTTCATTGGTTTCGGAATTATGCTCGTTTGGCCTAAATTCGATCAAAAAGTTCTAGGTTCCGAACCCATGGTCCAATCCCGACCTTACGCAATTCCCGAAGTATTTTCATTACTAGTAACCTACAGCACAAATTTGATGAAGATAGCGTCATTAGTTGTTGAGTTATCGTGATTTTTTATATTTGTTCGTTAGCCCTGAAACCGATTATAAGGTCCAGAATCCGAACCCATGGGCCGATTTCGCCCATATGCAATCCCCGCCGTACTTTCAGTAAGTAAAAAAAAGTAACCTACAGTTAAAATTTCATCAAGATAGCTCCATTATTTTTTGAGTTATCGTGCCTACGGACGGACGGACGGACGGACATGGCTATATCGACTAAGGCGGTCACGCTGATCACAAATATATATACTTTTCCATATCTAGCTCGCTTCCTTTAGGTGGTTACAAACACCATACCAAAGTTAATATACCCCTTTACCTATTCTATAGGTGTAGGGTATAAAAACTATTTTATTTTGCGAAAACAGAAGAAAAAAATTGTTTTGTTTTCAGAGATATAGTTTTTTATGTTTTTCTCCAACACATAGTTGGTGGACTTTTTACACTTTTGTTTCGAGACCCCTCATTTATATCAGCAATAAACCTTAATTTTTTCAATTTCACTTTTCACTTCACAATTATACACTTATTTAATTATAAATGTTAAAATATAAACAAAAATTTAATTTTTTTAGGTACCTGTGAAATCGAAAAAAAAAGTTAGGAAAAATTTGAAATTGCTTTGGTTGCTTTGCTTAGTTATTTGCTTTCAAAGCAAAGCAAGCAGAGCACCAAAGCACATATTTGGCCTATACTATTAATTCAGTATTTCACGGAAATTAATGAAGACTTAAAACAGGAATGATCCTGTAAATCATAGTCTCGATTTTAAATGCAAAATGTTTTACTATTTATTTAAATTTTCCCAAAAATCTTCTGTGATTTTTAAAACTGAAATGAACTATTTCATATAAATTTAAGTTCATAAAAATGTTTTTTTTTTTTATTAAAAATTAATAAAATATTTTTTGGCCTGCTTATGGTAGTTTTGGATATTTTATTTTCTAAAATAAAACACATCCAACAAAACATTAATATTTTATTTTTTTATAATTGAACACATCCAACAAAACACATTTAATTGAATGCGTTTGTTACACCTCATTCTAGACAAATATATTAATAATAATAATAATAATTTTTTAATAAAAATTATTTTAAAAAAATATTATTTTTTAAAACATAATATTAGAAATATAAGAAAAACTAATAATAATATTTTTATACATTTTACCAATATTTGTAAATTTTAAAAATCCGAGATACAGTACATCGCGTTACGCGTATTCTGGCTGCTCTCGTGTAAATTTATGTACCTACTTATTTCTAAATTTTTTGACAGAACTGAACGCCGTACATGCTGAATTTGGTTGATCCATAAGGAACAAATCATTTTTCTTAAGAAATATTATTTCTATTTTGTGTTTCTGCAAACATATTATAGGTATTTTTTAATAAACAAATTTTTTACAAAAATATTATTTTAAATTTTCTATTTTTATTTTTCGCTTTGTCAATTTCTAAATCTGAGGTACCAGTACGTCGCGTATTTCGGTTGCTCACATGTAAATTCATGTACCTACCCATGTATTTCAAAATTATCTGGAAATTTCCAAAAATTATGCACCGTACGCGTTGGTTTTGATTAGGTCATTTAAATTACAAATTACTTTTTTAAGAAAGATTATTTGTTATTTTTTTTCAATTTTTTTGCAAATACATAGTTTTTTAAATATCATTACTCTCAAACGTAATTGCAACTTCAGAAGTCGGTTTTTTATTTTACAAAAAACAACAAAAAGCAACAACAATTTACGATTTACAAAAATTTTTTTTTTTATAACTGTATTATAATAAATTGCAAACAAAAACTAAATACAATACTTTTCGGTTATAACGACCATGATGGGACGGAAAATATTCGTCGTAATAAACGAATGTCGTTTTAAAAGAATGCTGTGAATTTTGAAAAATTAGTATAAGACTTGAACATTGTAGAATGTGCTGATTCTAGAATGGACACTTCGAACTCATTTGCTAGAATTATATTTGATGTTTCAGCCTCAAGCCTATGTATAGTGCTTTTTTTTTGTATTTTTAATGCATTATTGTGATTTTTTTTTATATTCAAAAATAAGTAAATAAAAAACACTTAATTTATCGCAAAGTAACATAATTAGATAAGATAATTTTAAATAAAAGAAATATCAATGTAATAAAAAACTTCCATTCTTAGGTAAAATTTAATTCTGTGACAAAAAGCGTAAAGTTTATTACAATTATAGTTGAACCGAGTTCGTTATAAATGAAAACTACTGTATAAACCAAATGAAGAGTACAGGCAAATAACAATCAACGTCACTTTTTTTAGAAATTGAGAAAATTCAATTAATATTTTCAAAGACTTCTTGCGTATAAAAATGTTCTGAAAGCGTCTGTAAACAAGCTTCATAATTAATGTTTATCCTATTCTTAAAGAAATACAATACAAAAAAATTAAAATAATTTAATATTTTCTTATTTTATTTACAAAAAAAAAAACTTAGTTTCAAAAAAATTCAGTTTTGTACGAAAAAACAATCAAATATTAAAAATTTAGGAAAAAATAATTAAACAAAAAATAATTTAACAAAAAATAAAAACATAAATAGTTCAAATTAAGTAATTAAATAAAATAACAAAAAATAATTTAACAAAAAATAAAAACATAAATAGTTCAAATTAAGTAATTCATTAAGTTTAAATTTTTATAACGTTAAAACGTATGGATTTGCTTAATTATTATCGTCTGTGTCCGAAACTTGATTCGAATGCGGCGGTGCTTCAAAAAACCGCTGCGCTTCGTCTCTGCAAAATTCTTTAAGTACCATTAAATCATTTTATTTTCCAGATGAAAGTGGAATTAGGCTAGTGTAAGAAGGCTTTAAATTTTGTGAAGTGTTACCAGTATTTTTATATCTGATTATGTACGAATTCCATGGGCCGTTATATGTGTTTCTTAATTGGAGTGTCCGACTGTGTTCCTTTGTTATGTAGATTTCAGAAATTGGCCTCGTTGCAAATGGAGATTTTTTTTTATAATGATTATTTTCCAAATAACTGCCCCAGTTTTTGAAAATATCTTGTTTACTTTTAATAATGACAAAGGGCGAGGGTTTGACCCGTGAAGATTTAACATGATCGTTCCATTCATCAGGCAATTCTATTTTAAGATTTTGTTTTATTAATCCCATATTTTTGTCACATTCCATGTAACTATGGCCTCGAACGGGAAATGTTATTTTAAATTCCCGTTAGAACATTTTTATTTGTAATAGTCAAGTCAAGTCAATAAAAACAATTCAAAATTTGCCATATTAAAAAGAAACTGACATTGATTGTTTTTTCCATTAACACTGTGACATTTCTTTCCCTGTACAGGAAATTTTGAACAAGCTAAAACTTTGATCTGGTTTGGTTTTACATTATTTATTGTTGACAGAACGAAAGATCTCATTTTTTGCCTTTCCAATGATACCCATATTGCATTTTCGAAAAAAATTGACATTGATTGTTATTTGCCTGCACTCTTCAAATGTATTGCCTTCATTTCGAACAGAACTCCTTTTTTTTCACTTTTTTAGATAAAGAAAAAAACGGAAACAAAAAAAAAAAAATTTAAAAAAGTTTCAATCTCCTTGTTCATTGAACACTTCAACTAAACAAAAAAAAAAAAGAAAGACATAAGTCGCCGCCTATAATTAATAGTTTGATTGAGCTGCGAGTTACAACCGAAAATGAATTACATTTACACAGGAAGTCGGCTCATAATATTAGAATCATAAGCCTCAACTTTTAACCGCGTGACCGTTAAATTCGAAATTACGTTAAATTAAAGACAGGTTTTCACCTGAAAAAATGCAGTATTCTTAAAAAAAAATATCATTGTCCTATGAAAACAAAAAAAACCTTTCTTTTGGTTCTTATACCCTATACCAATAGAATAGGTAAAAGGGTATATTAACTTTGGTATGGTGTTTGTAACCACCTAAAGGAAGCGAGCTAGATATGGAAAAGTATATATATATGTGATCAGCGTGACCTTCTGAGTCGATTTAGCCATGTCCGTCCGTCCGTCCGTCCGTAGGCACGATAAATTAAAAAAAACATGGAGCTATCTTGATGAAATTTTAACTGTAGGTTACTAGGACTAAAAGTAAGTGGGAAATTGCATATGGGCGAAATCGGCCCATTGGTTCGGATTCTGGACCTTTTAATCGATCGAAGGGCTAACGATCATATATAAAAAATCACAATAACTCAACAACTAATGACGCTTTCTTCATCAAATTTGTGTTGTAGGTTACTAGTAATGAAACTACTTTGGGAATTGCGTAAGTTCGGGATTGGACCAAGGGTTCGGAACCTAGAACTTTTTGATTGAACTTAGGCCAAACGAGCTTAATTCCGAAACCAAAGAGATAGAACCTACAAATTTGGTTTCAGGGTGTCGCTTTCGATTTCCTTAGTGTCCTTGAAATTTGAGCCCAATTGGAGTAGTGGGTGGGGACCAGCCACTAAGTTCCGAGGGTCTTAAAGCATATTTTCGAAATTAACAGAGATAGTAACTTGAAACAAATGTAGAAGCTTCAAATTTGGCACATGGGTGTTCTTTACTATTTCCTGCGTGTCCCTCTAATTTTGTACCTTTGTTAGACCCCCAAATGTGTAAAAGTTTATCATTGAAATTAATAAAACAAGTAACTTAAAATTAAGATAGAACGTTCCAATTGTGTACAAGGGTTAACTAGTATTGAAAGTATGACGGGGACTGCATATGGGCGAAATCGTACCATAATTTCGGGTTCTGGAACCCTTGAAATGTTCAAGGGCTAACAAACATATATCTTAAAAACACCATAATTCAAAAAATAATGCCGCTATTTTGATGAAATTTAAACTCTAGGTTACTAGTAATGAAAGTACCAATGGAATTGGTTCTGGTCGAGTTTGGACAATGAGTTCGGATTCTAGAAGCTTTTGATCGATTTGAGGCCGAACGAGTATAATTTCGAAGCCAAAGAATATATTTCCTATTTCCTATGTGTCACCGAAATTTAGACTTAATTGTAGTGGTTCAGCTATGTTCAAAGGTACTTACTGCATTTATGTAAAATTTATTTTTATATTTAAATGAATTATATGAAAATGTGTAAATTTGTAATTGTATTTTAGAAATACATTTATTGCATATTTTGCGTTTAAGCTTTTCTATTAGGTATATTAACTAGCCATTTAAAATAATTGCAATTTTGAAAAATTTAGATTAATAAATATATTATGCTTTGATTAGCTTTTTATCACAAAGTTTAATAACTATAAAATTTTTTCATTTTGTAATTGAATTGGAATAAATATATTTTCATTTATAACAAGTTTTTTTGTATTTTAATATTTTTAAATAAATAAATTAATAAGAATTTGTAACATTTTTTAAGAGATAGTGAAATTAGAAAATGTTTTTAGTATTATAAAGTTAATTTGGTTAGCTATGTCTTACAATCAAATTAATACCAGCTTTTATGGCGTTAAAATGACTTATGGATATGTCATTAAAATTGAACCAAATAGGTGTAGGGTATTTCTAATTCGGTTGCACCGACTGACTGTTTCTTTACTTGTTATACCCTACACCTATAGAATAGGTAATGGGGTATATTAACTTTGGTATGGTGTTTGTAACCACCTAAAGGAAGCGAGCTAGATATAGAAAAGTATATATATTTGTGATCAGCGTGACTGCCTGAGTCGATATAGCCATGTCCGTCCGTCCGTCCGTCCGTCCGTAGGCACGATAACTCAAAAAATAATGGAGCTATCTTGATGAAATTTTAACTGTAGGTTACTAGGACTGAAAGTACGGCGGGGATTGCATATGGGCGAAATCGGCCCATGGGTTCGGATTGTGGACCTTTTAATCGATCGAAGGGCTATCGAACATATATAAAAAATCACAATAACTCAACAACTAATGACGTTTCCTTCATCAAATTTGTGCTGTAGGTTACTAGTAATGAAACTACTTCGGGGATTCCGTAAGGCCATGATTGGACCATGTGTTCGAAACCTAGAACTTTTTGATCGAATTTAGGCCAAACGAGCATAATTCCGAAACCAATGAAGATAGAACCTCCAAACTTGGTATCAGGGTGTCCCCTCCTATCTCCTAAGTGTCTTGGGAATTTGGGTCCCATTGGAGTACTGGGTCGGGGACCAGCCACACATTTCCGAAGACCTTAAAGCATATCTTTAAAATTAATAAAGATAACAACTTGAAAAAATGTAGAAGATTCCAATTTGCCACAAGGGTGTTCTTTACTATCTCTTGCGTGTTCCCTTAATTTGGGATCAATTGGAGTGGTGGTTCAGTACCCCTCTCAGCCCTCCCAAGTTTTAAAAGCTTATAATCGAATCGAATAATAAACGTCTTACTTAAAATTAAGATAGACCGTTTAAATTGTGTACAAGGGTTAACTAGTACTATAAGTAAAGCGCGGGCTGTATAAGGGCGAAATCAGCCAAAGGGTTCGGATTCTGGTTTAATCAGTTTCAGGACTAACGAACATATATTAAAAATCACGATAACTCAACAACTAATGACGCTATCTTCATCAAATTTTGTGCTGTAGGTTACTAGTAATGAAACTACTTCGGGGTTTGCGTAAGATCGGGATTGGATTATGGGTTCGGATCCTAGAACTTTTTGATCGAATTTAGGCCAAACTAGGATAATTCCGAAACCAATGAAGATAGAACCTCCAAATTTAATACCAAGGTGTCGCTTTCGATTTCCTTAGTCTCCTTGAAATTTGAGCCCAATTGGATAAGTGGGTGGGGACCAGCCACTCAGTTCCGAAGACCGAAAGCATATTTTCGAAATTAATAAAGATAGTAACTTGAAACAAATGTAGAAGATTCAAATTTGGCACATGGGTGGTCTTTACTATTTCCTGCGCGTTCTCCTAATTTTGGATCAATCAGAGTGGTGGTTCAGTACCTCTCTTAGACCCCCCAATGTGTAAAAGCCTATCATCGAAATTAATAAAACTAGTAACTTAAAATTAAGATAGAACGCTCCAATTGTGTACAAGGGTTAACTAGTATTGAAAGCATGACGGGGACTGCAAATGGACGAAATCGTACCATAGTTTCGGGTTGCCACACATTTCCGAAAACCTTAAAGCATATCTTTAAAATTAATAAAGATAGCAACTTGAAAAAATTTAGAAGCTTCAAATTTGGTGTTCTTTACTATCTCTTGCGTGCCCCCCTAATTTGGGATCAATTGGAGTGGTGGTTCAGTACCCATCTTAGACCTTCCAAGTCTTAAAAGCTTATACTCGAAATAACTAAAAATAGTAATTTAAAATTATTAAGATAGAACGTTCAAATTTTATACAAGGGTTAACTAGTGCTGAAAGTACAGCGCGGACTGTATAAAGGTGAAATCAGCCCAAGGGTTCGGATTCTGGACCTTTTAATCGGTTTCAGGGCTAACGAACATATGTAAAAAATCACGATAACTCAACAGCTAGTGACGCTATCTTCATGAAATTTTGTGCTGTAGGTTATTGGTAATAAAACTACAGCGGCAATTGCGCACGGTGAGGATTGGACAATGGGTTCGGAACTTAGAATTTTTTGATCGAATTTAGGCCAACTTGCATAATTCCGTTACCAATGAAGATAGAACCTCTAAATTTGGTATCACGGTGTCGCTTTCGATCTCCTTAGTTTCCTTGAAGTATGAGCCCAATTGGAGTAGTAAGTGGGGACCAGCCACTCAGCTCCGAAGACCTTAAAGCATATTTTTGAAATTAATGAAGATAATAACTTGAAACAAAAGTAGAAGCTTCAAATATGGTACATGGGTGTTCTTCACTATTTCCTGCGTGTCCCTCTAATTTTGGATCAATTGGAGTGGTGGTTCAGTACCTCTCTTAGTAATGTGTTAAAGCTTATCATCGAAATTAATAAAACTAGTAACTTAAAATTAAGATAGAACGTTCCAATTGTGTACAAGAGTTAACTAGTATTGAAAGTATGACGGGGACTGCATATGGGCGAAATCGTACCATAGTTTCGGTTAGTGGAACCCTTGAAAAGTTCAAGGGCTAACAAACATATATCTTAAAAACACCATAACTCAAAAAATAATGTAGATTTATTTGATGAAATTTAAACTCTAGGTTACTAGTAATGAAAGTACCATGGGAATTGGTTCTGGTCGGGTATAATTTCAAAGCCAAAGAATATATTTCCTATTTTCTATGTGTCCCCAAAATTTTGACTTAGTAGTAGTGGTTCAGCTATGTTCAAAGGTTGCTGCATTTATGTAAAATTTATTTTTATATTTAAATGAATTATATGAAAAGGTCTAAATTTGTAATTGTATTTGAGAAATACATTTATTGCATATTTTGCGTTTATAAGCTTTTCTAATAGGTACATAAACAAGCCATTTAAAATAATTTCAATTTTAAAAAATTTTAATTATTAAATATATTAGTTTTTTCACAAAGTTTAATAACTCAAATTTTTTCATTTTGTAATTGAATTGGAATAAATATATGTTCATTTATTTCAAGTTTTTTTGTTTTTTAATATTTTTAAATAGATAAATTAGTAAGAATTTGTAATATTATTTAATATATAGTGTAATTAGAAAATGTTTTTAGTATTATAAAGTTAATTTGGTTAACTATGTCTTACGATCAAATTAATATCAGCTCTTATGGTGTTAAAACGACTTATTGATATGTCGTAAATTTGAACCAAATAGGTGTAGGGTATTTCTAAGTCGGTTGCACCGACTGACTGTTTCTTTACTTGTTTTTTCATTAAATTTGGTCAAATAGTTTACCCAGAAAATGGATGTTTATATTTGTATGGGAAAAATAAGCCGATTAAATATTATGATGTTCTAAAAATAATAATGTTATTGGGTATTTAGTTATTAATATTGGAGTGGCATATGACACCTTCCCACATGGCAAAAAAAATTATCAGAAATTGTTATAATTTTAGTTCAATGTTACAAGTAATAAAATTTTTCTATTATTAATTTTTTCTTTTGTAATTCGAGACATTTTGTATTAAAGTAATTTATTACTAGTATCGCCCTGTGCTCGAAATTCGAGCTATTTTTGCTTTTAAGTTAACATATAAAATTCGTTTTGTGTAAATTATATTAGACTATACATAATAAAAATTATGCCAACAGTGTTGTCAACAGTTCTTGCGCTTGAAATTTGCTTAAAAAAAATTTATAATTTTTTTTAATTATTAAAACGTTGTTAAGTACCGATTTTTGAGATTTATTTCTCAAGCCGCTTTAAAGAGCCGCTTAAGCCGCTTTAAAGAGAGGATAAATTGGTACAGTTAAATTAAATTAAAATTCTAAATACATATAAATATTATTCTAATAAATACATATTTCTAAACATGTACATATATTTATTGAAGTCAAGAACCCAAAATTCGAGTTAATGCTATCCTTCATATAGTAAACTGTACTTTTTTCTAAACATTTTAGTACGATATGAACTATGTTGTACGTATTCTGTATCCTAATTAAAAAACTCTATGAATACATAATATGTGCAACAAAATTTAACAAATCATAATTCATAAGTTTAGTATTTAGTATTATATTATATTGAAGCTGCCAGAAGTACAAAAAATAGTCAAGTTGACCGAAGTCTTTTTTAAATCTCAATCCTGAGTTTTATAGCAAAAAAAAAAGTTTTTCAATAAATCACAGAATAAATTTTTCCTACCCTTTTTCCATTTTTAAATTTAATTTTTACTACAAATGTATGCCTATTTAAAGTTCTGAAAACATGCGAAAAATGATTCTGAATTCCTTAGTTTGCTTTATACCTTTTTGTCTAGATTATTTATTTAATATTTCCTAAGTTTTTTATTGACAAAAATATATTTCTATACATGGTCATGATCCATGACTCATAAGTTTCTTAAAACAAATAAATATTATTGCTTTTATTCCTTTATGAGGAGTAAACTCTTTTCTACTCACAACTATTGTCAGCTACTTCAGCCCTTGTAAAAGAGTATTTGACAGAGTAGATAAGTAATTTCCGGCAGATGGCTTTAATTAAAATTCTCTTGAATAGGTTATGTTAAATCATATTTTTTATTTGATAACCAATAAGCACTTACCCCCTTCCATTTTAAAAAAATATTCTTTATATTTATATCAGCAATAAGCCTTAATTTTTTCACTTTATTAATATTTAAATACTATTAAATATAATTAACTTCTCAAATGACAGGTAGTTTTAAGATGTCAAATATATATATGACGATTAATCTAACAATTATGTACTCCTGAAACAAAACTTAGCGTTCCATTTACAAATTACGCCTATCTAATCTTCATGTACACTTTTTGATATATAAAATTTGTTCGTTTTGTCAAAGTAAAACTAAAAATAGTTTTTTTTATTACAAAAAAACATTATTCGATGTTGAAAGTGTGAAATAAACTTTTCAATTAATAGAATAAAATCAAAACATACGACGTACAATTTTTATACGGCAGTATGTCAATACGTCTGTCTACATATCCATTATCGGTAAATCGATACCGGTACAATTTTTAATTTATCAAAAATATTTATTTGAATGTTTTAATTTAGTACCTACAAAAAATATTTTTAATTTCATATTATAGGTATTTTGAATATAAGATATTTTTTAATAAAAATTATTGTAAAAAAATATTATTTTTTAAAACATAATATTAGAAATATAAGAAAAACCAATAATAATATTTTTATACATTTTGTCAATATTTGTAAATTTTAAAAATCCGAGATACAGTACGTTGCGTTACGCGTATTTTCGCTGCTCTAATATAAATTTATGAACCTATTTATTTCTCAATTTTTTGACAGAAATTATTAAAATTTAAAATTTAAAACGTCGCGTATGCTTTCATGTAAATTTTTTTACATTACTAATTATTTCAAAATTTTTTGACAGAAACTGAATGCCGTACATGCTGATTTTGGCTGATCCATAAGAAACAAATCATTTTTCTTAATAAATATTATTTTTTTTTTTAAGTTTCTGCATATTTCAGAACTCGGTTTTTAATTTTACAAGAAACTTAACAAAAAGCAACCACAATTTACGATTTACAAAAAATTTTTTTTTTAGTACCTACTGCATTATAATAAAATACAAAAACAAAATACGGTACATTTCGGTTATAACGACCATTATGGGACTGAAAATATTCGTCGTAATAAACAAATGTCGTTTTAAAAGAATGCTGTGAATTTTGAAAAATTAGTATAAGACTTCGAACTCATTTGCTAACATTTTATTTGATGTGTCAGCCTCAAGCCTATGTATAGTGCTTTTTCTTCTATTGAAATTTTTTTTGTATTTTTGATGCGTTATTATGATTGTTTTTATACTCAAAACTAAATAAAAAACACTTAATTAATCGCCAAGCAACATTATTAGATATAATAAGTTTAAATAAAAGAAATATCAATGTAATAAAAAACTTACATTTTTAGGTAAAATTTAATTCTTTATCAAAAAGTGTAAAGTTTATAATAATTAAAATTGAACCGAGTTCGTTATAAATGAAAACTAATGTATAAACCAAATGTATTGCTTTCATTTCGAACAGCTCTCATGTAAATTCATGTACCTACCTATTTATTTGTAAATTTTTTGACAGAAATTATACGTCAACTTTTATTTCAGTTGAAGATTATTTTTTAGTTTTTTTTGCGAACGTATGCATTTATTCTGGTTGATTCCTAAAGAACACATAATTTTTCCTAAGAAATGTAATTTTTTTGTTTCTGCAAACATATAGGAAAAAAAAAATACAGTAAAGCTCGCTTATAACGACCATGAAGAGACAGAAAATATTCGTCGTAAGAAACAAATGTCGTTTTAAAAGAATGCTGTGAATTTTGAAAAATTAGTATAAGAATTGAACATTTTAGATTGTGCTAATTCTAGAATGGGCACTTTGAACTCATTTGCTAGATTTTTATTTGATGTGTCAGCCTCACCTCTATGTTTATAGATGTATATATGCTTTTTCTTGTAATGAAATTTTTTTTGTATTTTTGATGCGTTATTATGATTTTTTTTTATGTTCAAAAATATATATAAAAATACTAAAATAATCACCAAGCAACATTATTAGATATAATAAGTTTAAATAAAAAAAATATAAATGCAATAAATAACTTACATTTTTAGGTAAAATTTAATTCATTGGCAAAAAGTATTACGTTTATTATAATTAAAATTGAACCGAGTTCGTTATAAATGAAAACTACTGTATAAACCAAATGTATTGCTTTCATTTCGAACAAACTAATTTTTTTCGTTCACTTTTTAAGATAAAGAAAAAACAAAAACAAAAAAAAAATTTTAAAAAAATTTAAATCTCCTTGTTCATTGAATATTTGAACTAAACAAAAAAAAGAAAGATATACATAAGTCGGCGCCTATAATCTTTTGATTTAGATTTAGCTGCGTTAAAACCGAAAATGAATTACATTTACACAGAAAGTCGGCGCATAATATTAGAGTCATAAGCCTCAACTTTTAAAAGCGTGACCGTTAAATTCAAATTTACGTTAAATTAAAGACGGATTTTCACCTAAAAAAACGAAATATTCTAAAAAAAAATATCATTGTCCTATGAAAAAAAAAAAAAAACTTTCTTTTGGTTGTTATTTCATTAAAATTGGTCAAATAGTTTGTTCTAAAAAAGGATGTTTATATTTGTATGGGAAAAAATAAGCCGATTAAATATTATGATATAAAAATTTATTTCAATTGTAATTTGAACATAGTTGTTTTTGTTTTTCTTTGCTTAAAGTAATTATTATCTAATAAAAAATTATTTGAACGTAGTTGTTTTTATTTTTCTTTGCTTTTTTTTTGTTTTTTTTGTATCGGTTTCTAATATAATTATTATGTATAGGATTGTAAAAAATTTTTTTTGTTATTCATTACCAAATATTATAATGTAATAAATTAAGTGTTTTATTTATTGACAGATAAAAAATTAAGTTTAATTTGTTTAATGAGAAAATTAATCTCTTTTTTTTTTTTATTTACATTTATTCAATAAACATTTTTGACAGATTATTATGAACTAGTTTGTTTTTCTACCTATTTTAATAGTATTATTTTTTGGAAAATTTATTTCTACAACTTCGTAAGGCCCTAGGTAACATATGGTTAATTTTTTATTTTTCCTTACTGTATCGAGTGGCTTTATCTCCCACAATAATATCTAGTAATCTAGTATTCTTATCATAGATTCTTTTGTTTGTTTCTTTAGATTTAATTAGATTGTTTCTGGCTTCGTTATAACTATTTTGAAGTCGTGATTTTAAGTTGAGAACATAATCGTCAACATTATGCAAAGGTTCAATAGTTTTAGAGATAGTTGATGTTAATTCGGGTTGAATACCAAATAATATTTCATACGGTGATTTTGTTGAAGTACTAGGAGTTGTATTGTGTGTAAAAATAGCAAAGTCTAACCACGTATCCCAATTATCAGGATCTTTATTTGCATAACAACGTTTTCCAAGGAACGATATGCTCTTTCTAGGGAACCACTGGATTCCGAATGATAACTGGTTGTGTTTATCGTTTTGATTTTTAATAATGAACAAGTCCTTTTAAACATTTCACTCATAAAATTAGTACCATGATCAGTTAGAACTATTTTTGGAGTACCAAAAATGCAAATGATCTTCCGTACAAAATGTCGGCTACCGTGACAGCCTCCTGATTAGGAATAGGAATAGCTAACATAAATTTAGTGAGTAAATCTTGAAACGTTAAAATATACATATTCCCGATTCAGAAGTAGATAATGGTCCTACTATATCCGATAAGCAATTTTTTAAGCTTATTTAATTTTAGTTTTTAAGCTTAATTTATTTTTTTGACATATTTCGCAAGAAGATATATATTTGATTATGGTTTGTTTAATATTTTTGAAGTAAAACTTTTGTTTAAGTCTATGCAGTGTACGATTTACACCCTGGTGTCCACCAACTGGACTATTTTGATACTCTTCTTGAATTGTTTTGATTTCTATAGGATCGGTAAGAGTAGTAATTTTGTTTTCTATTATATCAGCACCTGATTGTATTTTTTGATTTGTAGTATTTTTATGAATATCATCTTGGTCGAAATTGTTGTTTTGAGAAATATTAGGATTTTTGTCTTGAGATACATTCTTTTAAATGTTATTTGTTTTATTAGATTGTGCTCTAGTAATTAGATTAATATTGGATGTTTTTAATCTAGATAAGGCGTCTGCATTCGTATTCAAATGACCCGATTTGTGGATGACAATATAATCGAATTCTTCTAATTTAATACGCCAGCGCATAATTCTAGAAGTTGGATTATTTATGTTAAAGATCCAAACAAGGGGTTTGTGATCGGTTACAACCGTAAATTTTTTGCCATAAAGATATGGTCGAAAATAAAACGTTGCCCAAACGACTGCTAAAACTTCTTTTTCATAAGTGGAGTAATTACTTTCGGCTTTGTTTAATGTTCAACTAATGTAAGCGATTGGTAGATCCATTACTTTGCCTTGTTATAATGTTTGTTGCGATAAAACGGCACATAAAGCTGTGTCGCTCACATCAGTTGTAAGGTAAAAATCTTTCGTGAAATCAGGATATTGTAAAACAGGGTATTCGGTTATAGCTCTTTTTAAGCTTTTAAAAGATTCATCGCAAAATTCATTCCAAACAAATGTAGCATCTTTTTTTAACAATTTATTCAATGGTCGTGCTATAGCTGAGAATTTTGGTATGAATTTACGATAATATCCTATTAATCCTAGAAATGATTTTATTGCTTTTTGATTTTGTGGCGGATCTATATCAAAAATTTTATTTATTTTATTTATATCGGGTTTGATACCCTTTTCTGTTATAACATGACCAAGATATAGCACTTCTTTATGTACAAATTTGGCATTTATTGGGTTGTAATTTTAAATTATATTTCTTTAATGCTTCAAGAACTTGAATTAATTTCTGATTATGGTCAACGAGATTTTTACCATAGATAACTATATCATGTAGGTATACGAAACAACGGATGCCTTGGCGGCCGGTGAGAACTATATTCATAAGCCTTTGAAAAGTGGGAGGTGCATTTCGCAACCCAAAAGGCATTCGTGTAAAATCAAAATGACCATACGGTGTAAAAGCAGTTTTTCCACGACCTTTTTCTGCAACACCGATTTGAAGAAACCCGTTTGCTAAATCTAAAGTGGAAATATTTAGATTCTCTCAACTGTTCAAGAATATCTTCAATATTTGGCAGGGGATATGAATCACTTATGGTGATTTCATTTAATTTTCGGTAGTAAACTAAGACACGCCATTTTTTATTTCCGATAGCATCTGGTTTTTTAGGAACGACTAATAATGGACTGTTCCAACAACTTTTACAATGTTGGACTATTCTTTGTAATGTTGGGTGGCTATTATTAAAGATGATAAATCAATACGGTACTGTGTGAATCTATCAGAGGTTGGCCTATGACACAGTGTAGTTCCGTAATTGATTTGGATAATTTTTAGTGCATTATCCAATGCACTTTTGCAAGCATTTAGGCGTGCTGCGCCGCTATCCAGTGTAAAAATAATAAAACAATTATTTCTTTTGTTGGCAAAGCCAAGAATAACATTATTTTTTATTGTACCAAAAACCCTTGGTATTTATACTTTTTTTCAATTACAAATACATATAAATTAATTACAATAAAGATTACTAATTTCTACTAATACAATATTAATATTATACAAATTAGTTCTTACATTAAAAATTTGGTTCTAGTTACTTTAACCCAAATTTATTTATATATTGGTATGCTACAAATAATAATTCACATAGTGCATTCCAAGAACCTCTTTAAGTGGGTCACTAGGTATTCTGTACACTCCGTTCATTAACACTAAGAATATACCACACACAATGTAATGCATTGCTTATAATTATTATTAGTAACATATGGTATATTCATATTACGAATGAAATGAAAACAAAAATATAGAATGCAATATGATCCTTTAATTTGTAGCATATAATTATTTTAATTATAAGAATTGTCACAATAATGCTTAAACAATTATTTGCGGTGTATCACGGAATACAACTTATTGCAGTGTATTATGGAATTGAATGTAGATACACTACACCCTCACCCTTAAGAGAAAAGTTATTTTGTTTTTGAAAGAATAGAAAATAACTTTTTTTTTTGTATTTAAGCATTATAGTTTACAAGTACAAATTCTTATTATTTTATTTTTGTTAAAATTATTTTGAATTTTTTTTATTTTTAAATGAAAAATTTATTTAAAATTTTATTATTAAACTATTTTCTTTTTCTTACATTTATCTTTATTTTGATTAATTTTAAAGTAATATTTATTTTAGAGTTAATAAGTAATTTATTTATTTTAATATTATTATTTTCAATAGTAAAATGTTTTTTTTTTATAATGTGAAGTACAACTAGTTTAATTTGATATCTCAATTAATTTATAAACTAATAAAAAAAAAAATTTTATTGTATGTCTTTAAAAATTTATTTTGTTTTTTTTTTTGTTTTGTATTACTTAATATTGTTATATTTCAATGTCTTTTAAATTACATAAATTTTTTTTTTATTTTTTGCTTTTAGCAAATAATTTATTATTTATAATTGATGTAGGTTAGTATCGTTAGAATGAAAAAAAAACAATACTTTTTATATAATTTCTGTAAATTTCTTTAGCATATTGTTATGTATTTCTTTGGTTTTCCCGTTCATTTCTACAATCGAATTTACGTTATTTTGTTTAATAATTTTGTACGGGCCTTGATAAGGTGTTTGATGTTTTTTTCTATTACCTAACTTAACTAATACTAAATCTCCTACTTTAAAGTTTGAAGGGTTAACATTTTCGTCAAATTTTTCCTTCCTATCTATTTTTACTTTATTTATAATCTCTCGTGTTCTATTTTTAGATTCACGGAGTCTAACTTTTAATTCATTATTATAATCATCTAAATTATACACAGGATTTTTACTCGTTATAATGTCATTTGGTAAATATGCAATTTATCCAAATACTAATTCGTATGGTGTGTAAATTGTGTCTATATGTGGTGTCGTGATGTGTGCAAAAGTGTAGTAAGGTATCCATTTGTCCCAGTCATTGTCATTTGAAAATGCAAGTAGAAATTCACTTAAAACTCTATGGTTCCGTTCAATTGAACCTAAAGTTTGGTGATGATATGGAGTTGAAAATTTTTGTTCAATATTAAAACTTTTACAGATATTGTCCATTAATTCATTATTGAATTCAGTACCTCTATCTGATTTTAATATTTTGAAACATCTATATTTAAGAATGAATTGTTCTACCAGTGTTTTAGCTACTGTAACGGCTTCTTTTGTTTCCATTGGATAAGCTACTACATATTTTGTCAAGTCACATTGTATTGTTAATATATATCTAAAATTATTAGACATTCTTAACGGTCCGACTGTATCTATAGATACTATTTCAAAACTTGTTGTTGGAGTATCAGTTATCACCATTTTTTCTTTTACGTTTCGTACTTGTTTATTATAAGCACATAGTTTGCAATTAGAAATGTATTTTTTTACCATTTTCGACATGTTTTTCCAAATATATCTTTGTTTTAATTTTATGACGGTTTTTCTTATTCCCAAATGCCCTCCGTGTGGTGCATTATGGTATTCATCAATTAATTTATATTGCATAATAGCATCATTTATTTTCTGTGGGGGTATATATATAAGTATGTTAGTGGAAAAGTGATTCATATTATTTTTATTATTCAATATATTTTTCTGCAGATTATTATACAAATTTTTAAATTCCATTTTTGGAATATACTGGAATATATCATCAGTATCACTTAATGCAAGCTTGCTTATTTTTAATTTGTATATTTCAGATAGTAGCTTCTCAACTGTCGAAACGGATTTCGCATGATTATCACTACATCTTACTAATACTTCATTTTTAATTTTATTTATTTTAGGTACTTTACTATTGGAATCAACTATAAATTTTAATTTTATTAAATTTTTGACTTCAGATATGGACGTACAGTCCCAGATATGAAGTTGCGCAGGCTTCGGTGGAAAACTGTCATCCCTTTTATTTTTATCATTTTTATTATTATCAATGCCTCTATTTTTTATAGCAGACATCCCCCTATAGTCATCACTAACATCTTTTTCACGGATTCATCATTATTTTTCGGAATCATACTCTTAAGTATGTCCGAGTCAATTTTTATTCTAGACAACGCATCAGCGTTAGTATTTATTGTTCCCTGCTTGTAAATTATTTCGAAATCATAATCAGATAAATCTAGTCTTATTCTTGTTAATTTTGAAGATGGATTTTTGTGTGAAAAGAGCGAAACTAAAGGTCTGTGATCTGTGACCACAATAAATTTTCTACCGTAAAGGTAAGGTCTAAAAAAATTTATTCCCCAATGAATCGCTAATAGCTCTTTTTCTATAATTGGTTTGTTAATTTCATGTTTATTTAAAGATTTACTTGCATAAGAGATAGGTAAGTCATTTCCTATTTCTCCTTGCGAAAGAACTGCGCCCAGTGCAAAATCTGAAGCATCAGTTGTAAGTACAAAAGTTTTATCAAAATTAGGATATTGTAAAATAGGTCGACTCATTAATTTATTTTTTAAAGTTATGAATGCATTTTCACATTCATTTGACCATATAAATGGTAGATTTTTCTTTAATAACGAATTAAGACATTTAGCTGTTTCTGCAAAATTTGCAATAAATCTTCTGTAATAATTACAGAAAGCTACAAATCGTCTAACTTCGTCAGCATTTTTGGGTACCGGGTATTCTTTTATTGCTTTATGTTTTGCGGGATCGGTTTTTATACCTTCGCTTGTTATCAAATGTCCCAAGTACACAACTTCGGGTTTTAAAAAACAACATTTATTTGGATTTAGTTTTAGGTTGTATTTATTTAATCTTTCAAAAGTTTTTATTAAATTTTCATTATGATTGAGGTAATCTGTAATTCTTTATATATACCGGATTGTTGTCTACGATAGTAGATATAATAGGTACGTTCTGGGACAGTCAAATGACGTCACAGCATTTTGACAGCCGTTAATTTGAATAAATTGGTCGTTATTTTTGAATAATGTGTGGTATGTTATAGAATTGAAATGATTGAGGTGTGTTATGAAATTGAAGATTCGTTGAGTTGCAGATTGTGGGTGTGGAAATTAGTAGTGTGGGGAGGGGGAAGAGGGGTAGTAGATGGAGTTGTAAGTTAGGGGAGGGGATGAAGTTGAATTGTTAGTTGAAATTGAGGAAGGAATTAGGAAAATGGAAATGTAATTCGGTATATATATATATATATATATAGATAATTTTAGGTAGTAATCTGTTCTTTAGAACCATATCGAAGTTCTTTGTACCTTTGGAATTATGTTGAAGTTTTTTTAGAAAGCAAATTCCTTTAAACCATGACAAAGTTCAAAGCTGAAAATTTGTAGATATCCTATAGTATTTAGGAAATGAATTTATTTCACTGATAAGAGAATAAAATTTTAAAATTTAGAATTTTGTTTTGCTGTTTTGATTATTTTATAGTTTAAATGGATGAATAATGAGTGTTTGTGTGTATATTTCCATCACCATTAAAAAATATTAACATTGTACCCTATAAAATTGTACGATTTTAAAATTGAAAAATAAAAAACTTGTGGTTTTAATTTGAAAGTTTCTTATCAGTTAAAAAAAACAGAACATTAGAAAAAGAATTTCTTATCTGTATTAATAATATATAATATTCAAATATTTCGAAAACAGAAAATACAAGAAATTAACTTTTTTTTAATTAAAATTATTTAAATTGTAAAAAAATCTGAAATGACGTCAGGGGATTCCTATTGTTAATTTTAAAAAGAAAAAACAAAATATATTTACAAAATTAAAAAAAATTTCTATTTAATATATATATATATATATATATATATATACATATGTATATCTTAACAAATTGGTATATAAAAGGTTGCAGTTTGTAAAAACTTATTAGTAATCATTCAATATTAAATCAAAAATTTATTGTTTTTTAATACAAAAAAAAATAAAAAAAGAGAGAAAAATGAAACGGTCTAGTGATAAATCCTGTGGTTACTCAGATATTAAGTTCTGTGAAAGCTGTAAAAGAGATATACCTTTGAAAGAATGGTTATATCATTATAAGGACATTTTTACATAAAATAAATAGCGGTGATTATATTGAAAAAAATTTAAAAAGTATTAAAAGTTGTTTCAATGAACGAATAGAAACGTTTATATTGAAAAATAATGATGAAAGTGTTTTGTTACCAGAACAATTTTTACATAATTCGAAGGATAAAATAGTTAAATTATTAAACAATTCTTTGAAAAAACATAATTCTTTCAAATTTAACATTGAACTATTTGCTGAATATATAAAGTATTCGGAAACGGGTAGAAATAATTTGGAGGACTTCGATGATTTTAATTTGTCAATAAAATTATTTAATACTAAAATAGAAATTATATTACAATCAACCGAAATATTAGAAAAGTTAGATAAATTATTCCAGTCTATTGTTGTTAAAAGTGAAGAATTTCAAGAAAGGGATAGTGGTTGGTCTTTACTTCGAATAATACATTTAGAAGTCAACATTAATCAATATAAGCCATTAAGAGGATCACAATATCTTCCGTTACCAAAATTTTTGAAGACTAAAAAGGCTTGTATCAACGTAATGAACATTAATAAGAACATTAGGAATGAATATTGTTTTAAATGGAGTGTAGTATCAGCCCTGTACAGGGGTTCTAGTAGACTGGAACGAACACAGACATATAGGATTGAGGATATACGATCTCATAAAATACAATTGCAAAATATTATACTAAATTTTGATGGTTTAGAATTTCCTATGAAAGTTGCTGATATAAAGAAATTTGAACAATTAAATAACACAATTAGTGTTAATGTTTTTGGTTTTGAAGAACAAGAAACACCTCAAAATACCTTCTACCAAATTGTAGGTCCATTTTATTGTACAAAAGAAGAGAAATTTCATCATATTAACTTGCTATTAATAGAAAAAGATGAGAAAACACATTATCTTTGGATTAAAAATATTTCTCGACTATTACATTCGCAAATTACTAAAAATAATAGAAGATTATTATTTTGTAATAATTGTTTAATACATTTCAAAAATGAAGCGAATTTAGAACAGCATAAAAGTGAGTGCAACAAGGTAGTTACAAATCTTCCAACAGCTGAAAAAGCAACATTAAAATTTAAAAACTACAACAAAAAAATGGATGTACCCTTTGTCGTGTATGCAGACTTTGAATGCATTCTCCAAGATATAACAACATGTTTACCAGATTTATCTACATCAACAACAACAAACGTTCAGGAACATATTCCATGTGCAACAACTTTAGTAGAAGATGTTAAACAAATTTATTGTAAGTATTATAAAAATATCATTCCAATTAAAACTCTTACTGATCAAGGAAGAAAAATTCATTTAGAAAGTAGAAATTGTCATATTTGTAATGAAATACTAGATGAAAATAGGGTTGCAGACCATTGTCATTTAACTGGAATATACCGAGGACCAGCACATTCAACTTGTAATTTGCAATATCAATTACCGAATTTCATTCCCATATTTTTTCATAACTTTTCTGGTTATGATTGTCACTTATTTATAAAAAACTTAATAAAATTTCCGGGTAAAATTAATGTTATTCCTATGAATAAGGAAAAATATATTTCTTTATCAAAATGGATTGAGGTTGATGAAGAGAACTCTATAGAGTTTAGATTCTTAGATTCATTTCGGTTTATGTCATCAAGTTTAGATGGGTTAGTTTCTCAACTACTATCTGATAATTTAATAATATTAAAAAAAATGTATCCAAACGAAAACCAATTCAATTTAGTAAAACGAAAGGGTATTTTCCCTTATGAATATTTGAATTCTTTTGAAAAATTAAATGAAACAGATTTACCTTATCAAAGAAGTTTTGATAATAAATTTTCAAATACAACAATTTCAGATGAAGATTATCAACATGCAAAGACTGTCTGGGAAACATTTAAATGTAAATATCTTAAAGACTATTTAGAAATTTATTTAAAAACTGATGTAATTTTACTAGTAGATGTATTTGAAAATTTTAGAAAGGTGTGTAGACAGATATATGAATTAGATGTATGTCAGTACTATACTCTACCAGGTTTTAGTTGGAATGCTATGCTCAAATACACAAAAGTAGAACTTCAGTTACTAACTGAAATTAATATGCATAATTTTTTTAAAAGGAGTATTAGAGGTGGAATTTCCTAATGTTCTTTACGTTATTCTAAAGCAAATAATAAGTATTTAAATAATTTCGATAAAACAAAACCTTCACAATTTATAACATATTTAGATGTTAATAATTTTTATGGATTTGCTATGTCTAAATTCTTACCCATATCTGATTTTCACTGGTGTGACAATTTAGAAAATATTGACTTTTTAAACTTACCTTCTGATTCAAAAATAGGATATGTTTTAGAAGTAGATTTAGAGTATCCTTTTGATAAACATGATGATCACAATGATCTTCCATTTTGCCCAGAAAACAAAAAATGTTCAACAATGAAAAATATAAAGTTAATTACTAGTTTAGAAGAAAAAAAGAAATATATTATACATTATACAAACCTTCAACAATGTATAAAACATGGATTAATATTAAAAAAGATTTACCGAGCTTTGAGTTTTAAACAAGACTGATGGTTAAAAAGTTATATAGATTTAAATAACTATTATCGAACATTAGCAAAAAATAATTTTGAAAAAAATACATTTAAGTTATTAAACAATGCTATTTATGGAAAAACAATTGAAAATATAGATAAGCGAAAAAATATTAAAATTGTACGACTAAATGTACGACTTCCACTATGATTATATTAAACCAAAATTTGATAAAAATGTTAAATTGAATTATATAGATACTGACTCATTTATATATACCATTACAACACAAGATTTTTATATCATCATACCTAGAACATTTTTTAAACCTGACATAGAAAAGTTTTATGACACATCAGAATATTCAATTGATAATTCTTATAAAATTCCTCTGAAAAATAAAAATGTTCTAGGTATGATGAAGGATGAATGCAATGGTAATGTAATTAAAGAATTTATTGGATTAAAAGCGAAAATGTATTCGCTTGATATTGAAAATAAAAATGTTATAGTTAAAGCAAAAGGTATAAAAAGAAATATTGTAAAACTATTCACTTTAGATGATTACAGAGAATGTTTGTATAAAAAAAAACTTTTTAAAAGTAAAATGTATATTTTTAGAAGTAAGATTCATAACCTGACATAGAAAAGTTTTATGACACATCAGAATATTCAATTGATAATTCTTATAAAATTCCTCTGAAAAATAAAAATGTTCTAGGTATGATGAAGGATGAATGCAATGGTAATGTAATTAAAGAATTTATTGGATTAAAAGCGAAAATGTATTCGCTTGATATTGAAAATAAAAATGTTATAGTTAAAGCAAAAGGTATAAAAAGAAATATTGTAAAACTATTCACTTTAGATGATTACAGAGAATGTTTGTATAAAAAAAAACTTTTTAAAAGTAAAATGTATATTTTTAGAAGTAAGATTCATAAATTGTATACCCAAAATTTAAATAAAATTTCATTATGTCATCACGATGATAAAAGATATATTTTAGCTGATAATGTAAACACATTGGCTTGGGGTCATTTTGCAATAAAATAAAAACAAAATTAAATAATATTCATCAATTATTTGTTTTATTACTCTTTATAAAATTTTTTTTTTTTAAATAAATTCAAAAAAAATTTGTATTTCATTTTCCGATATAAAATTGACGAATTTCAACAGCCTTTTCATCATAATAGGCTGCTGAGATTATTTTACATAAATTTTTTTTTTTTATAGGGCAGCTAATACACTCGGGTCCTTGATGAGATATAAAATATTCAGCATCTTCCTTACAGTCAAATTCAGCAACATAATACTGTAAATGGAAAGTTGACCACCAAGATTTTTTTGATCTCTCCTCCATTTCCAAAAAGCACTTTACACAGAAAACCTGCTCTGGGGATGTATGACGTTGACAGACTTGCTTGAAATCATAATCATCCCAGAGCAGATCATAGAATCTGTATACAGCACAGCAAGGCTTTCCTGTGTTTGAAGCTTCCATAATTTGATATTCACATGGTAAACCATATGATGAATATCCCATTTTTTCAATTTCCGACTTTGTGGGCATTTTTCTTTACCGAAATAATTAAATCTTAACTAATGAAAACTTTACTAATTTATAATTAATTTTGTTTACTTGCTTCTGCTTTTATATAAAAAAGAAAACAAAATAAATTAAAAAAAAATTTTAAAAATTTAAAAAAACTGCTTCTTATCATAGAAGTACAGCATAAACTGCAAAGATACATTCTTTAGTATATATATTCTTATACATTTCTTGTTCTTGTTCTGAATTAATTTTCAAAATTAAAAATTTGAAATGATCTAATTCGATTCTTATCATAGAAGTACAGTTTAAATCGTAAATCAAGTAAGCATTTGAATGTTTGTAGAAATAAGATGTAGAATGTTTTGTAAGAAATTTTTGGTACTATAAAACCACAATCATCCTGCTAAAAAATAAAAAAAAAAAAAACCAAGTCCAATAATTTTCTAAGAAAAAAAAAAATCTATCCAATTCCAATAATTTTCTTGAGAAAAAAAATATTGTTATAAAAAAAAAATCTATCCAAGTCCAATAATTTTCTTAAGAAAAAAATATAGTTCTATCATATTGTTATGTTCTTATCAAATTATGTATGTAGTAAATAAGTGAATTAGAATTTATAGAAATTTCTGCACCATTAAACCGCATACATCCTTTCATATTAGAAGATTTGAATTTTATAAGGCCAATTGCTAACAATTATTTTCATATAAATTACATGTAATTTCTTCAAGACTATTTGTATTCAAAAGTTATTCAAACTATTCACATAAGAGTCTGACAATAAACATTTAAAAAATTGGAAAAATGGAAAATTTTGTAGAAAACATCAACAAAAAATTCAGCGTTGTAGAAGTGCCTACAATAAAAATGAGCGAAGTGGAGCAAAGAAAAAATTTCAAAATTAAATGTTTAAAACGTGTTGCAACAATATATGGAGGAAGAATAGTTCTAGAAACCAGTGAGTTTAAGGTATTTTTACCCATCCGTTACAAAACATTAACGGATAAAGAAATCAAAACTTTAAGTTCTGGAAGTTTCATGTTCATAAATGATGGCGAAATAGGAAAATCTTATAAAATAAGATTTGTACCAATTGAAACTGTAGATTTGGAGGAGGAGGAGGAGGAGGAGGAAGAGGTTGATTCTGAAGATGCAGAAGATATTATATAAAAAAAATATTATATTTTTAATTTTAATAAAAAAAAATTTTAATAATTGAAAAAAAGATTTTTTTTATTTTAAAAATAATTTTATTTTTCAGATTTTTTTTAAATTATTTTTAATGAAATACAGGTACTTTTTTTATTTGATGATGGTTATGGTGAACATCATATGCTTTTTTTGGTGATCCATTCTTAAACTGATATGAAATACAATTATTTTGATTGATCAGCATTTTCATTATATAAATATTTTCAAGAGCGCAAAAACCCTTATGATTGAAAGAACATTTACTAATACATTTAGCATGCTGATCTTTTAATATTTTTAAACTTGTTGAATCATGTTTATCTAAATCGATGATATTTGACTGTTTTAAAATTTGTTCTATCCAAGATTTTTTTTCACTTCCTTTAACATAAACAACATTGATATTGATTACAAAAAGCTTTAAGAAATTTATAATGTCATGAAAATTTGTTTTACCATCGCACCATTTAAATTCATGATGATTTTTTGTTAACCAATTATTGGTTTTTTGTATTTTTTTATCTAAAAATTGATATCCATAAGGAGATTTAATTACAAAATGTTGAATTTCATTATTTGAACTTAGAATAGCAATTTCCTTTAATATAAAATTATTTTTATTATCTCGGAAACCTTGTATATCTATAATTACGTAATCCATGTTTTTATATTTCCGAAGAATTAAATTGATTAAATTTAATATATTTATATAGTTTGTAAATTAAAAAACTTATACAATGTAATCCAATCATAAAAAAAACCCCTGCAATAAATGGTGGAATTTCAAAAATGCAACAAGAATCTGAAGATAATGATGATGATTCCGTACAATTTTTTCTCATATTATTTATTAATGCACATCTAAATAATTTTATTAACTTCTCCTGTTAATGGCTTAAATTCTACTAAGCGGTCATGCAAAATAGGACAGTAAGCTGTAGTATTGTCTGGAATTTTTTTTAAAGTCTTAAATTCAATTTTGACATCAACTGGACCCATTTTAAGATTATCATTTTGATAACGAGTATCAATTATGAAGATTGGAGAATCAGTTTTAAAGTGGTCGCATGAAACTAAAGGCTCTGATATTGAGTTATTATAATAAAAGCTTCTAAAATTCGAATATGCTTCATATGCTAAAGCATAACAATTTTTTGCAAAATCTAAATTCATATCTTCATATGGATATGATTCTGAATTTAAATATACTTTTATATTTTCAATATCACAATAATCAAAAGTTGAAGGATCTCCATCCAGTTTATTTTGTTTGCCAGTTTGTAAAGCAAAAATAATAAAACGAGGTTTTTCAAGTTGTGCGGCTGTTTTAACATTCCAAATATGATGTATAGTTCCAGCTGGTAATGTAGGATATTCATGTAATTCCCAATTTCTAAAAGGAATTTTCATAACTGACCCATTTTCAATACTTTTGTATAAATTTAATTTAAGATTATCAGCTAAGTTAATATGTTGAACCTTCCAATATATTTTTGTAATAGTAATTTTTGGTTTTTCACTTGCATTAGCGCTGCTACATAATAATGAATTGTCATTAGTTCGAGAGCGAGTTAATATTAACTCATGTTTTGCATTTGGAATAATGTTTTTGTAGTCTTCAGCAAATCCTATTAATCTTTTTAATGGTATACAAAAATTAAAATATAAATTATTTTTTTAATTGATGCATCAGGTGACCAACTTCCATTGTATAAAGCTGTACTTTCATTTTGGTTCAGTGAAATATAGTTTTTTAATGTTGAAGTAATTCCAACATTACGATTATGATCAATTTCCTTACCATTAAGTTCATAGCGAATTTCATCAAATAGAAATGGTACAGCATAGTTTAGTGTGAGTAACAGTTGTTCCATCATGTTTTGATACATAACCTTCAATGTAGATTAGACTTGTTGAGGGTAATATATTTAAGTTTTGATTTTGTATTTGTATTCGTATAATATCACTTAATCCGAATGTGTTTAAGAATGATGAATATGAATGCCAAAGAGCACTAGTTATAGTTTCATCAAAAATAGGATCATTAAAGAGTTCCATTTTAATTTACTTTTAGCAGATATCCAAGAGATTTTAAATATTCTTTATTTTTAAATGATAATCGTTTTTTGTATTTTAAATGCTGAATTACACCTCCTCCTTCGACTGCCTTTAAAGAATTAAGGTGATGTTTATCATTCTGTGAATGTATATTGGATTGATAATTTTGATTAAATACGATCATTCTGAAGCTTTAAGTGTAATCTTATTGTTATTGTTTCTCCACGAAAATTTATTATATTACCGTTCTGATCAAGGAGTTTTACAGTAATAGAACTTATCTGATTAATAGTTACCGGTAAATAAATTACATTCTTAGGAACTTCAATTATTTTATAGCCAGGACTGACGTTAATAGAGAGTTCATGTAAAGTGTGAGCCTCTTTTTCATTAATATAAGCTCCAGAAACAATATTGCATTCTACTCTTATTATATTTATTTTATTAATATCAACAAAAAGATCTGAAGTATGCCATTTATTGGCTAATAATTTCTTCTTACTGAAACCTAATAATCCGCCAATTGTATCTTCTCTTTCAAAATCAATATCCTTATCAGCAAAAATTTCACACTTTAATGTATTATTATTTGCTCTTATAATTAATTTTTCCTTATCTGCTTTAGTTACATTCAGCGTTTTCTTAAGAAATAGTTCAATATCACCAATTTCATATGAACCTGTTGGAATTGTAATAGGTTTATCATCAATAATAAATGTATTATTCTCCTCATCTATATTAGGTATTGAGTTATACGTTTGGAAATCAACTAAACCACAGGTATATTCTCTTCCCTTTAGATCTATAGGGGGGAAATAATTAGTTGTCAATATGGAAGAATTTCCGTTTAAAGTTAATGTTATTGACATGTCTTTAATTGATACAATGAGATATTTTAGTAGTGTATTCTGTTTTTATATAGATTTTTAAGGTTAATCCCAAAATTCAATGATTTAGATTTAAGGTCAATACGCATTAATAATATAATATACATACATACATACAAAAATTTTTCGTTTAAATTTCTTTTGATACAACTAAATTCTAATTATTCTTTATCAGTTAGTTTTTTATTTCATTTATGTTCAAATATAGAGAAATAACCTTGAACTTGAACAAAATTATTAATGTAGGTCAGTTTAAAATAAGCTAGACTAAGTATAAAAATTTTTTTCTATTTTTTATTATGTTCTATTTACTGATAATATTTTTTTTTTCTTCACAATATGAAATAAAAATTCTAAACATAAATGCCCACAATTGTAAGAATTAAAATTTTGATATTTATTATAATTATATGTAAGTTTATTTCCTAAATATTTTATTACTTCTAATGGGGGTCTTAAATTTCCAAAACTATCAAAATAATGAGTTATTTCAATATTTTTAAAATAAGCTACCCAATGCGTTCCATCTCCAATAGAATTATCTAAATTTATTATACCGCATTCATATTTCCAAGGTCTACCTATTGGTAAATTATCTCTCATAAAAACTCCTCGAAAATATTTTAAGTATTTTTTAGCAAAGTTTTCTAAATCAATATTTGTAAGAGCTCTATTGGGTAGCTTAGTTAATGGTTTTTTGGATTCAAATAAAGTCCTAAACCATTCTTATATGGTTTTAAGTGCAGTCCATTTCCTCCTTTTAATGCTATTGTTTCCATCATTTTATTATGACGTTGACTTTCTTTTAATTCTTTGTGGGCATTTTTAGCATCGTTAACAGTTTTAATTATTCCTGCAGCGCCACCTGAAAGTGCTCCAATAGCTGATAGACCCGCAAATATAGGTATTAAAGGTAAAACTCCTCCAATTTTTGGTACAGGAATTATTCGAGGAATCTTAATGTTTTTTTTCAGGCCTTTAGAAAAATTTCTAGCAGCATGCAAAGCAGTTTTTATAATATTCTTATCCTTCGTCGGTTTTTTATAGTTTTAACAGCTATTTTAGCTTCCTTTATAACATTTTTCAAGAGCTTTTTGCTCGAAGTTTTCTTTTTTCTTAAAAGTTTCTTTTTCTTCTTTTTTAAACCCATACCAAGCCTAACTTTAGCTTTCATTGAGTTTTAAACTAGGTATGAATTTAACCGTTCACCAAAACTTGAGTCTTTAGCTTTTATCCTTTGCCAAGCTTTCTCTGCCAATATTTTATCAGCTATATGTCATTGATTTTGATCAGTATTTTGAGAATATGCTATATCATGCTCTCGACAAGCATCATCTAAACCATTAATTCCTTTATCACCTCGTGCTAATCGTTTTGCTAGTTTTGTCCCAGGACCACAATAATTATAACCAGGTAAATGTGCTTCAAATGGTAGTTTATTAATTAGAGAATTAACTACACCTTTTCCATTAACAGTTTTTTGGTTACTGATTGAATATTTATTATGAAGTGGCATAATATTAAGTTGTTTAGTTTAAGAAAGTCACTCAAATACTAATCATCTTTTATAAAATGAAATTTATAAAACTAGATAATACAGTTAAAATTAAAAATTTCGATCAAAATTCAAAAAAGAAAATTAAAAGACATGGTGAATGTTTTCCAGATAGTGTAAGAGGATTAATAGTCGGACCTTCAAATTGTGGTAAAACTAATGCTATGATAAGTATGCTTTTAGATCCTAAAGGGCTTAAATTTGAAAACATATATATCTACTCGAAATCATTACATCAACCTAAATATGAATATTTAAAAAAATTAATAAAACCAATCAAAGGAATGGGATATAACGAATTTTCAAATAATGCTGATGTAATTGAACCATCAGCCTCACAGCCAAACTCAATATTTATTTTTGATGATGTAGCTTGTGATAAGCAAGATAATATAAGAGCCTATTTTTGTATGGGACGTCATCAAGAAGTAGATAGCTTTTATTTATGTCAGTCATATACAAGAATTTCAAAGCACTTAATTAGGGATAATACTAACTTTTTAATTATATTTAAACAAGATGATTTAAATTTAAAACATATATATGACGATCATGTAAATTCTGATATGACTTATAATGAATTTAAAAAATTGAGTTCATGCTGCTGGAATGATAATTATGGGTTTCTAACAATTGACAAAGATAGCGGTTTAAATAATGGACGTTATAGAAAAAATTTTGATGCATTTGCTAAATTTTAGTTAACTCAAAATTTATTAGCAGTTCGCACTAACTAACTGAACAGGTCATTTAATAGATATTGGGTAGTAGTTAGCAGATAACAGGGTCAGCAGTTAGCAATTATCAGTTAACAGTTAGCAGATAACAGGTAGCAGTTACCAGTCTGCAGTTAGCAATTATCAGTTAACAGTTAGCAAGAGAACAGTTCAGTTGATAATTCACAGTTAATATATGAACTAATCCATAAAAAAAATGGATGAACAACTTATGGAAGATTTAATTAAAACTCGTAAAAATTTAAAAAGGTAATTTCAATCTTTAAAAGTTCAGAAGTTATTGGAAGACCATAATCGGGAAGAAGCTTTCACTCCAATTATAAAACCATTGAAAGAATTAACAAATGTTGTTAAACAACAACAGCAACAACAATTTTCAAATAATATTATCAAACCGGAAATTAAATTGTCTGCTGGTAATGATAACACCTTAAAATTAATGAGATCATTTAAGCCGGAAGTTAAAACCCCTAGCAACAAAAGTAATACTTACAGTAAATTTATAACTTCAACACCAAATACTATAAAATTTGAAACACCATCTATAACTGATAATATTATTGATGAATCATCAATTTCACAATTTCCTGTTCTAAACGAGTCACAACTTGATAAGTCATATGGACCCTATTTTGATGAGTCATTAAATGTTCGAAAACTTGGGAATGCTAATTTTGAAATAAATGAAACTACTAAAGATATTTTGATTGATAATGAAGTTTTTAAAGGAACTAATGGTCTATATGAATTGATATTTAAGAAAAAACCAATAAACTATACTGAAAGTGATTTAAAAACATATCATCAGATACTTAACAAAACGAATGCACATAGAAGAAATTATGATCATTTAGAGCAAATAAAAGGAAATAAAGGTTTTAAATACAAAAATATATTAAGAAAATTATATATACATGATTATAACACTAGACACAAAAAAACTGGTTCAGGTTGTTCGAAAAAAATTTTTACTAATTATATTAATAAATCTTCTGCACCAGAAACCCATTTAAAATATACAAATCAATCAAATCAGTATGTTTATTGGGATGATCCTAATGAATTAGTTGACAGATTAAGGCTTTTAATTGCATCAGAAACAGCTGGTAACAACAACCATCATAATGAAATTGTTTCTATAATTGAAGAGTTGAGAGAAGCAAATATAATACAATAACTATTTACATTAACAATCAGTTAAAATCATAATGTCACTTGATAAATTTGGACGTAGTATAGCTTCTTTTAGAAAACTACATACTCAAGGTCCTCCAGGTATTGGTTTCAAATTGACTTCTGAAGGAAATTATGATTTACATAACAATATTTTATCAAATGTTCAAGAACCTATTGATGGCAGTAATGGAGCTATCTTGATGAAATTTTAACTGTAGGTTACTTTTTTTTACTTACTGAAAGTACGGCGGGGATTGCATATGGGCGAAATCGGCCCATGGGCTCGGATTCTGGACCTTTTAATCGGTTTCAGGGCTAACGAACAAATATAAAAAATCACGATAACTCAACAACTAATGACGCTATCTTCATCAAATTTGTGCTGTAGGTTACTAGTAATGAAACTACTTCGGGAACTTTTTGAAAAAAAAAGCTTTCGGAACCTAGAACTTTTTGATCGAATTTAGGCCAAACGAGCATAGTTCCGAAACCAATGAAGATAGAACCTCCAAATTTAGTATCAGGGTGTCCCTTCCTATTTCCTAAGTGTCTTGTGAATTTGGGTCCCATTGGAGTAGTGGGTCGGGGACCAGCCACACATTTCCGAAGACCTTAAAGCATATCTTTAAAATTAATAAAGATAACAACTTGAAAAAATGTAGAAGCTTCCAATTTGCCACAAGGGTGTTCTTTACTATCTCTTGCGTGTTCCCCTAATTTGGGATCAATTGGAGTGGTGTTTCTGTACCCCTCTCAGACCTCCCAAGTTTTAAAGGCTTATAATCGAAATTACTAAAAATAGTTACTTAAAATTAGGATAGACCGTTCAAATTGTGTACAAGGGTTAACCAGTACTATAAGTACAGCGCGGACTATATAAGGGCGAAATCAGCCCAACGGTTCGGATTCCGGACCTGTTAATCGATGTCAGGGCTAAGGAACATATATAAAAAATCACGATAACTCAACAACTAATGAGGCTATCTTCATGAAATTTGTGCTGTAGGTTATTGGCAGCGAAACTACGGCGGTGATTACTTACGGTGAGGATTGGACAATGGGTTCGGAACTTAGAACTTTTTGATCGAATTTAGGCCAAACGAGCATAATTCCGAAACCAATGAAGATAGAACCTCCAAATTTGGTATCAGGGTGTCCCTTCCTATTTCGTAAGTGTCTTTGAAATTTGGGCCCCATTGGAGTAGTGGATCGGGGACCAGCCACTCAGTTCTTAGGCCCTTAAAGCATATTTTCGAAATTAATAAAGATAGTAACTTGAAACAAATGTAGAAGCTTCCAATTTTCCACAAGGGTGTTCTTTACTATTTCTTGCGTGCACTCCTAATTTGGGATCAATTTAAGTGGTGGTTCAGAACCTCTCTTAGACCCCCCAATGTGTAAAAGCTTATCATCGAAATTAATAAAACTAGTAACTTAAAATTAAGATAGAGCGTTCCAATTGTGTACAAGGGTTAACTAGTATTGAAAGTATGACGGGACTGCATTTGGGCGAAATCGTACTATAATTTCGGGTCCTGGAACCCTTGAAAAGTTCAAGGACTAACAAACATATATCTTACAAACACCATAACTCAAAAAATAATGCCTGTATTTTGATGAAATTTAACAGTAGGTTACTAGTAATGAAAGTACCATGGGAATTGGTTGTGGTCGAGTTTAATTTCGAAGCCAAAGAATATTTTTCCTATGTCCTATGTGTCTCCGAAATCTAGACTTAATTGTAGTGGTTCAGCTATGTTCAAAGGTACTTGCTGCATTTATGTAAAATTTATTTTTATATTTAAATGAATTATATAAAAAGGTGTAAATTTTTAATTGTATTTTAGAAATACATTTATTGCATATTTTGCGTTTATAAGCTTTTCTATTAGGTATATAAACTAACCATTTAAAATAATTGCAATTTTTAAAAATTTGGATTATTAAATATATTATGCTTTGATTATCTTTTTATCACAAAATTTAATAATTAGAATTTTTTCATTTTGTAATTGAATTGGAATAAATATATTTTCATTTATTTCAAGTTTGTTTGTTTTTTAATATTTTTAAATAGATAAATTAGTAAGAATTTGTAGTATTTTTTAATAGATAGGGTAATTAGAAAATGTTTTTAGTATTATAAAGTTAATTTGGTTAGCTATGTCTTACGATAAAATTAATAACAGCTTTTATGGTGTTAAAATGACTTATGGATATGTCCTTAAATTTTAACCAAATAGGTGTAGGGTATTTCTAAGTCGGTTGCACAGACTGACTGTTTCTTTACTTGTTTTATAAAATTTTTGTACATTTTATGTACTTTAAACAAAATGTATACAGTTATTACTGTAATAATTATACCCAAACCCAAAGAAGAATGGTGGATGGATATTATTGCGTTTTCGGTGGTGTTAACTACCGAATTAAACCACCCCATCTATTAACTTTAAATTAGTATATATAAAAAAAAATATTAATTTACAATATTATTATTATTATTTTTTTTATGTAGAACCTTGTTCTTAAGATCTTGGATTTCATTGATTTTATTCCATATTTCGTAGCTCTGGTCCCATGATAGCCATTGGGTGGCTATTATTAAAGATGATAAATCAATACGGTACTGTGTGAATCTATCAGAGGTTGGCCTATGACACAGTGTAGTTCCGTAATTGATTTGGATAATTTTTAGTGCATTATCCAATGCACTTTTTCAAGCAGTTAGGCGTGCTGCGACGCTATCCAGTGTAAAAATAATAAAACAATTATTTCTTTTGTTGGTTAAAAAAAAAATTAATTACAATAAAGATTACTAATTTCTACTAATACAATTAATATTATACAAATTAGTTCTTACATTAAAAATTTGGTTCTAGTTACTTTAACCCAAATTTATTTATATATTGGTATGCTACAAATAATAATTCACATAGTGCATTCCAAGAACCTCTTTAAGTGGGTCACTAGGTATTCTGTACACTCCGTTCATTAACACTAAGAATATACCACACACAATGTAATGCATTGCTTATAATTATTATTAGTAACATATGGTATATTCATATTACGAATGAAATGAAAACAAAAAGAAAAAAAACAAAAATATAGAATGCAATATGATCCTTTAATTTGTAGCATATAATTATTTTAATTATAAGAATTGTCACAATAATGCTTAAACAATTATTTGCGGTGTCTCACGGAATACAACTTATTGCAGTGTATTATGGAATTGAATGTAGATACACTTCACCTTGCGTTAACATTTCATCAACTTGTCTTTTTACTTCGGATTTATGAAATTCCGGCAGTCTATAAGGTCTAATGTTAACAGGGGGTTTTTAAATTTGTATTTTCAATGCGTAATTCATATGGTTTTTCATTTACGTTTATTATACTAAGATATATGTAACCATTCTCTGGTTTTACAATAGTATTAGTTATAGATATCCCATTTTCATTTAAATTTTTGGGATTTATTGTTGTAATTCTGAATTATTACAGGTCCGTATTTCATTAATTTTCCTGTACGTGGTGGTATTACCACAACTTTACTTTTTGTTTGGAATTTGATTGGAACTATTAAATTATTAAAATTAAAAAGTGCTTGATCATTACCATAGTCGATAATTTTATTTGTTTTATTCAAAAAGTCTTCACCAATTATACCATCTTGTGCGATTGGAAAATTACGGAACGGAAACGGAAACTACACGATAAATTGCAGCATATCTTTTCAGTTTATGACCAGGAATCTCAATAAACAAAGAAGTAGTTCCAATTGTATTGATAGGTTCGGGTGAAATACCTTTCAATTCAATGGACGTGAGATCAACATATGTGTTGTCATGCAAAGGATTTACTTTAATAATGCTTATATTTGCACCAGAATCTATCAACAAATTAGTAAATTTATTTTCCGCACCCTGTATTTCTAGCGGCAGGATACTGGAAAACATACGATTTTTTGATTGATTTAACATTATTGCTTCTGTTAAATTTTGATTAACTTTTAAATTTGAAATTTCGCTTGATATAGAATTTAATTTTGAATTTAGATTTAATTTTTGGTTTAGATTTTGATTTTGAATTTGTGTTTGATTTTGATTTTCATTTAGAATTTGTTTTTGATTTAGAATTTGTTTTTGATTTTGATTTTGATTTAGAATTTGTATTTGATTTTGATTTTGATTTAGAATTTGTTTTTGATTTTGATTTAGAATTTGTTTTTGATTTTGATTTAGAATTTGTTTTTGATGTTGATTTAGAATTTGTTTTTGATTTCCATTTAGAATTTGTTCTTGATTTTGATTCTGAATTTGATTTTGATTTTGAATTTTAATTTGATTTTGAATTCGATTAAGATTTTGATTTTGGTTTTGAATTTCATTTTGAATTTGATTAAGATTTTGATTTCAAATTTGATTTTGAATTTTAATTTGATTTTGAATTCGATTAAGATTTTGATTTTGAATTTGATTAATAAGTCGATTAAGATTTTGATTTTGATTCGAATTTGATTTTGATTTTGTTTAGATTTAAAATGTAGTACTTTGTTTGAATTAGAATTGGGGTTCTCTACTTTAGTTGGCTCGCCTGTGTTCTGAGGCCCGAGAGACCAGGCTGCTGGTAGTTTTCCTGATTTGTATAAGTTTGTGAGTGACTAATATTATTCTTTTAACTTTTATAGAATGCTAGTTTTCTGCATTCTTCTAAAGTATGTCAAGGATTTTCACAATAACGACAAATTTTTTCTTGTGTTAAAGTATTGACTTGCGGACTGAAATATTAAATTTTGTGAAATTATTTAGGTTATTTCCTTGATTAAAATTTAGATTGAAATTTTGACGGATAACCGACCGTCGACAGTCTCTAGTGTAATGTGTATTTGTTTTACAAAAGTTACAATAAGGCATTTTGTTACTATTGTTCCATTGAAGTAGTTCTTATTTTGATAGCTACCTTTATAGTTTGTGGCTATATTTAATTTTTATTCATTAATAGCTAAATTTATGGATTCACTAAAAGAGGACAATCTGGCTGTGCGAACTATTATTTTTAGTGGATCCAATAATCCATTTATAAAATTATTCATTACTAAAGATTCATTTAGTTCGTGAATAGCTTGCACACCGTCATAAGTAATGGAATAGTTAACACTAGCCATATTTAATTCATCAAGAAGCCTTTCAGTTCTTTCCGAGTAATGTGTAACTAATTCCCTTGGTCCTTAACTCAAAGAAAATAGATCCACTTGAATTATTTGGGTGGATCTTGTTTTCAAAAATTTTTCAGTAAGAGAAGTTTTAAGATTTTCCCAATCGTCTAGCTTTTGGTAGCGTATTGTGGCGTTATATGCACGCCCGGGAATTTTGGATGTAATGACTTCTAAAAAGTCTGTTAATTTTACGTCCTTCTTAGCTTTTTCATATTGTAATTTTGCGAGTTGCAGGAATCTATTTAACTCAGCAGACTCTCCACCAAACACGGAATCATTTTATTAGCACGATCAATGCCGAATTCAGACATTTCGCTGAAAGGATTTTGATCGCTAGTTTTAATTTGCTCTGTTTTTTCTTGATTAGCTGTGGAAGGCGAAGGCTTTATTAGAGAACGAAGAAGAGGCATAAGACCTAATTTTAGAATTTTTCTCGTTCTCAAACTGAGGTTCATACAAAGTAGTTGAGAATCCTTATGGAAAAAAATTATTTTCCCTTTTTTTTTTTTTATTATTATAGGATTAGCAAAAAAATTTTCTATATTTATACAAACATTTTATGTGGCAATAGTATTTATTTTAAAATTAGTAGAGATCTCATGTAAAAATTTTAATTTAATTTTTTTTTAATTTAATTTTTTTCCTTTTATAATATGTTGATAATTTATTTTTGTAATATAATTTGTTACAATTTAATTAATAGCAAAAGTGAAAATTATATTTTTTTTTTTTATTATTATTTTCATATGTTGTATTTTCATATTTAAGTATAATGTGTTGATAATTTATTAATGTTGTTATGTTATATAATGTTGAAAATTATAAGAATAGCATAAAAAAATATTTTTTTTTTTATATTTATACAACGTTTTATTTTGTAACAGTGCAGTTAATAAAATTTTACACTTAATTTAAATCTAAAAAGACTGTTTGGGTTTTTTTTTTACTTATTTAAACATACTAGTAAGAAAAATACACATAATTTGACTTACTTTGTATTTAGACTGGTAATTCTTGAGTCGCTCTTATTTTCCTGATGAAGAAATTTTTCAAGATGTCATATATTATGACGACGCTGATGGTTATCAATACGTCTTTCAAAATTTTCTCCGTGCTGCTGTTGACGCATTGCAATTTTTTTTTTTATTAGAATCAGCTAGGCTAGACATTAAGGAAATTTAATTTCTTTTCATTTGATAATTGTTATATTTTTTTTTTTTTCTTTTATTTCACTGATTTATTTCATTAACGTAATAAACCTTTTGGCTTTTATAATTATAATTGTTTTTGGTGTATAGAATTCATATTCTACACCCCACACCTGACACCAGTGTTATGTTTTCAAAAGTTAGAATGTGGAAAATGAAAAGAACTATTAATTAATTTTGTTATTTTTATTTATTTCAGCCACATCTTAAACCTATGCAGTTTAAAACTATAATGCTGCTTTCTTTTACCAAAGAAAGACTTTTATAAATTTCCTTACTTACAATAACACAAATACAATAACACAATACAATAATACAAATGCAATTTGGTTTGCTACAAAGCAATATTACAAATTAGTTACAATACAATATTGTTCTATCCAAAAATAGACCAATATGTTAAGAATCACGCTGGCAATACAAACCAACATGTATTTACAAAATATATTAGTTCAATATTGAAATATGAGAAATTAGTTCTACTTTCTTTGTTTATTCTTTATCTCTATTTTAATTCTTATTAATATTTTAAGATACCAAGTGCTAAGAATTCCCGGAGGTAAAACTAACAACACAATTAATATTGGCACTTGGAATGTCAATAGTTTATTTGGTCTAGTAAACTAGCAAATACTATTCATGAGATGCAACGTTTAAAAATTGATATATTGCGTATCAGTGAATCTTGGTGGACGAGGGTGAATGTAAATCGAAAGGAGCTAAATTTTACTATTCAGGAAACAACACAACAACTCACAGAAATGTCGATTTTATACCGTTTTCTGATAGAGCTATGCTTATTAAACTGGATAATAAACCTGTAGCTTTAAATATTATCCACGTATATGCTCCAACAGCTGAAAAAACGGCTGATGAGATAGAAGAATTTTATAATCAATTATCACAACTTCTGAAGTACACAAAACCACATGATTTGAATCTAGTGATGGGCGACTTTAATGGCAAAATTGGTTCCGGTAAAATAGATGGAGTAGTTGGACCATTTGGGTTAGGAACTAGAAATGAAAGAGGTGATCGACTTATTGAATTCTGTCAAGATAAAAATTTTAAAATCATCAACATATGGTTTAGCTTGCCAAAGCGGAGGTTATATACTTGGAAATCTCCAAGAGACAGTACTGGTAATATAATACGTAACCAAATTGATTTCATTTTAGTTAACAAACGTTTTAGCTCTTCTATTAAGCATATTAGTACTTATCCTAGTGCAGATGTTCCGTCAGACCACAACCTTCTCTTAGGTAAGATTAAACTTAAACTAGTAGGACTAACAGGCAATTTAAAATCGACGTAGAAAAGCTAAAAGACAGTAACATCAAAAGTCAATTGACATTAGAAATCAACAGTCAAACGTTAGTAGGATAGAAGATGATATATTATAGCATAGAACAAAACAAATTTTATTCGAAACATCCATAAATATATTAGGCGGAAAGAAAAATTATCCAAAGCAAAAATGGATGACAGATGAAATCTTGAAAATGATGGATGAAAGAAGATCATTCAAAAATAAGAATATGGCAGAATATAAACGTATCCAAAGTAAAATTCGATCCAAAATAAGATTAGAAAAACAACAATGGCTTAAAAATTAGTGTAACGAAATAGAAAACCTTCAACAGTCTCATGATGACTTCAACGTTCACAAAAAAATTAAAGCAGTATCAGGAGCATATAGGAAAACAAATTTCTCATCACTACTGAATGATAATAGTCAACTTATTTTGGATAACGAAGAAAGGAAAAAGGTATGGGAGGAATATATAGAAAACTTATATTCAGACCCGACCAGGCCACAGAATACTAATGAATCGTCAGTACCATTGTCAGGCCCCATCATAACTAAGGACGAAATTTTAAAAGCATTGCAAAATGCAAAAAACAAAAAGGCCACAATGTGCGATGACGTAGTATCAGAAATAATTAAATTAATTGATGTCCAAAACATAGATGTGTTGCACAAAATCTTCAACAAAGTATATGATACCGGTATTTTTCCTTCAGATTGGCTTTTATCAAAATTTATCGCTTTACCAAAGAAAGTTAACGCTAAATTGAGAAAGTTAACGCTAAATAAGACTGATAAGTTTAATGAGTCATGCACTCAAAATCTTTCTTAAAGTGCTCCACAATCGTATGTACTCAAAAGCTGAAATACATATGGGAAAGAAACAATTTGGGTTTAAGGGAGGAACGGGCACAAGAGCAGCTCTCTTTTGTGTTCAAGTATTTGTACAAAATTGTTGTGATGTCAAGAAAGATTCCAGTGTTTTCTTGACTATGAGAAAGCGTTTGATAAAGTCCAACATCATAAACTCATAGAAATATTAAGCACGATAGATATTGATGACAAAACTATTAGATGCATAGAAAATTTGTACTGGCATCAGACAGCCAACATAAAAACTTCAGATGGGCTAAAACATTTTAACCATGCGTGGAGTTCGACAGGGTTGTATCTTATCACATCTGCTTTTCAATCTTTATGTGGAGAAGAATTTCCAAGAAGAATTGGAATTAGTTGAAATATGTATCAAAGTAAACGATACCTATCTTAATAACATCAGATATGCTGATGACACAACCCTTTTGGCAGATAATTTAAGTGATCTACAACATTTAATAGATAAAGTTAATCATCATCGCACATCATGGTCTAAAAATCAATGCGATAAAAACTAAATTCATGATCATAAGTAGATGTAAAACACCATATAGCACAGCTACAGTTACAGTCGACCGTCTTCCAATTGAACGTGTTTCTACAAGTATCTTGGGTGCTGGCTAAATGAGCAGTGGATATGTGAACAAGAAATAAGATGTCGTATTGAAATAGCGGAAGGTGCATTTATTAAGTACAAAAAAGTTTTTTGTTGCAGAGATCTGAATTTAGATCTTCGTTTACGTTTTTTGAAATGCTATGTATGGTTGGTTCTTTTATATGGAGCAGAGACTTGGATCTTGACAACCACCCATATGAATAAATTCGAAGCCTTTGAAATGTCGCTCTACAGAAGAATACTAAAAATTTCATGGGTAGATCTTGTCACAAATATTGAAGTTCTTCGAAGAATAAGTAAAGGCCGAGAACTTCTTACAGATATCAAAAGAAGGAAAATATCATATTTTGGACATGTGATGTGAGGTCAAAAGTACGAGCTCCTACAGCTTATCGTGCAAGGGAAAATTTAAGGTAAAAGAGGTATTGGCCGAAAACAAATGTCGTGGTTACGCAACATCAGGAACTGGACAGGTATATCAAATATTGGTGATTTGGTACACAAAGCGATGGATCGAAATGAATACTGAAGCATTTTATCTAGATTTTAACTCAACTTTCAAGACATATGACCCCTAACATTCAGTAGTGGATAGGCGTCGAAGAGAGAGAGAATATTTTAAGTATATCCATATGTAAACCATATGTTACATTATACTTTAACCTACTTCATTTATAGTTACAAAATTAAAATAACAAGTTCACAAAACACGCTCAAGTGATTCCTCTAAGTTCGCGCAACTGGATGGAACTAAAAACTGCTCTAATGCAATACTTCGCTTTTTTCGGTAAACCCAAAAAAATAATTGATCGAGAAAGAGGCTTTAACAGCCTAAATGTTCCATAATACTCTAAACGAATACATGAGAATTTTTGCCGTAACCGAGAAAGAACAATATATATCATTAGATGAAAACTCCGTAATCAAAGCTATGATAATTTATAATGAAACAATACATTCGTCTACTTTAAAAAAAACCAATTGATTTTCTAAACGGAAACATTGAACGCCAAAAATATCAACCCATAAAACAAAATCTCCTAAAAATTAAAAATAGAACTATTAATTCAAAAAATAAAAACAGAACTGAAGGAAAATTTTGCAACTATCTAAATTTAAATCGCGTCAGTAAACTTCAACCTTATCATAAAAAAATTGATACTGTCGAGACAAAAGAGGATCATGTTAAAATCAATAAAGAAATTTATCCCCGTTATATTAAACAATAAAATGAAAATTTAAATATCAAAATCAATGCAAAATTTTATTTCAGGCAAAATGTTAATTATCTTATTTCTCATTATTCCGTACATCTTTGCACAATCTTCAATTGAAATAAATCGCATTCAATCTGGAAATGGCTATGTTTAGTTTCAAGAATCAAAACTTAAAATGGTTGACAATTATAAGCACATGTTCTTATAAATTTTAAAAATCTAAAAGAAAGTTTTTTAAACATTATTCCACATTATGTCAATACACGAGGTTTAATAAATCTGGCTGGAAATACTCTCAGATTTTTAACCGGAGTTATGAACAATGAAAAAAAAATAATATAACCGTAGAAATTTTACCGTATATTAAAAATTGTATTCTTTGTGAAAAACAAACAATCATTTTCGTAATATACATACCAAATTTTAAAGCAAACTATTTTAGAACAATTATAGAAAAAATTTCCTAATAAAGACATATTTTTAGAATTAGATATTAATGTTAGTAAGATTATTGTAAACAATCAAAATATTTTTGTAAATATTGACAACAAAAACATTTTAAACGAGGAATAGTGTAGTAGAGTAGACTGTGTCAACTCTGGGATACCCGTATGACCGTAACATATACATTATATCATCCGGTTAATTACTTTTGGAAAAATTTCAAACATACTTTATTAAGTTTAGTGGAATACTCATATAAAAGAAGGAGTTGTATGGCAGCTACTCGAACCCTCTGCAATAGACCAACCAAATTTTGTTGTAACCTTGGCCAATACACTAAACTATTTTTGGCAAAATTTCAGACAAACAGCTTCATTAGGTGGAGAGTAATGCTTATATAAATTAGGAAGTTGTATGGCAGCTACACGAACCCACTGCAGGAGACCAACCAAATTTTGCAGAAACTTTGGCCATAAAACTAAACTACTTTTGGCAAAATTTCAGATACGCAGCTGTAATAGGTACAGAGAAATACTCATATAAAAAAAGAAGTTGTATGGCAGCTACCCGAACCCATAGATCAAAATGGCTGGATTTAAATAGCGATGACGGCTATTGCAAAAAAATGAATTTTCGAAAATTTCAAGATTCTAGCTCCTTTAGTTTTTGAGTTATCGTGCGGACGGACGGACAGACGGACGGACAAACGGACGGACAGACGGACGGACAGACAGACGGACGGACAGACGGACGGACAGACGGACAGACGGACGGACGGACATACATAGCTAAATCGATTTATTTTTCGATTCTTATCCGATCCATACACTTGAGTCTATATCTACCCCCCCTCCTTCTCTGCGTCACAAACGTAATGGCAAATTTATTATACCCTTTGACTATATAGTCATACGGGTATAAAAATGAATTACTACCTTGTAAAGAACAATGTATTGCAAATTTAGTAAATACGCAGAAAATGAAATGTAAGTTTCGAAAAAATTTATTAGATGAAATTAAGGTAATTTCTAGTAATAAGGCAATAAAAAAAATTGAAAGAAACTCTTGTAATAAATAACAGTGGGCAACAAAATGAAATTTTACATTAAAGGTAATAATATTGTAAAAAACGAAAATTGTAAAATTTTCATAGGAGCCTTTAATAAGTTCTACAAAGATATAAAAAAAAATAACGAATCAATTAAAAATTTGATCAATTTTTCCTCCCCTTATTCCATTTTTAAATTTAGTAGCTACATAGGCAAGTATACACTACATTTCAATAATAAAATCTGCAATTTTTACTACGTATGTATGTAAAAAATTCTTTAGGTTACTTTATATTATACCTATTTGTCTAGTTTATTTAATTTTTTTTTTTCTACGTATGGTCATGAGTCATGACTCATAAGTTTCTTCAAACAAACAAATGTTATTACTTGCGTTCCTATATGAGGAGTAAACTACTCTTTTTTACTCTCACCTATTGGCAGCTACACCACACCAGCTCCTGAAAAAGAGTAGATAATTAAATAATTTTCGTCAGATAGCTTTAAATAAATTTTTCATAATAGTTGAATTTTCTCTTGAATAGGTTATTTTAAATCATATTTTTTATTTGATTACCAATAAGCACTTAACTCTTCCATTTTAAAAAATAGTCTTTATATATTTCAGCAATAAACCTTAATTTATTCACTTTTTAGGTTTGGAACCTAGAACTTTTTGATCGAATTTAGGCCAAACGAGCATAAATCCGAAACCAATGAAGATAGAACCTCCAAATTCGGTATCAGGATGTCCCTTCCTATTTCATTAATGTCTTTGAAATTGGGGCTCCATTGGAGTAGTGGGTCGAGGACCAGTCACACATTTCCGAAGACCTTAAAGCATATCCTTAAAATTAATAAAGATAGCAACTTGAAAAAATGTAGAAGCTTCAAATTTGGCACAAGGGTGTTCTTTACTATCTCTTGCGTGTCCCCCTAATTTGGTATCAATTGGAGTGGTGGTTCAGTACCCCTCTTAGACCACCCAAGTCTTAAAAGCTTATGATCGAAATTACTAAAAATAGTAACTTAAAATTAAGGTAGAACGTTCAAATTGTGTACAAGGGTTAACTAGTACTTAAAGTACTAGTTCGGATTCTGGACCTTTTAATCGGTTTCAGGGCTAACGAACATATATAAATTACGATAACTCAACAACTAATGACGCTATCTTCATGAAATTTGTGCTGTAGGTTATTGGTAATGAAACTACGGTGGCGATTGCGTACGGTGAGGATTGGACAAAGGGTTCGGAACTTAGAACTTTTTGATCGAATTTAGGCCAAACTAGCATAATTCCGAAACCAATGAAGATAGAACCTCTAAATTTGGTATCAGGGTGTCGCTTTCGATTTCCTTAGTGTCCTTGAAATTTGAGCCCAATTGGAGTAGTGGGTGGGGACCAGCCACTAAGTTCCGAGGGCCTTAAAGCATATTTTCGAAATTAACAAAGATAGTAACTTGAAAGAAATGTAGAAGCTTAAAATTTGGCACATGGGTGTTTTTTACTATTTCCTGCGTGTCTCTCTAATTTTGGATCAATTGGAGTGGTGGTTCAGTACCTTTCTCAGACTCTCCAATGTGTAAAAGCTTATCATCGAAATTAATAAAACTAGTAATTTAAAATTAAGATAGAACGTTCCAATTGTGTACAAGGGTTTTACTAGCATTGAAAGTAAGACGGAACCTGCATATGGGCGAAATCGTACCATGGTTTCGGGTTCTGGAACCCTTGAAAAGTTCAAGGGCTAACAAACATATATCTTAAAAACGCCATAACTCAAAAAATAATGCCGCTATTTTGATGAAATTTAAACTCTAGGTTACTAGTAATGAAAGTACCATGGGAATTGGTTCTGATCGAGTTTGGTCAATGAGTTCGGATTCTAGATGCTTTGATCGATTTAAGGCAGAACGAGTATAATTTTGGAAGCCAAAGAATATATTTCCTATTTCCTATGTGTCCCCGAAACTTAGACTTAATTGTAGTGGTTCAGCTATGTTCAAAGGTACTTGCTGCAAATGAATTATATGAAAAGGTCGAGACCTTTTTCCGAGGAAATAGGAAATATATTCTTTGGCTTCCAAAATTCATTTATTTGTAATTGTATTTTAGAAATACATATATTGCATATTTTGCGTTTATAAGCTTTTCTATTAGGTATATAAACTAACCATTTAAAATAATTTCAATTTTAAAAAATTTGAATTATTAAATATATTATGCTTTGATTAACTTTTTATCACAAAATTTAATAAATAAATTTTTTTCATTTTGTAATTTAATTGAAATAAATATATTTTCATTTATAACGATTTTTTTTGTTTTTTAATATTTTTAAATAGATAAAATAGTAAGAATTTGTAATATTTTTTAATATATAGTGTAATTAGAAAATATTTTTAGTATTATAAAGTTAATTTGGTTAACTATGTCTTACGATCAAATTAATAACAGCTTTTATGGTGTTAAAATGACCAATGGATATCTCATTAAATTTGAACCAAATAGGTGTAGGGTATTTCTAAGTCGGTTGCACCGACTGACTGTTTCCTTACTTGTTAAATATTATTAACTTCACAAATGACAGATAGTTTTAAAATGCCAAATATTATGTAGGATAATTAATCCGACAATTATATACTCGTGAAACAAAAATTAGCTTACCATTTACAAACAACCTCTACCTACTATTCATTAACAATTATTGGTAAAAGAAACGCATGCATTTTATAAAATTCATACGTTATGTCAAAGTAACACTAAAAAGGGTTTTTTATTATAAAAAAAAACATATGTTTAAAATGTAGAATAAACTTTTTATTTAATAGGGACTAAATTAACCTAAATCAAAACATACGACGTACAATTTTTATACGGCAGTTCGTCAATATGTCTATCGATACGCGCGTTCGCAAAAAAGTATTTATTTGAATGTTTTAACTTAGTACAAAAATTTGTTTTAATTTCATATAATATTTTATACCTATATACCTAATATTTTGAATTATTTTCAATATAAGATATTTTTTAAAACATAATCTTAGAAATATAAGAAAAACCAAAAAGAATATTTTTATACATTAGGTCAATTTGTAAATTTTAAAAATCCGAGTTACAGTACATCGCGAATTATGTGACCAGCACACAACCACGTAAACATTATATTATTTATAATATATAATATATTTTTATTAAAATCAATAAACTCAAATGAACTTTGTAAATTTCAAAATACTAAATTAAATTTGAACTTAAAATTGAAAATCTTGCATTTATATTAGTATATTTTATTATTAAGTAATTAACGTTCAAATTGCGAATTAAGCATTTCTTTTTGTAATTATTAATCATAAATTTAACCGGCTTATTTTTTCCCATACAAATATAAACATCCTTTTTCCGGATAAACTGTAAGACCAATTTTAATGAAACAACAACCAAAAGAAAGGTTTTTATTGTTTTCATAGGACAATGATATATTTTTTTTAGAATATTTCGTTTTTTCAGGTGAAAACCCGTCTTGAATTTAACGTAAATTTGAATTTAACGGTCACGCTGTTAAAAGTTAAGAACTTATGACTCTAATATTATGCGCCGACTTTCTGGGTAAAAGTAATTCATTTTCGGTTGTAACTCGCAGCTCAATCAAACTATTATACATATGCGCCGACTTATGTCTTTCTTTTTTTTGTTTAGTTCAAATGTTCAATGAACAAGGAGATTGAAACTTTTTTAAATTTTTTTTTTTGTTTTTGTTTTTTTTTTTCTTTATCTCTCTAAAATTTCAGTGAAAAAATTATTAGTTCTGTTCGAAAAGAAAGCAATACATGTGGTTTATACAGTAGTTTTCATTTATAACGAACTCGGTGCAATTTTAATTATAATAAACTTTACACTTTTTGATAAAGAATTAAGTTTTACCTAAAAATGAAAGTTTTTTATTACATTGATATTTCTTTTATTTAAAATTATTTTATCTAATTATGTTGCTTGGTGATTAATTTAGTATTTTTTTATTTATTTTGGAATATAAAAAAAATCATAATAACGCATCAAAAATACAAAAAAAATTTTATTAGAAGAAAAAGCTTGAGGCTTGAGGCTGACACATCAAATAAAATTTTAGCAAATGAGTTCGAAGTGTCCATTCTAGAATCAGCACATTCTACAATGTTCAGGTTTTATACTAATTTTTCAAAATTCACAGCATTCTTTTAAAACGACATTCGTTTATTACGACGAATATTTTCCGTCCCATCATGGTCGTTATAACCGAAAAGTACTGTACTTTGTTTTCGTTTACTTAAAAAGTTTTTTTTTTTAAATCGTATATTGTTGTTGGTTTTTGTTAAGTTTTTTCTAAAATAAGAAACCGACTTCTGATAAATAATATTTCTTAAGAAAAATGATTTGTTACTTATGGATCAACCAAATTCAGCGTGCACGGCGTTCAGTTTCTGTCAAAAAATTTTGAAATAAGTTGTTATGTAAATAAATTTACATGAAAGCATACGCGACGTACTGTACCACAGATTTTTAAAATTTAAAAATTGACAAAGTGTATAAAAATACATATTGTAATTGTTTTTTCTTATGCTGCTGCTGCGATTAAATTTTAAAAATAAAATATTTTAAAATAACATTTTTTATACCCTACACCTATAAAATAAGTAAAGGGGTATATTAACTTTGGTATGGTGTTTGTAACCACCTAAAGAAAGCGAGCTAGATATGGAAAATTATATATATTTGTGATCAGCGTGACCGCCTGAGTCGATATAGCCATGTCCGTCCGTAGGCACGATAACTCAAAAAATAATGGAGCTATCTTGATGAAATTTTAACTGTAGGTTACTAGGACTGAAAGTACGGCGGGGATTGCATATGGGCGAAATCGGCCTATGGGTTCGGATTCTGGACCTTTTAATAGATCGAAAGGCTAACGAACATATATAAAAAATCACGATAACTCAACAACTAATGACGCTTTCTTCATCAAATTTGTGCTGTAGGTTACTAGTAATGAAACTACTTCGGGGACTCCGTAAGGTCGGGATTGGACCATGCGTTCGGAACCTAGAACTTTTTGATAGAATTTAGGCCAAACGAGCATAATTCCGAAACCAACGAAGATAGAAACTCCAAATTTGGTATCAGGGTGTCCCCTACAATCTCCTAAGTATCTTTGAAATTTGGGTCCCATTGGAGTACTGGGTCGGGGACCAGCCACATATTTCCGAAGACCTTAAAGCATATCTTTAAAATTAATAAAGATAACAACTTGAAAAAATGTAGAAGCTTCCAATTTGCCACAAGGGTGTTCTTTACTATCTCTTGCGTGTTCCCTAAATTTGGGATCAATTGGAGTGGTGGTTCAGTACCCCTCTCAGACCTCCCAAGTTTTAAAAGCTTATAATCGAAATTACTAAAAATAGTTACTTAAAATTAAGATAGACCGTTTAGATTGTGTACAAGAATTAACTAGTACTATAAGTAAAGCGCGGGCTGTATAAGGGCGAAATCAACCCATGGGGTCGGATTCTGGACCTTTTAGTCGGTGTCAGGGATAACGAACATGTATTAAAAATCACGATAACTCAACAACTAATGAGGCTATCTTCATGAAATTTGTGGTGTAGGTTATTGGCAATGAAACTACGGCGGTGACTACGTACGGTGAGGATTGGACAATGGGTTCGGAACTGAGAACTTGTTGATCGAATTTAGGCCAAACTAGCGTAATTCCGAAACCAATGAAGATATAACCTCCAAATTTGGTATCAGGGTGTCGCTTCCTATTGCATAAGTGTCTTTGAAATTTGGGCCCCATTGGAGTAGTGGATCGGGGACCAGCCACTCAGTTCCAAGGACCTTAAAGCATATGTTCGAAATTAATAAAGATAGTAACTTGAAAAAAATGTAGAAGCATCAAATTTGGCCCAGGGTGTTCTTTACTATTTCTTCCGTGCCCCCCTAATTTGGGATCATTTGGAGTGGTGGTTCAGGACCTCTCTTAGAACCCGCAAGGTGTAAAAGCTTATCATCTAAATTAATGAAACTAGTAACTTAAAATTAAGATAGAACGTTCCAATTGTATACAAGGCTTAACTAGTAATGAAAGTATGACGGGACTGCATATAGGCGAAATCGTACCATGGTTTGGGGTTCTGGAATTCTTGACAAGTTCAAGGACTAACAAACATATATCTTAAAAACACCATAACTCAAAAAATAATGCCGGTATTTTGATGAAATTTAAACTCTAGGTTACTAGTAATGAAAGTACCATGGGAATTGGTTCTGGTTGAGTTTAATTTCAAAGCCAAAGAATATATTTCCTATGTCCTATGTGTCTCCGAAATCTAGACTTAATTGTAGTGGTTCAGCTATATACAAAGGTACTTGCTGCATTTATGTAAAATTTATTTGAGTAATTAAATGAATTATATGAAAAGGTCTAAATTTGTAATTGTATTTTAGAAATATATTTATTGCATATTTTGCGTTTGTAAGCTTTTCTATTAGGTATATAAACTAACCATTTAAAATAATTGCAATTTTTAAAAATTTGGATTATTAAATATATTATGCTTTGATTATCTTTTTATCACAAAATTTAATAATTATAATTTTTTCATTTTGTAATTGAATTGGAATAAATATATTTTCATTTATTTCAAGTTTGTTTGTTTTTTAATATTTTTAAATAGATAAATTAGTAAGAATTTGTAATATTTTTTAATAGATAGTGTAATTAGAAAATGTTTTTCGTATTATAAAATTAATTTGGTTAGCTATGTCTTACGATCAAATTAATAACAGCTTTTATGGTGTTAAAATGACTTATGGATATGTCCTTAAATTTGAACCAAATAGGTGTAGGGTATTGCTAAGTCGGTTGCAGCGACTGACCGTTTCTTAACTTGTTTTTTAATTATTTAGTTTAAAACATACAAATATTCAAATAAATTGAAAATAGCTACAAGTACAATCTGTTTGCAAAACTAAAAAAATTATCTTTCTCAAAAAAAGTTATTTGTTCCTGAGGTCCTAACCTAAATAAAAGTGTACAGCGTATAATTTCTGTCAAAAAATTGAGAAATAAATTGGTACATAAATTTACATGTACTGTATGTACTGTATCTCGGATTTTTAAAATTTACAAATATTGACAAAATGTATAAAAATATTATTATTGGTTTTTCTTATATTTCTAATATTATGTTTTAAAAAATAATATTTTTTTACAATAATTTTTATTAAAAAATATCTTATATTCAAAATACCTATAATATGAAATTAAAAATATTTTTTGTAGGTACTAAATTAAAACATTCAAATAAATATTTTTGATAAATTAAAAATTGTACCGGTATCGATTTACCGATAATGGATATGTAGACAGACGTATTGACGTACTGCCGTATAAAAATTGTACGTCGTATGTTTTGATTTTATTCTATTAATTGAAAAGTTTATTTCACACTTTCAACATCGAATAATGTTTTTTTGTAATAAAAAAAACTATTTTTAGTTTTACTTTGACAAAACGAACAAATTTTATATATCAAAAAGTGTACATGAAGATTAGATAGGCGTAATTTGTAAATGGAACGCTAATTTTTGTTTCAGGAGTACATAATTGTTAGATTAACCGTCATATATATATTTGACATCTTAAAACTACCTGTCATTTGAGAAGTTAATTATATTTAATAGTATTTAAATATTAATAAAGTGAAAAAATTAAGGCTTATTGCTGATATAAATATAAAGAATATTTTTTTAAAATGGAAGGGGGTAAGTGCTTGTTGGTTATCAAATAAAAAATATGATTTAACATAACCTATTCAAGAGAATTTTAATTAAAGCCATCTGCCGGAAATTATTTATCTACTCTGTCAAATACTCTTTTACAAGGGCTGAAGTAGCTGACAATAGTTGTGAGTAGAAAAGAGTTTACTCCTCATAAAGGAATAAAAGCAATAATATTTATTTGTTTTAAGAAACTTATGAGTCATGGATCATGACCATGTATAGAAATATATTTTTGTCAATAAAAAACTTAGGAAATATTAAATAAATAATCTAGACAAAAAGGTATAAAGCAAACTAAGGAATTCAGAATCATTTTTCGCATGTTTTCAGAACTTTAAATAGGCATACATTTGTAGTAAAAATTAAATTTAAAAATGGAAAAAGGGTAGGAAAAATTTATTCTGTGATTTATTGAAAAACTTTTTTTTTTGCTATAAAACTCAGGATTGAGATTTAAAAAAGACTTCGGTCAACTTGACTATTTTTTGTACTTCTGGCAGCTTCAATATAATATAATACTAAATACTAAACTTATGAATTATGATTTGTTAAATTTTGTTGCACATATTATGTATTCATAGAGTTTTTTAATTAGGATACAGAATACGTACAACATTGTTCATATCGTACTAAAATGTTTAGAAAAAAGTACAGTTTGCTATATGAAGGACAGCATTAACTCGAATTTTGGGTTCTTGACTTCAATAAATATATGTATATGTTTAGAATTATGTATTTATTAGATTTTTATATGTATTTAGAATTTTAATTTAATTTAACTGTACCAATTTATCCTCTCTTTAAAGCGGCTTAAGCTATAGAAATAAAACTCAAAAATCGGTACTTAAATACGTTTTAATAATTAAGAAAAATTATAAATTTTTTTTTAAGTAAATTTCAAGCGCAAGAATTGTTGACAACACTGTTGGCATAATTTTTATTATGTATAGTCTAATATAATTTACACAAAACGAATTTTATATGTTAACTTAAAAGCAAAAATAGCTCGAATTTCGAGCACAGGGCGATACTAGTATGTAATTGATTTAATAATGTACTTAATCAATATGTTGAAATAGATAAAATTGTAACCCTTGCATATTTTTTATAATTTAAATACCTGTAAAATTAAATAAAAAATCAATCAAGTTTTGAAAATAAAAAGTTGTTCATTAATAAATCAAAATTGGTTTTTTTAATTAATTCCTAAAAGGAAAACATATTTGGCGCAGTCGGTAGGATAGGCAGCAATATCTATCCTCGTTCGAAAAATAGTAAAGTTAATACGCGACGGTTTATCGCTATCGAAAACTAAACTATTTTATAATAAATAACACTTTTAATAAAACTGTGAATTTTACCTAAGGTGAGGCTGCCTTAGGCACAGTTTATAATAATATAAAAAAATAATAAATAAAGTGAGTGTTTGTGTTAAGAGTGAAAAGGAAAGAGTCATCAAAGGACTATTGATTAACAACTCGAATTCTTGGAGTTTCATAAACATTCATAAAGCAGACAACGAAGATAGATTTAGGTATCAACCTTTAATTGCCTATAATACATCAATGAACAACAAAAACATCATCAACTTGGTTCTGTAAGTAAATTTTACAGTAAAAACTAAATTTTCCTTTATATTTAACTTACATTATTACCTATTAAGAATATAATATATATGCCCAAAAGGAAAAATAACCCTGTTTTTGCTACCCTTAAAGAAAAACTTTTTAAAAATAGTAGTAATTTGAACATTAATCAAGAAATCGACACAAGTTCAAATATTTCTGACGGTTTATCAGAAAATAATTTGAGTCTTGAAAATATTTTAAATAATTCAATTATATCTGGCAGTTTACCAGATAATTCTTTAAATATTTCAAATTAAAATACATCTATCGATTTTAATTCCCTCAAACCGCCTATCCATTGGTGCAATCTAAATATGGCTAATGAAAATGGACTTCCAAGTCTAGCACCTGCTCCTGTTTTACCCCAAGCTCAAGTGCAAGTCACTTGTAATGATATATATATAATCAATTAAGAATCCCTGACGCTATTAAGGATTTGCCAAAATTTGACGGCAATCTACGGCTTCTGCATGACTTCTTAGGAAATATTGACGAAATCTTAGACTTAATTTCATGTATTAGTGGTACTAGCTATGGACAATTACTATTAAGAGCTATTCTCAATAAAATTGTGGGACCTGCTAACAAGGTACTCAATATGTATGGTACCCCGTTGATATGGGACAACATTAAGAAAAATTTGATACTCCATTACTCAGACAAGAGAAATGAAACATCATTATTTCGAGACTTGCACAAAATGAGACAAAATAGTATGACTGTGGAAAAATTTTATAGTGACATAATAGAAATTCTCTCTAGTATAACAAATCATAATAATATCCATGAAAACGAGGAAGATTATAGTTGCCCTTGTCAACTTTTAGATACCCGTGCATACCCACTATAATGTGTAGAATATACCGTTATTCATTTCTCTAATGCTATAATATATTACACAGAAAATATAAAAAAATAAAATAGTTTAAAAAAATTAAACTCATTATCCCATAATTTTAGCTTCAAAAAAAACAAAAACAAAAAATTGCCCCACCCTAAAAGTTGGTCCGAGTGATGTCCAACTTTGTCAAGTAATTTGTCCTATTACTTTACCTGCCCAATTTTAATTTTAACCTCCTAGCTTTATTAGATTCACAGTTATTAAATTGAAAACTTTGTATGGTAGCACCCCGAAAATGGGGCCGTAACATTTTGAAACTTCATGTAAGTTCTTGATTCATTATATAACTAACAGTGTGTAATTTTCATCCTCATAGTATAATTAGTTTTGAAGAAATTCATATTGGTGCAAAGACGTTGTATGGCAGCCCCACGAAAATGAAGCCGTAACATTTTGAAATTTCATATAAGTGCTTGATTCATTATGGAACTAACCGTGTGTAATTTTTATCTTCCTGGTATTATTACTTTTGAGGACATTCATATTGGTTTAAATAAGTTGTGTGGCAGCTCCCCGAAGCTTTGGTCTGGTTTTAACCAAAAATAATAGGGAACCTAAAAAATGTCCAAAAAATGTTTTGTGTAAATTTCAAAACTCTAGTTCTAATTTTTCAATTCTATCTCTTGTAATTAATTTTTAATTCACAAATATATTAAATCTAAGCAAAATAAGCATCATATTATAATCATACTCATATAATGATATCATACTCATAAATCTCAAAGTACAAAGTCCAAATCTAAAATTTTTTTTAAAAATTTTACGCATCATTTAAATCATATGAAATCGTTACTCGAAAAATTCGTTATCTACAAAAAAAAAAAAAAAACAAAAAAAAAAAACAAACAAAAACAAAATTCATATAAATTCATGTTAATACAAGATGTGCAGACGAATTTCAAATTTTTATATGAAAATATTGGAGTTAAAACAGTTAGTTGTTCGAGAGCTACCCGAAGTTTTGGTCCGATCTTAACCAAAAAAAATAGGGACCTAGAAGTTGATTGAAAAATATTTTGTGAAAATTTCAAAACTGTAGCTCCTTTAGTTTTTGAGTTATCGTGCTGACACACGGACGGACGGACAGACACACATAGCTAGATCGACTCATTTTTCGATCCTGAGCCGATATGTACCCTTGACACTATATCTAGCTCTTCTAGATCGATGCGTTACAAACGGAGGAGCAATTTTAATATACCGGATGTCATATATGTATGCACGGGTATAATGGTAATAGTGTTATTCGAACAAAAAGAAAATTATATGAAGAAATGAGCCTTAATGCATTTCTCATCGGTTTAAAAGAACCCCTAGGTTCAACAATTCGTGCCATGAAACCAATTTCTTTAGCAGAAGCATTCTCCTTCTGTATTAAAGAACAAAATATCTTTTATATTAAATCCAACTCTCAAAACAATTCAATAAATAAATCTAATAATTCATATAAACCACCAGTAAGAACTAAAAATGTTCACTTGAATAGATCAAATAATTTTCATCTCAGCCACCTCTTCAACAGCAACAAAAATTCGGACATTTCCCCATCGACACGTTACCTAAGAAATTTCTAACGAGCAAATTTTACTAGTAAAGAACTTTTTCATATAACAGAAGAAAATGGACCATTATCACCTGACATCGAAGTAAATACTTCCACGTATCAAGATTTAGATCAATTTTATGAGTATCAACCTACTTTTGAAAATAATTCCAAAAATTTTATCAAACCAGCCTCTATGACCCAATCGGATACATAGACTTAAACAAACATGGTGATTCGTTACCTTATATTATGATATCTTCACCATTTGGTCGCTCCTTGAGATTTTTAATTGACACAGGAGCTTCTACTTCTTTTATAAACCTTGAATTTACCACCCACTTCAATACAATAGTAACAAAACCCATACTGTACTGTCAACTGTATTTAATCAACATAAATTAAATAAGCAAGTTTTAATTCCAAAATTTCACGAATTTAAACAAAACGGATTTATTCGTTTTTTAATATTTCGGTTTCATAAATATTTTGACGGTTTACTTGTATTAGATGTATTACAATCTTTAAATTGTAAAATTGACTTAGAAAATCATATTCTCGTGATGGAAAATGAAAATTTTAGTATTCCATCAAAATCAAAAGTTATTTGTAAATTACCTGTAGATATTAAAAAGGTGAAATTTTCAAATTTTTCATTCAATTAAAACCAAATCTTATTATTTTTGAAGGAATATATACTTGTAAAAATTGGTATAGCAATATTGAAATTGTAAATTTAGATAATTATGAACAAAATCTTTATTTAGAACAACCCATAAAAGTTGAAAACTATTTACCCATTTCCACTTTCTTTCCTTTATTTGTTTATTTATGGGTTCTTGTTTCGTTATTTCCCAGAGTTCTGTGTTTCTAATTCTTCTGGGCCAGAATATCCTGCATATTATTCGTAGGCAGTTATTTATGAAGACCTGGATTTTGTTTATGTATGATTTCTTAACCAGCCATGTTTCACTGCCATATAAGAGTACCGATTTTACGCAGGCATCAAGTACTCTTAGTTTTGTACCCCTGGCTATATGATGTTGTTTCCATATGCCCCATAATCTTCCGAATGCCGTTCTCGCTAGCTTTAGACGGTTTTCTATGTCTTTTTCAGTACCTCCATCTGTAGTAACTATACTACCAAGGTAGTTGAATTCTGTTATCTCGTCTATATTTTTGTTGTTGATGCTGAGCGGTGTGTTATTTCTTGTGTTTATTCTTAGGCTTTTCGTTTTGTCTGCGTTTATTCGGAGACCAGCTTCTAAGGCATTTTCCTCGAGACTTCTTATTTTCGCTTGCATTTCACTGTGGGTATGTGCGAGTAGGGCGATATCGTCCGCGTATTCCAGGTCTTCTAGTCTACGTGTTAGATTCCATTTTATTCCTCTTGCTGTGGTTGTTGCTCTTTTTGTTACTACGTCAAGTACCGAATTGAACAGGAGGGAGGATAGTGGGCAGCCTTGTTTGACTCCTGTTCTTAATTTTATTGCGCTGCTCATGTATCCTTTGTGTAGTACTGACAATTCTGCATCTTCGTATAAAGCTTTGATAATTTGGACTAGCTTGTGGGGTAATCCCTTGTACTGTAGAGACTGCCATATTGCTTCCCGGTTTATTATATCAAAGGCTCTTTCAAAGTCAATGAAAGTGATGTATAACGGCGAGTTCCATTCGACTGACTGTTCTATAATTATCCTTAGGGTGTTGGAATGGTCGATGCATCCTTCGTCCTGTTCTTCTTTCAGTTGCTCATCGATTATATTTTCAATTATGGAGTGAATAATGAGTGCCAGTATTTTTGTGACTGAGTTTAGTATCGTGATGCCTCTCCAGTTTTTACATTCGATAAGATTTTTCTTTGGTAGTTTTACTATGATCCCTTTCTTCCAGCTTTTTTTTTTTTTTTTTTTTTTAAGCGCTATCTGTTCAACTGTTAGGCTAATAAGCCTGTCTATACCATAGGTACATGTTGGAACGGAGGGTCATATTATATTCGTGTTATTAGAATTGTTCTTATTGAATTCCACATACAATTTAAACATGAGATAGTACTAGGCCTTATAACATGTAGAAACGTCTTAGATTTTCAATATTTACAATTCTATTTTTTGTTTATATTGTTGGGATACTTTCTGTATTCCAGATTTCTTTTCGATATTCCAGAGAACAAGGTATTATAAGACCTTCATACTCTCCATGGAGTTCACCCGTGTGTTTTGTCCCTAAAAAATTGGACGCCAGTGGAAAACAAAAATGGCGTTTGGTAATACACTACAGAAAGTTAAACGAAAAACAGTAAGCGACAAATACCCGATCCCAAATATTACTGACATACTGGACAAATTAGGGGAATGTATGTATTTTAGCACTCTCGATTTGGCTAGTGGCTTTCACCAAATTGAGATGAAATCTTAAGATATTCAAAAAACGGCTTTTACGGTAGAAGGTGGACATTTCGAGTATGTCCGCATGCCTTTTGGACTTAAAAATGCTCCAAGTACGTTTCAATGTGCAATGGACAACGTTCTTAAAGAATTTCAAGGTCTGCCTCGTTTATTTAGACGATATAATAATTTACTCAACATCACTTCAGGAACATCTAATAAGTATTAGAAAAGTATCCCAAGCACTTCAAAAAGCCAACCTTAAAGTGCAATTAGATAAAAGTGATTTTTTACGTAAAGAAATTGAATTTCTCGGGCATGTTGTGACCACTGAAGGAATAAAACCTAATCATTCTAAAATACGAGCTATTAAACAATTCCCAATTCCAAAAACTCATTCAGCACAAGAAGACATAGGCGACGGCATTTATATTTCTGAGAGGTCTATTAATGAGTTTGCTCTACAAATAATTTTTGAAGAAACAAATGAAACTCCTTCACACGAATTAAAAATGCTCTTTAAAAATAAACAAAGGAGAACTATTAAAATGACTAACTTTTCAGAAGATAATATGGTACAAATATTCAAAAAATTTATAGCACCAAATAGTTTAAACGCAATTTTCACAAAAAATAATGATATATTTAAATTAATACAAGATATTTATTCTAAATATTTCTCTCAGTCAAAATTATTTAAATTAATTAGATGTATTGACATATTGGAAGACATAACAGAAACAGACAAACAAGACGAACTTATTAACGAATATCATACAAATAATAACCATCGTGGTATTAATGAAACACTTCAGCATTTAAAACGAAAATTCTATTTTCCCTTTATGAAAACCAAAATTGTTAAAACTATTAACAACTGTGAAACTTGTCAGACAATGAAATATGACAGACAGCCGCAAATAATTAAATATATGATTCCAGAAATCCCTAATAAACCTTTAGATATAATCCACATAGATGTTTATAGTATAAATAATCAACAAATTTTAACAGTTATTGATAAATTTTCTAAATTTGCTTCCGCTTATACCCTAATCTCTAGAAATAGCCTTACAATTATCAAATTTCTTAAACATTTTATGAGCCTTCACGGCATACCTAAAAAATTAATTGCAGACTCCGCTGCTGAATTTAAAGATTTATGTAAACAATATGATATAGAACTTCATCATACATCCATTCAACAAAGTACTAGCAATTCACCTGTAGAAAGATTACATTCGACTTTAACCGAAATTTCCAGAATTATCCATGAAAAGTTAAAAAATAGAGATCACGAAGAAATACTTTCAGAAACCCTTATTACATATTATAATAATGCAATTCACTCTAGTACTCAATATACAATAGTATGAAATATTTTATGGTAAAACTTCTCAATTTGAAAAATAAAATCAACAAACTATTCACTCTATTCATACTTAGGAAAACTTCAAGAATTTCAAACTGAACTTTTCCCTCAAATCAAAAACCGTCTTGAACAAAAAAGCAGAAAAAATATAGAAAAATTAAATGAAATAAAAAAAGATCCCCCCCCAACTAAAAGAAGGTACAATCATATATAGAACAGAAAATCGTCGTAACAAATGAAAACCAAAATTTTCTAAACATAAAGTAAAAAAAAATAATCACGTTACTATAATTACTAACAAAAATAAAAAATTCCATAAATCAAAATTAAAAATAAATCAAAATTTCAGACTTCTGACAACCTACCCGATAATAGGCCAGAAGATGGAAACACAAGACCTGACGAATAATAACGGTATTTTATTAATGAAACTTGGAACAACTAAAATAATCCATGGATACACAAACTTTCTTCATGTAGTTAGACTAAATTCATATGAACGAAGTATAGAACAAATTCAAACCTCATTAAATTCTTTTCCAAAAACAACAGCAATTGAACGTTCTTTAAACATAACGAATCTTAAATTCGACGAATACCTACCTTTAGAATAAAACGTGGACTGGTCAAAGGATTCGGTAAATTAATAAAAAAGATAATAGGTAATTTAGAAGACGAAGACGCTATTAAACTAAATAAACAAATAGATGAACTAATAAAATATTTAAGATGAAATTAACCAACAAGCTATCTTAAATAACCAAATGATAGAACGATTTGAGAATGTAACGGAGCACATAAATAAACAGCAAGAAATAATTTTTCAAAATTTAAAATATCATCAAGATTCAATAGACAATAGCATTAGACAATATGAAAATAATTTTATAAGTTTCCAATATCTGAATGAAATAAATTATCATATAGATTTACTAAACAATCACTTAAATAATATAGTTGAAACTGTAGTTTTAGCTAAGTTAAATTTAATTTCAAAGCAAATTTTAAATCCATCAGAAAGGTTTCTGAGATATTCGAAACTTTAAAAAATCAAAATTTTAACATTAAATCTATAGAAAATATATTTAAATTACTTAAATGACAAGCTTACTATAATAACACAAATATTATTTTTAATGTTCAGATTCCTAATATTTCTAAATCATCCTATTCCTTATTTCGTATCATAACCTTACCTATTAATGATACTAAATCCATAATACTAAAACAACCTTATATTCTAATGGGTAATGATAGTACGTTTTATATAAATGAAAAGTGCCAAAAAATTGAAAGCACTTACCTTTGCTCTGAACCAGTTCATCAGGAACATAATCTATGCATTGAAAATTTAATAAAAAATAAACCTGCTAAATGTGAACTCCAGGAATTAGAGAAATCAATAGAAACTTACACACCCGAACCCGGCTATATCATCTTAATAAATGTTCCCGAAACAAAAATACAAACAAGCTGTGATCCAAATATCAACAATGTAAAAGAAAATAAATTTATCCACTATGATAATTGCCAAATTCAAATTAACGGTATTATTTACTCTTTATTAGAAAATTATCATTGAGACGAAATTAATATCTATCCTACAACTTTTAACGGATTAAATATTACTTTCACTCATAATAGCACAAAATTAAAAACACTCGAAAATTATCAATTTATCAAACGGAAAATTACAGATATCCGACAAATTCACACAAATCAGGACAACTTCCAAATTATAATAATTGCAATATTAATTATATTTCTTATACTTATAGCATTCCAAATATATAATTACAAAATTTTCGCTAAAAGGAGAACTTATCATAAAACAACAACTTCAGTCATTCCAATTGCAACTACTTCAGTCGTTCCAACCATAACAAACCCAGATGTTCCATCCAAACAAAAATTTATTTGGCCTCTAAGAGAGGAGAAGTTATGTGACCAGCACACGACCACGCCAACATTATATTATTTATAATATATAATATATTTTTATTAAAATCAATAAACTCAAATGAACTTTGTAAATTTCAAAATACTAAATTAAATTTAAACTTAAAATTGCAAATCTTGCATTTATATTAGTATATTTTATTATTAAGTAATTAACGTTCAAATTGCGAATTAAGCATTTCTTTTTGTAATTATTAATATGTAATTGATTTAATAATGTACTTAATCAATATGTTGAAATAGATAAAATTGTCAACCTTGCATATTTTTTATAATATAAATACCTGTAAAATTAAATTAAAAAATCAATCAAGTTTTGACAATAAAAAGTTGTTCATTAATAAATTAAAATTGTTTTTTTTTAATTAATTCCTAAAAGGAAAACATATTTCGCATTACGCGTATTTTGGTTGCTTTCATGTAATTTCATGTACCTATTTATTTGTAAATTTTTTGACAGTATGATTTCTGAACGCTTTTATTTAAGTTGAAGGTTATTTTTTAGTTTTTTTTTTCTAACATAATATAGGTATTTTCAATTATTTTGAATGTATGTTTTTTTAAAAAAAAAAATATAATTTATTATAAATATTATAAAATTTATTATAAAATATAATAAAATTTTGAAAACTTAATTGTAGCAACAAAAGAAACGAGGAAGAGTGTAGTAGAGTAGACTGTGCCAACTCTGGGATACCCGTATGACCGTAACATATACATTATATCATCCGGTTAATTACTTTTCGCAAAATTTCAAACATACAGCTTTATTCAGTTTGGTGGAATACTCATATAAAAGAAGGAGTTTTATGGCAGCTACTCGAACTCTCTGCAATAGACCAACCAAATTTTGATGTAACTTTGGCCATTACACTAAACTATTTTTGGCAAAATTTCAGACACCAAGCTTCATTAGGTGGAGAGTAATGCTCATATAAAAGAATAAGTTGTATGGCAGCTACTCGAACCCACTGCAGTAGACCAACCAAATTTTGCAGAAACTTTGGCCATTACACTAAACTACTTTTAGCAAAATTTCAGACACCCAGCTTCATTAGGTGGAGAGTAATGCTCATATAAAATAAGAAGTTTTATGGCAGCTACACGAACCCATTGCAGGAGACCAACCAAATTTTGCAGAAACTTTGGCCATAAAACTAAACTACTTTTGAGAAAGATTTATTTTATTATTTTTAAGAAAGATTTTTCGTTTTTTTTTTTCGCAGACATATTTTATAACAACTTTTGTTATGCAGCTCTCAAACGTAATGGAAACTACAGAAAATATTTAAAATTATTTATTATTATAAAAAACTTAACACAAAGCATCAAACATTTACGAAGCTCGCTTATAACGACCATGAAGAGACAGAAAGTATTCGTCGTAATAAACGAATGAACTCATTTTAACATAATAAGATTTGAGAACTTATAAATACCAAACTTTCGAACTGCAATAAGTTTTGAACTCATTTTAACATAATAAGATTTGAGAACTTATAAATACCAAACTTTCAAACTGCATCTCAAAATAATAAGTTTAAGGAACGAATAAAAACGAATAAAAAACAAGTAAAGAAACAGTCAGTCGGCGCAACCGACTTAGAAAAACCCTACACCTATTTGGTTCAAATTTAAGGACATACCATAAGTCATTTTAACACCATAAAAGCTGTTATTAATTTTATCGTAAGACATAGCTAACCAAATTAACTTTATAATACTAAAAACATTTTCTAATTACACTATATATTAAAAAATATTAACAATTCTTACTAATTTATCTATTTAAAAATATTAAAAAACAAACAAATTTGAAATAAATGAAAATATATTTATTCCAATTCAATTACAAAATGAAAAAATTCTAGTTATTAAATTTTGTAATAAAAAGCTAATCAAAGCATAATATATTTAATAACCCAAATTTTTCAAAATTGCAATTATTTTAAATGGCTAGTTAATATACCTAAAAAAAGCTTATACGCAAAATATGCAATAAATGTATTTCTAAAATACAATTACAAATTTAAACCTTTTCATATAATTCATTTAAATATAAAAATAAATTTTACATAAATGCAGCAAGTTCCTTTGAACATAGCTGAACCACTTGACCAAACTCGACCAGAACCAATTCCAATGGTACCTTCATTATTAGTAACCTAGAGTTTAAATTTCATCAAAATAGCGGCATTATTTTTTGAGTTATGGTGTTTTAAGATATATGTTTGTTAGCCCTTGAACTTTTCAAGGGTTCCAGAACCCGAAATTATGGTACGATTTCGCCCATATGCAGTCCCCGTCATACTTTCAATACTAGTTAACCCTTGTACACAATTGGAACGTTCTATCTTAATTTTAAGTTACTAGTTTTATTAATTTCGTTGATAAACTTTTAAACATTGGGGGGTCTAAGAAAGCTACAAAATTAGAGGGACACGCAGGAAATAGTAAAGAACACCCATGTGCCAAATTTGAAGCTTCTACATTTGTTTCAAGTTACTATCTTTATTAATTTCGAAAATATGCTTTAAGGTCCTTGGAACTTAGTGGCTGGTCCCCATCCACTACTCCAACTGGCCTCAAATTTCAAGGATACTAAGGAAATCGAAAGCGACACCCTGAAACCAAATTTCGAGGTTCTATCTTCATTGGTTTCGGAATTATGCTAGTTTGGCCTAAATTCGATCAAAAAGTTCTAAGTTCCGAACCCACTTTCCAATCCTCACCGTACGCAATCGATGCCGTAATTTCATTACCAATAACCTACAGCACAAATTTCATGAAGATAGCGTCATTAGCGTCATGAAGATAGCGTCATAGCGTTGTTGAATTATCGTGATTATTTATATATGTTCGTTAGCGCTGAAACCGATTAAAAGGTCCAGAATCCGAACCCTTGGGATGATTTCGCCCTATGCAGTCTACGCTGTACTTATAGTACTAGTTAACCCTTGTACACAATTTGAACGGTCTATCTTAATTTTAAGTTACTATTTTTAATAATTTCGATTATAAGCTTTTAAAACTTAAGACGGTCTAAGAGGATACTGAACCACCACTCCAATTGATCCCAAATTAGGGGGACACTCAAGGGATAGTAAAGAACACCCTTGTGCCAAATTTGAAGCTTCTACATTTTTTTAAGTTGTTATCATTATTAATTTTAAAGATATGCTTTAAGGTCTTCGGAAATGTATGGCTGGTCCTCGACCCACTACTCCAATGGGGCCCAAATTTCAAAGACATTAAGGAAATAGGAAGGGACACCCTGATACAAAATTTGGAGGTTCTATCTTCTTTGGTTTCGGAATTATGCTCGTTTGGCCTAAATTCGATCAAAAAGTTCTAGGTTCCGAACCCATGGTCCAATCCCGAACTTACGCAATCCCCGAAGTTTTTTCATTACTAGTAACCTACAGCACAAATTTGATGAAGAAAGCGTCATTAGTTGTTGAGTTATTGTGTTTTTTTATATATGATCGTTAGCCCTTCGATCGATTAAAAGGTCCAGAATCCGAACCAATGGGCCGATTTCGCCCATATGCAATCCCCGCCGTACTTTCAGTCCTAGTAACCTCCAGTTAAAATTTCATCAAGATAGCTCTGTTATTTTTTGAGTTATAGTGCCTACGGAGGGACGGACGGTTGGACATGGCTATATCGACTCAGGAGGTCACGCTGATCACAAATATATATACTTTTCCATATCTAGCTCGCTTCCTTTAGGTGGTTACAAACACCATACCAAAGTTAATATACCCTTTTACCTATTCTATAGGTGTAGGGTATAATAATAACAAAGAGCAAACGAAAAACAAAATTGTTTGTGATTCAAATAATGATAGCAAATAAGATTTGAGATAATAAAAAAGAAATACCTATATGAATATGTGTTGGAATAAATATGTCTTTAATTTATGTATATATAGGTATATAAATATTTCATAATAATTATTATATCATTAGTATATTTCAATTTTAAATAGCTTTTTGGCCAGATGGTTAATGTCAAGGCCTTAAAATTAGCCAATTTTTTAAAATTTATTATATAAAACTTTTCTTACCTTCTCGAGTTTCGTTTATTTATATTTTATAATTTTAATAAAGCTAAATCAATCTAGATTTTTTTTTTTTTTTTAGAAGTAAGTCTGAAATATTTTTTAGTAATAAGTTTTGAAATAATTAAATAAAGAAAAAAAAAAAATCTTTGGATATATCTAAAGTTTTCGACCTTGTATGGCATGATTTTTTAATAGATACATGCGAGGCATTAGGTTTAGATAGGGTTTTCTTAAAATGGATTGGAGATTTTCTTTCAAAACGCACGATTCGAGTGTGAATATAAATGGTCATACATCCAACCAATTTCAAATAAATGCTGGTGTACCCCAACAATCTGTTCTGTCCCCAACTCTTTTCTTAATATTTATCAATGACTTACTTTCAATAACCTCCAATCAAATCACAGTTTCGCAGATGACAGCCCCCTTGTGGCTTCCTATATAACATTAATCAACAGATTAACACAGCACCAAAAATTTCATGACTAGTGAGCTAAACAATGATTTAGCAAAAATCCATAAATGAGGTGAGTGTAACCATGTTGATTTTAGCACAAAAAGACTCAGTGTTGTCTAATCTCGCGGAAAATTGCAATATCTACCCCCAGCCTCTCATTTTAGAGTATACCTTTGCAGCATACAACCGACCCTAACATTCTGGGTGTCGGACTAAATCAAAAATTTACTTTGTCAAACCCCATTTTTGGTATAGCTACAGATGCAGCTAAATGTTTAGGTTTCTTGTTTCGCTGTAAAACTTACTTTTCTGCACCTGATCTTCTAAAAATCTATAAAACTTAAATTAGACCAAAAATGGAGTATAATGCAAATATTTGGCTGGAGTCCCCGAAACCGCGCTGGGATATCTTAATAAAGTGCAAAATAGATTACCCGTCTTATAAATGATCCTAGTGTTACCTCATCGCTCACTCCACTTACCCATCGGTGAACCGTTCGGTCACAATTCTGTTTTATAGATACCTCGTAGGAACGAACACCTGTTCTAACAAAATCAAACAATTAATGCCTCCCCTGAAAGTTTTTCAACGTGAAACAAGGAGTGCGACAGATGCTGCTCCCTACACTGTTGAATTAGTAAGATGGTAACATATACTGGTCACATGACAAATGTGAGTCATTATTGTCCGATATGTTACATTTTTTTGCGTGTTTATAATAAATAAATCATTAAAAGAAAAAATGTTGTATCTATGCAATTGTATAAAAAGCTAATCTTAATATTTTAAAGCGTATCACCATAAGCTTAGTGAGTAACACGACCATAATATTTTGGGCTGAAAATATTTTTGATGGGTATAAATATTGTTTTTGTGGGCGGAAATGGGCTTCAATTAAAATAATTAATTGGAGAATATTTCATGATTTTTTGAAGGTATATATAACTCCAAAAGGTGGTGAAAATATTATGTTTATTTAAAAATAGAAATGGTGAATCATTTACTAACCAATTTGATTTATCTCCTTTGGATAAGCAACATCTAAAAATAGAAGTGTATGGTAGTGATATATCCATTATTGGTAAAATAAGAGGTTCAAGAAATAAAAATAAGCAAGCACCTAACCATTTTAATGCTGATTGTCCATTTTTTGAAGAATATGATTAAAAATAATATTTCAAATATTCTGCCAGATGGTAAGAATAAAGAAATTAAAAACATATTCCTTCATTACCACGGACAAGAAATGAATATGAAGAAAATCAGAATGAATTGAAATTGTCCATGATAAGGAAACGAATCGATGAAGGAATTATATTTATAGCATCAATACATGATACATATAATGAAAAAAATAAAAAATCAAAAATTGGTAACGTGGCGGTGACAACAAAAACAACAACACCAATAGAAGCAAAAATTACTAATTTAAAATCAGATAATCAATTTTTGGAAAATAGAGCTGATTCAGTACCGCAATATGTATCTATAGATGATGCTATTGAGGCTTTTAAACTGTAATTACTTTTTAAACAATGTAATATTGGCGGTATAATATTTTATAGACATTTTGTATTGAATGTTGGTGAGAATCAAAAACTCTCTGTGATATGTGAATATGAAAGTATTTTTATTAAAAAGTATCATCATACATGAATATCGAGAAATATTAGCTGAAAGAATTACAGGTAATGGAGAAGTAGAAAAAAAATATAATTGTAGATACAGAATATAAATCTGATTTCACTGCAATTGATTTGCGTACAATCAAACAAGATCCATCAAATCAAATGGAAATTCATTAAAAACATAAAAACATAATAAAAGATTGTGATAATTGTAAAATAGTATTAAAATAAAATATTGTTTTTATAATGAATCATTTTTATTTGCCCATAAATTATGATCAGAAGTTTAACATTTAACAAAAAATTTATTATCACTAGTTTTAAGAATTTTTTCAATCTAAAAAACTTGTTTTTTATTAGTTTTTAACAATTCATATTCATGGCCTTGTATTAGTTGTCTTTGATAATCTTCGAATAAGTATGTTACTGGGTTGATAATTTCAACTTTTCTGATTTTAAATAAATTTGAATTTACTTATGCGAACTGAATCATTAACTTTATATTTTGCAGGTGAATCAATTTTTATATGATTACTAGCAGATTTACCCGACGTTGCCCGAAATTTTTCAAAAATTAAATTTATATTTTATAATCTATAAATGTATAAAGCAAAATTTTTGTTTTGTTTTTCATAGCTTATAGGCTACAAACTGGCTCAGTTAGTTGTCATGAAAATTTGCATATAAAAGTTTTAGGGTACGGGCAATGTTCAAGACATAAAGTCGAAACACTTTTCAAATTTCTTTGTAAAATTAAATACTCGTAGGTGTGACCGATTACCTGCAAATTTTAATTACGTGTTGCTGTTAAACAATGCAGTTTACTCTTTTAATAGACTTGACATTTGTTAACCAATATTGGTATGATGATGAATCTAAAAAAGTTTAGAAAATCCACAAAAATTTTTCAAAACACTTGTGTTGATTTCCGTTAATTTATTGTGGCACAATTTACAAATTGTACTTTTACTTTCAATTAAAAACCCTTTGAGAGGCGCAGAAACGCTCAACCGGGTATTATCTAATTTACATGTAACTATTATTATACCCGTATGACTGTAGGTCAAAAGGTTGTACTAAATTTGACATCACGTTTGTGGCGCAGAGAAAACGAGGAGTAGATAAAAACGCAAGATGGATCAAATCAGAATGGAAAAATGGATCAATCTAGCTATGTATGTTAATTTGCTAGGATTCACAAATTCGTTTTAATGAAGGAGCCGTCATCGTTTTTGCAATCCAGTCAGTTAGCTCCACGGGCGAACATTTGGTTGGCTTCTGCAGTAGGTTCGAGGAGTTACCATACAGCTTCTTTATTTATAAGGGCATTACTCTATACCTAATTAAGCAGGGTGTACAAATATAAAATAAAACATATTTTTAGTAATTTCGATCATAAGCTTTTAAAACTTGGGAGGTCTAAGAGGGGTACTGAACCACCACTCCAATTGATACCAAATTAGGGGGACACGCAAGAGATAGTAAAGAACACCCTTGTACCAAATTTGAAGCTTCTACATTTTTTCAAGTTGCTATCTTTATTAATTTTAAGGATATGCTTTAAGGTCTTCGGAAATGTGTGACTGGTCCCCGCCTACCCACTACTCCAATGTGGCCCAAATTTCAAAGACACTAAGGAAATAGGAAGGGACATCCTGATACCGAATTTGGAGGTTCTATCTTCATTGGTTTCGGAAATATGCTCGTTTGGCCTAAATTCGATCAAAAAGTTCTAGGTTCCGAACCCATGGTCCAATCTCGAACTTACGCAATCCCCGCATTAGTTTTATTACTAGTAACCTACAGCACAAATTTGATGAAGATAGCGTCATTTGTTTGTTGAGTTATCGTGCCTACGGACGGACATGATTATATCGACTCAGGAGGTCACGCTGATCACAAATATATATACTTTTCCATTTCTAGCTCGCTTCCTTTAGGTGGTTACAAACACCATACCAAAGTTAATATACCCTTTTACCTATTCTATAGGTGTAGTGTATAAAAACACCAAAACTCAGAAACTAATTGCCCTATTTTGGTGAAATTTATATTCTAGGTTACTAGTAATGAAAGTACTATGGAATTGGTTTTTTTCGGGTTCAGATTCTAGAACCTTTTGATCGAATTGAATTCAAACTAGTATAATTTCAAAACCAAAGGAGATACAGCATTATAATTGGGGCACATGTGTCTCTTCTTATTTGTTTTGTGTACGTGAAATTTTGGATGAAATGGAATAGCGGTTTGCTTACCACCCTCACTACTCCCAAGACCTTAAAGCATAAGATATTCGAAATTAATAAAATAAAAAAAACATATTTGATACACTGTTTCCTATTTCCGTTCTTATTTAACACTTTTATATTTGTAAAAGGCTAAGAATTTTACTAAAAAACACATTATGTATTATAATATGTACAAACGACGAATTTTTTTTAATTTTTATTATATCATATCTATACTTTATTGATTTATTACCATAGGGAATATATAATTCAGAAATTTTTCTCAATACTTAAGTTGTAAAATTTATTTTTCTATAAAAATTATTTATATGAACAGTTGTCTTTGTTTGAACATTTGTCCTTGTATTTTAGAAATACATTTATTGCATATTTTGATTATTAAATTTTGTGATAAAAAGCTAATGAAAGCATTAATGGTTTTAACTAACATTAAAAGCCATGAAATTATTTAAACTTTTATATTTATATTATTACAAATTAATATTTCTTTTGAATAACTTTGAGTTTAATTATATACAACATTAATAAATAAGTAAATTAAAAGAATAAATTAAAAATTATTGAAAATTGAAATAATTAACCTAGGGTACTAAATCAATCAACAGTAAATGCACTACAGCTAAAAATGCTGAAAAGAAGAAATTGCTGCATGTGTGTAAAATTTTATTGAATTAGAAAGTTTTAAATATGTAATTTTGTAATTGCATTTTACGAATCCATTTATCTCTGCTTTATTTGTTGTTTAATATTTTTAAAATGGATAAATTAGTAAGAATTGCTACTATTTTTGAATTGATAAAATAATTAGAAAATCTTTTTAGTATTATAAGGTGAATTTGGTTAGCCATGTCTTACGATCAAACTAAAAAAAGCTTTAATCACTTTACAATGACTTATAGACTTCCCATTAAATTAGCTCAAATAGATGTAGAGTATTTCTAAGTCGACTGACTGTTTCTTTACTTATTTTTATTATAGTTAGAAATGTGCATTTAAAATTTTTATGGAATAACAACTTTACAAAATTTAAGAGTCTTAAACATTTTGTTATAAAACTGTAGAAAAAGTCGTTGGGTATCGTGCCCAAACGGGTTATTATATCGTTATGTTAACGTTTAATTTTGGAAAAATATACACTGGTGAATAAGTTAGTGTTTTAATGGGGAAGATTCCCAAATTTTTGCTTAGCAAACTTATGACGGATCTGCTCATCCGCCTCCTGTCCCCACCCATCCATTTTTTTAAGTTCTAGGAAATCGACTGTGAACTCTATCAAAATTTGGAATATCACCCCTAATTTTTTTATCGAAGCAAAAATGGTTAAAACTAAGAGACATTTTTTTCAATTTAAAGAACCCTTTTCAAATTTAAGAATAGCCTTTAAAATATGTTAGCTGCAGCTTTAAATTTTGTTTATTACTAAAAAAAATTTTGAGCTGATATTCAAGTTACAGGTGTTTAAAAATAGCAAAATTTTAATTTTCGAGCCCCTATAGCTCCTACTCTTGTTAAACGACTCTTTCTATTTTCCTAAAAACTTTTTAAAACCAGCTATCTTTTGCCATTTTCAGATTGAAAATACACATAACAGAACTCTATATAACATACAGAAAAAAATCTTCTACGAAATAATTTTTTTTCCAATACCTATCCGTGGTTAAAATTTCTTAACTCTATTTTGAACGGTGCAAAAGGTTTGTAAACATGCGGACGGACGGACGGACAGAATGAAGCTATATAGGCACATTTTTACAAAATTTTTTGAAAATCTGCTAAAAGCAAAAAGCTTAAAATGACTCTGTAGCCACAACCTGTTGATTTGTAAAAATGTGACATAGCCTCCCCCCCCCGGACTCACGGAATTATTTTTCTAAAATTTTGTGACGATCGCAACAGTGGTCTTCACGAGAGTCCTGGACAAACATATAAACAAACAAATTTTCTTCTTTCTATATTTGACTAGCAGATCTACTCGGCGCTAGCTGGGAACGTAAATAAATACTTGAGAATTTCCGTTAACCCTTTGCGGCCCAACCTATAAAAAGTTTTTTTCTTACTTTGTTATAAATTAGAAATGTTTTAACCGATTGACTTCAAATTTTGTATATGTGTTCGTCTTTGAGAATGGAGTTCACTTAACAGACTAGGAATTTGTTAATCGATGCCGACGCGACGATTGTACAAAAAAAATTTTAGAAGGATGTTATGTTTAATTTTGCGAAATATTACTTGGTCAAAGTCTCAAAAAAGGTTAGTTGATTTCCGTTAACCCATTGCGGCACAACGTTTTACAGATTTTTTCATTACTTTACTCTTAAACAGAAACGGTTTGACCAATTCAATTTAAATTTTATATGCGTACATGTATATATTAATCATTCCTACGATTGTTAAAAAAAAAAAAATTTTGTACGTAAATTACGTCCACTTTTTGAAAGTATGCAAAACTTCTTTGAATTAGGGAATATTTAATAAAATGTTTTGTCGAGTTCTTTTAACCGATTGCGAAACAAAAATTTATAAAAACAGTTTCCCAATCAGCTTGAACGATTATCTCTAATTTTTCTATACGTGGTGCTTCTTGACAATTTGGCGCTCCTTGACTATAGAGTTGAGAATGGTAGGTTTCCAGTGAATAATGAAAATTGAATTAAAATTTTTGCACATTGTTATTTAATAATTATGAAAAGTTTCAAGTGAAATTTAATAAATTTGTTGAAAAATTACTAGAATAATTATAAGTAAATATGTTTTAAAAAAATAGCTTAATTACCTTTTAAAATTAACATGTTCACATGATGTAATTTTTGTGTTAACTTTTTTCAATAACATCAACCTAACCTAAAACACCATTGAGAGGTCAAAAGAGTGTACTAAATTTGTCATTATGTCATAATAGTTTACTTAAATTGCCAACGTTTAAATAAAATATAGTCGATGGTTTAGAAAAGGTTTAACAATCTGATTTTCAACTTATATTCTGTTTTGTACTTACCTGAAAGTTCTACTACACTCTTCCTCGTTATATCCTACACCAATAGAATAGGTAAAGGGGTATATTAACTTTGGTATGGTGTTTGTAACCACCTAAAGGTAGCGAGCTAGATATGGAAAAGTATATATAATTGTGATCAGCGTGATCTCGTAAAATGTCCGTCCGTGCGTCCGTCCGTAGACACGATAACTCAAAAAATAATAGAGCTATCTTGATGAAATATGATCTGTAGATTACTAGGACTGAAAGTACGGCGGGGATTGCATATGGGCGAAGTCGGCCCATGGGTCGGATTCTGGACCTTTTAATCGATCGAAGGGCTAACGAACATATATAAAAAATCATGATAACTCAACAACTAATGACGCTATCTTCATCAAATTTGTGCTGTAAGTTACTTGTAATGAGACTAAGGCGGTGATTGCGTTAGTTCGAGATTGGACCATGGGTTCGGAACCTAGAATTTTTTGATCGATTTTAGGCCAAACTGGCATATTTCCGAAACCAATTAAGATAGAACCTCCAAATTTGGTATCAGGGTGTCCCTTCCTATTTCTTTAGTGTCCTTGTAATTTGGGCCCCATTGGAGAAGTGGGTCGGAGACCAGCCAAACATTTCTGAAGACCTTAAAGCATATTTTCAAAATTAATAAAGATAGTAACTTCAAACAAATTTAGAAGTTTCAAATTTGGCACATGGGTGCTCTTTACTATTTCCTGTGCGGTTCCTTTAATTTTGGATCAATCAGAGTGGTGGTTCATTACCCCTCTTAGACTCGCCAAGGTTTAGAAGCTTATCATCGAAATTAATAAAAATAGTAACTTAAAATTAAGATAGAACTTTCCACTTGTGTACAAGGGTTAACTAGTATTTAAAGAACAGAGCGCACTGCATATGGACGAAATCGGCCAAGGGTTCGGATTCTGGACCTTTTAATCGTTTCTAAGGGCTAACAAACATATATAATAAATCACGATAACTCAACAACTAATTAGGCTATCTTTATAAAATTTGTGTTGTAGAGTACTGGTAATGAAACTACGGCGGTAATTGCGTACGGAGGGGAATGGACAATGAGTTCGAAACTTAAAACTTTTTAATCGAATTTAGGCCAAACAAGCGTAATTCCAAAACCAATGAAGATAGAATCTCCAAATTTGGTGTCAGGGTGTCCCTTCCTATTTCTTTAGTGTCCTTGAAATTTGGGCCCAATTGGAGTAGTGGGTTGAGGACCAGCCACACAGTTCCGAAGACCTTAAAGCATGTTTTCAAAATTAATAAAGATAGTAACTTCAAACAAATTTAGAAGTTTCAAATTTGGCACATGGGTGCTCTTTACTATTTCCTGTGCGGTTCCTTTAATTTTGGATCAATCAGAGTAGTGGTTCAGTACCCTTCTTAGACTCTCCAAGGTTTAGAAGCTTATCATCGAAATTAATAAAAATAGTAACTTAAAATTAAGATAGAACCTTCCAATTGTGTATAAGGGTTAACTAGTATTGAAAGTATGACGGGGACTGCATATAGGCAAAATCGTACCATGTTTTCGGGTTCTGGAACATTTGAAAAGTTCAAGGGTTCAAGAAAATATATCTTAAAAACAACATAACTCAAAAAATAATGCCGCTAGTTTGATGAAATTTAAACTCTAGGTTACTAGTAATGAAAGTACCATGGGAATTGATTCTGGTCGAGTTCGAACAATGCGTTCGGATTCTAGAAGCTTTTCATCGTTATGAGTTATGAATTAATATATTGTTATATTTAAATGAACTATATGGAAAGTTATAAATTTGTAATTATATTTTAGGAATAAATTTATTGCATATTTTGCGTTTATAAACTTTTCAAATAGGTACATAAACTATTAATTTAAAATAATTCCAATATTGAAAAATTTTAATTATTAAATATATTATGCTTGGATTGGCTTTGTATCACAAAATTTAATAATTCAATTTTTTTCACTTTAGTAATTGAATTTAAATAATATACTTTCATTTATTTCAAGGTTTTTTGTTTTTTAATATTTTTAAATAGATAAATTAGTAAGAATTTGTAAATAAATTAGAAAAGTAATTAGAAAATGTTTTTAGTATTATAAAGTTAATTTGGTTGACTATGTCTTACGATCAAACTAATAACAGCTTTTATGGTGTTACAATGACTTATGGACTTCCAATTAAATTTGAACCAAATAGGTGTAGGGTATTTCTAAGTCGGTCGGTTGCAGTAAATTTGGTTAGCCATGTCTTACGATCAAACTAAAAAAAGCTTTAATGATTTTAAAATGACTTATGGACTTCCCATCAAATTAGCCCAAATAGGTGTAGGGTATTTCTAAGTCGACTGACTGTTTCTTTACTTGTTTTTTTATAATTAAAGAGAGAAATGTCGGCTTCGTTTAGGAAAAAATGTTTTAAAATTTCATGTATTTAAGCATAATATATACGAAATTGAATTTTTTAATTTATAGATTTTATTAGCAAAAAAAACTGCAATTTTATACCGAAATCTATAACAAGTAAAGAAACAGTCAGTCGACTTAGAAATACCCAACACCTATTTGGGCTAATTTAATGGGAAGTGCATAAGTCATTTTAAAATCATTAAAGCTTTTTTTAGTTTGATCGTAAGACATGGCTAACCAAATTTACTTTATAATACTAAAAACATTTTCTAAATATTTTATTCAAAAATATTAGTAAATCTTACTAATTTATCTATTTAAAAATATTAAACAACAAATAAAGTTGGGATAAATGGATTCGTAAAATGTAATTACAAAATTACATATTTAAAACTTTTATCCAATTCAATAAAATTTACACCCATGCAGCAATTACTCATTTTCCGGATTTTTAGCTGTAGTGCATTTACTAATGTAAATCATTTTACCCTTGCTAATTACTTCAATTTTCAATAATTTTTAAACTCATTCTTTTCATTTACTTATTTTTTAATGTTCTATATATTAAAACTCAAAGTTATTCGAAGGAAATTTTAATTTGTAATAATATAAATATAAAAGTTTATATACTTTCATGGTTTTTAATGTTAGTTAAAATTATTAATGCTTTCATTAGCTTTTTATAACAAAATTTAATAATCAAAATATGCAATAAATGTATTTCTAAAATACAATGATAAATTTAGAAATGTTCATATAACTAATTAATTTTAATACAAAAATAAATTTTACAACTTACGTATCGTTCGCAATTTCTTAATTATAGATATGATAAAATAGAAATAAAAAAAATCTCATAGCCTTTTAAAAATATATAAGTGTTAAATAATTTTGAAGGTTTTATCTTCATTGGTTTCGGAATTATGCTTGTTTGGCCTAAATTCGATCAAAAACTTCTAGGATCCGAACCAATAGGATCCGAACTCGTTCGTACAAAGTCCCCGCCATAGTCTCATTACTGGTAACCTACATCACAAAAATCATGATTGTAACGCCATTAGTTGTTGAGTTTTCCTTATTTTTCTAAAAAATCACGATAACTCAACAACTAGTGACGCTATCTTTATCAAACTTGTGCTGTAGGTTACTTTTAATAAATCTACGATGGGGATTGCGTACGGTCGGGATTGGACCATGGGTTCGGAACCTAGAACTTTTTGATCGAATTTAGTCCAAACGTGCATAATTCCGAAACCAATGAAGATAGAACCTACCAATTAAGGTATCCCTTCCTATTTCCTTAGTGTCCTTGAATTTGGGCTGCATTGGAGTACTGGGTCGGGGACCAGCTGCACAATTCCGAAGACCTTAAAGCATATTTTCGAAATTAATAAAGATAATAACTTCAAACAAATTTAGAAGCTTCAAATTTGGCACATGGGTGTTCTTTACTGATTAGTGCGCGTTCCCGTAATTGTGAATTAATCGCAAAGGTTGTTCAGTACCCCTCTTATACTCCCAAAGTTTGAAAGCTTATCATCGAAATTAATAAAAATAGTAACTTAAAATTAAGATAGAAAGTTCGAATTGTGTAGAAGGGTGAACTAGTATTGAAAGTATGACGGGGACTGTATATGGACGAAATCGTACCATGGTTTCGGGTTCTGGAACCTTTGAAAAGTTCAAGGGCTAACAAACAAATATCCTAAAAACAGCAAAACTCCAAAAATAATGGCGCTATTTTGATAAAATTAAAACTGTAGGCTACAAATAATGAAAATACCATGGGAATTGGTTCTTGTCGAGTTCAGACAATTAGTTCGGATTCTAGAATCTTTTGATCAATCTGAGGCCAAACGAGTATAATTTCTAAGCCAAAGATTCCTATGTGTCCCCGAAATATATACTCAGTTGTAGTTCAGGTGCCTCCTAAGAATCCCAAAATTAAAAAGCTTATCTTCGAAATTCATGAAGATAGAAACTGTAAATTTTTATATACGAGGGTTGTTTTCCAGTTTTTATTTAACACTTTTATATTTTTAAAAGGCTAAGAATTTTACTATAAAACATATTTTGTATAATATTTTATAAACTAAAAACAAAATATTTTTTCAATAAACGATTAAATTCCTTTTTCTTATTTTTTATTATATCATATATTTTATTAAATTATTATAAATGATATATAATTTAGACATTGTGTACAATACAAAGCTATGTTCAAAGCTACTTGCCGCATTTATGTAAAATTTTTTGTTATATTTAAATAAATTATATGAAAAGTTATAAATTTGTAATTGTATTTCAGAAATACATTTATTGCAAATATTGCGTTTTAGCTTTTGCACTATATGAGGAGAGAAAAAAAATTGGTCTTATTAATTAAATTAAGCTTTTGGAATAAAAGTTAACTTGAGTTAATACCAAAAATTCTTATTATTATTAATATATTTGTCTAGAATGAGGTGTAACAAACGCATTAAATATGTTTTGTTGGATGTGTTCAATTATAAAAAAATAATGAATTTAAATTATTTAAAATCTTTATGAATTAGTTCATTTACGTTTTTAAAACTCACAGAACATTTTCTGGAAATTTTATATAAATAGTTAAACATTTTGTAAATTAGAATTAAGAAGACTACTTCACAGAAACATTGTGGAGTAAGTCTTAATTATTTTCAGTGTAATTAAGTAAGTCTTAATTATTTTCAGTGAAAATCTGAAAAAACGGTGAAGGGCCAATGAACAAAAATTTACTTTGAAAAAACTTTGAACAAAACTTTGAAAAGCAAATAAACCAAGCAATGTCAATAGTGTAGAAGTTGCAAAGTGGATTCGGGTGTACAATACTTGAGTTTAATGCACCATAATAGAAGCCAAACAATATAAATTTTTACACCCGCATGACTATAGTCAAAGGGTATAATAAATTTGCCATTATGTTCGTGACTCAGAGAAGGAGGGGGGTTAGATATAAACCCAAGTGTATGGATCTGATCAGAATCGAAAAATAAATCGATTTAGCTATGTATGTCCGTCCGTCCACACGATAACTCAAAAACTAAAGGGGCTAGGACCTTGAAATTTTCGCAAATTCGTTTTTTTTTGCAATAGCCGTCATCGCTATTTAAATCCAGCCACTTTGGTCCATGAGTTCGGATAACTGCAGAGGGTTCGAGTAGCTGCCATACAACTCCTTCTTTTATATGAGCATTACATTACACCTAATAAAGCTGGCTGTCAGAAATTTTGCCAAAAATAGTTTTGTGTAATGGCCACAGTTACTGTAAAATTTGGTTGGTCTACTGCACAGGGTTCGAGTACCCGCCATACAACACCTTCTTTTATATGAGCATTACACTGCACCTAATAAAGCTGTATGTTTGAAATATTGCCAAAATTAATTAACCGGATGATATAATGTATATGTTAAGATCATACGGGTATCCCAGAGTTGACACAGTCTACTCTACAACACTCTTCCTCGTTTTTAACTTAATTAAGTTTTTTAAAAAAAATTCCGAAAAAAATTTATAATTTGTATTTGATAAAGCAAAACTCAAGTAAAAAATCATAATACAATTTTACATACATATAAATAGGTTTAAATCTAAACAAAGGTTGCGAAACAATATAGCTATGTATAGCAATATTTTTTTTAAATATGTACATATACAAAATATTAGTAGATGGAAAAATAGACCTTTATTGAATCAAAATAAGCCTTAATTTATTTAATTTTTTTATTAATTTAAATATTAAAAATTAAAAAATTGAATTGAAATTAAAAAAAAAATTTTACTAAGAAGGGGTTTGAACTAACAACCCCAACATTTTATCAAATTCAAAACAAACAAAAAGTAGATTACATAACTTATTCATTTTCAAGTTATTAAAATACAACAAGAAATTATGTGAGTCATTTGTTTTGTTGAGTATCTTTTACTAGAGTCGAAACATAATCTGCGTTATACAAAAAGTAACGGTTGCGATTTTATCTAAGAATATGGTATTGATACTCAATATATGTATGTGGGAATAGCTACCAGAAGTGGCAAAACATACAGTAGTTAAACTGTTCTCGTCTGTACCACTACTAGCAGATCTACTATAATTTAACTAGCAGATCTTCTACAATTTAATTAGCTCTTTTTTGTTTTTCATAACTTTTAAAAAATACGTGCGTTTTCCGTTTCCTTTTTGAACAAAGTCTTTTTTGTGTTAAGTAGCCATCAAGCTCAGTAGGGTATTTCACATTGTTATTAAAATAAATCAAAGTATCAAAATTAAATATATTCAGTAGCAGAATAAACTGTATAATTTACATTCTACTTATATTATTTATTTAAAATAAATAAAAAACTGAAATAAAATAGAATAAACTATATAAGCTGAGTTTTTATTCTACAAATGGGGGCTCAACCGGGATCCGACCAGCCATAATTCATCAAAAGTTATAAGGATTCCGACCAGCTATAATTCATCAAAATTATAGTGATTCGAACAGCCATAACTCATCAAAGTTATAGAATTCCAAACAAAAATTCTATAATTCATCGAAGTTATAAGAATTCCAACCAAAAATTCTATAATTCATCAAAGTTATAAGAATTCCAACCAAAAATTCTATAATTCATCAAAGTTATATCAAACTTTTATCATCAACATCATCAACATCAATTATTGGAGCAGATTTCATCTAGGGAAATACAGGCCGCAGTACAAGTAAAACAGTCCGCAAGTAAAACATTTAGTTTAAGTAAAATTTTCATATTAAGTAATAAAAGAAAAAGTGTTAAAAAAAAAATTTTTTTTTTTTTAAATTAAAAGAATAAAATAAATATTTTATGGATCTTAATTATAAAGAACAAAAAATATAAATTATTATTATTATTAATTAAAAAAAAAAGAAAAGATTATAATTAATCGAGTTACGATCAATAATACCTATTAATTTTCTAAGATTCCAAATTAATGTTTTTTTATTCGCGAATCATATTGTTAATGTTATATTGTTTATTATATCATTTACCAAAAGAAGCCAACTTCATTTGTTTGCAAATAATCTATAATTGGCTTTATGCAATAGTCAATAATTTTGGAAGTAAAAATTACTTAAATGTGTTTAATTATAAAAATTAATATTCAGATAAAATATTAAAAGAAAAAAAAATAGAAACAAAAATATATTTCTTAATTTTTTTTTTCTTTTTTGAATAAAATTAATTTTGCCAATAAGCTTTTATTTAAAATTAAAAAAAAAATTAATAGCTTTTAAAAAATATTAGAATAATAAAAATAACTAAAAGCTTAACTATACATTTCGATCACATTACAATAACATTATATAATTATTGCATCCTCCTCAAGGTATGCAATTTTCAAGAATTATTAACATATTGAAATGGTACGGTGTACTTTGGATCAAGGAGTTCGATTTGATCTCTTAAGAAGAGTAGACGTGAGCTATTGACGAAAAAACTGTATCGGTCTTAATAAAAAAAAAAAATTTAAAAATTTATTTGAAAAACGCGCGTAAAAGTGCAAAAAACAATAACATTTAAAAAAAAAAAAACTTAAAATTATTATATAAATTAGTGAAAAAAAGAAATAGTTAAAAATAAGTGTATAATTAATATTTGTTTTTTTTATATTCATGCGGTATAATATACCGCATGTTTAATGACAGCGAACGCACGAATATAAAAAAAGATACAATTCATAAAATGGTATCTAAAAATATTAAAAAAGTACCAAGCAAAAAAAACATTAAAATTATAAATAACGAAAATATTAAAAATGAATTATTATCTATGAAATCTAAAGTTAACCAATTAATAAATGACAATTCAACTGAAACCAATAGATTTCAATTATTAGGAGATGATGACGATCTTGATATAACAGATGATGTCAATGACGTCATCGTCAATGTTGAAAAAAATAAAACATGTGGAAAAGAAATTACAAGTAATCTTAATTACTTGGAAATATTAAAAACAAAAAACACTGATAAAATGAATAATAATACAAATAATAGCACCAATATTAATAATGAAAATATAAAAAACTTACCCGGTCCGTCTAATATAAAACCATTAAACAATAATCCAAATAAAAAAAATCCAAAAAATTCTACCCTAAATGAAACTAACTTAAATTCACCAAATAACAATGCTAATAATATTTCAACTAATAACATTAAAAACAAAAAAGTGCCACCAATATTTATTACGTCTAACGACTTAGACATAATAAAAAAATTAATTGAATTTCAATTAAAAATTAAAAATTATTTTATTAAATCAATAAAAAACACACGCCATATTCTATATTTACAAACCGAATGTGAATATAAAAAAACTTTTGAATCTTTAAAAGAAGCTAAGGTAGAATGCTTCTCTTATACCATGAAAAGCCAAAGACCGATTAGCCTTGTGTTAAAAGGTCTTCATAACGATTACGCACCAGAAGTAATACTAAACTTACTTAATTCAAACAATGTAGAACAATGTAAATTCTCCAAAGTATTGAGAATGACCACAAAAAAGTCAATAAAAGAAAATATAAAGTTACCAATCTACATTGTTCAAGCGGAACCACAAAGTTCAATTAACAACATTCTTAATATAAAACATATTGACCATCAGATAATAAAATGGGAGAAATTAAAAAAACCAACTATAACACAATGCAAAAGATGTCAGCGATTTAACCACTCGGCTTTTAATTGCAACATGGAGTTAAGATGTGTAAAATGTGGCGGTAACCACGTACCAGCAAACTGCACTATTAAAAAAGAAAGCCCAGCAGAAAAATTATTTTGTACATTGTGCAAGTCATATGGTCACCCTGCATCTTACACAAAATGCCCAGTCTTCACAAAAAAAATAAATGATATTGAGATAAGTAAACAAAATAAAATAAAAAAAACAATAAATAAAACAACAAAAATTGATAGTTTTGTAAAAAGCACCTGCTCCTATGCAAATGCTGTTTGCAACAACAATAACAATACTAATAACAACAACAATAACAATATTAATAACAACAATAGCAATATTAATAACAACAATAACAATATTAATAACAACAATAACAATGCCAACAATAAAAATAATATTTCATCTGAAAATAATACAAATAACAATAACAACATAAATTTAGATAAAATACTTTTAGCTATAAGTGATTTAACAAAAAATGTAAACAAATTAAATGAAGATTTTAAAAATGCACAAAATGAAATGCAAAAAGAAATGCAAAGTTTATCTGCAAGGGTAGATTTCTTATTTGAAACTGTCCATGATGATGAATAAAACTTTGCTACAATTAAAATTAAAAATGTTTTCTATAAATGTAAATTCTTGTAGATCTTATCTTAAACAACTTTCATTAATAAATTTTTTAAATGTTCACAACCCGGATGTGGTTACCTTATGTGAAACGAAATTAGATAAAACTAGTCGTATAAAAATTAAGGATTATAAATTAATTCGACATGATAGATCTGAAGCAACTTTAGGTGGAGGTACGGCCATCCTAATTAAAAATAATTTAAAATTTGATATAATTAAAGAATATACTCTAAATAGGTTTAAATGTTTAGAAGTATGTATTATAAAAATAAGACTTTTAAATAGAAATAAAAATCTTTTTATAATATCTGCTTATGCATCTCAAAATCATAATGCTAATTTTAATAAAGAATTACTGGAATTATTTCAAACTCTTCAATTAGATAATATTAATAACTATTTTATTTTGGCAGGAGACTTAAACGCTAAACACATAAAATGGGGAAATCAATCAAATAATGCTCGAGGATCTATTCTCGAAAAATTTATTGAAAGATTTAATTGTATGTATAGAATTAAATTATATTCTTCCGATATACCGTCATTTCCGAGAGGAGAATCGTATATCGACATATTCCTAACTGACATAAGAATTAATTTAAAAACTAATAATCAGAACCAAATAAAAACATATTCTTATGATAGTGACCATTTAGCTTTAGGGACTGAAATTAGTTATAATAATAGAGAAGAATATTTACTGGCTCCATCACCTGAAAAAATTTACTTATTTAGGAAAGCTAAATGGAACAAATTTAAAAAAGTGTTAAATAATTTAGTAAGAAATGATGATGTTCTTAAAAATATTCCTAACAATAAAAACCTAACAGATAGGGACATTGACTTTTATATCGAAAACATTGAAAATTCAATACGGAAAGCAATGTCGTTAGCAATCCCATCCAAAAACAATAATTTTAATAGCCTAGATATTTACTTAAATCCAACTATTACTAGACTTAAAAAATATAAAAGTGAATTACTTACAGCTAAATTTAAATTAATTAAAATAAAAATAGACAAAAACGCACCATCATTTCTAAGAATTAATTCATTACTGAAAAACATAAATTCATTAATAAAACAAAATATTAAACTCTCAATAAATAATTATTGGACTAACAGAATCAAAAACATAAAATTATCAAACAATAAAAACTTGTTCTCTGAAATTAAAAAAATTTATAAAAAACAAACCTCAAACAAAATTGACTACTTAAAAATTCCAATTAACAATACGCAAATTTTAAACGACGCCCAATTAAATTTAAATAAACTTAAAATAGAAAACAATAATTATATTATCAAAGAAAACGAACACATAAATGAAGTAATGGCAACACATTTATACCAAGTTCAAAAGCAAGTTACAAACAGATTTTCCCCGATAAGTAACAATGTAGAGCAAAGTATTAACAATTTAAACCAAATAATTCAAAATAACAAAACAAATAAAATATCCCTTGTTAAATTTAACAATCATTTACATTCAAATAATTTACTTGAAAATGAAACTTTAAATAATTATTTTATAGCTCAAAATGAACTCAAAGATATTTTATCAAAACTTAAAGGTAAAACATCGTCAGGTATAGATAAAATTCCAAATATAGTGTTAAAACATCTTCCTATTTCAGTAATTAACTTATACACAATAATTTTTAACAATTGCCTTAATATAAGCTACTTCCCAAATAAGTGGAAAAAAGCAGTTGTTATTACATTAAAAAAACCAGGAAAAAGTGCTTCAGATCCTAGCAGTAATAGACCAATAAGTTTATTACCAAATATAGGAAAAATCCTAGAAATAATAATAAATAAATTTATAGTCAAAATAACTGAGATTAAAAATATTATACCATCAAATCAGTTTGGTTTTCGTCATAAACACAGCACAATACATGCTATGACGAAGCTTTCATCGGATATATGTAGAAATATAAACGATGATAAGGTGGTAGCAGCATGTTTTGTGGACTTTGAAAAAGCTTTTGACACCGTCTGGATTGATGGTATAATATACAAACTCTTAAAATATCAATATCCCTTACATTTAGTTATTCTGATTAACAACATGATAAGAGGTAAAACTTTTAGCACATGGGGGTCGGATAATCATTTATCCAAAGAATTCAAATTATCCGATGGGTTACAACAGGGCACCGTAAATTCCCCTATTTTGTTCAATATATACATAAGCGAATTACTGAATTCTCTAAATAAAAATTTAGAGCCCAATTACAGTATAGCATTTGCGGACGATCTGACAATTTACGCAACAAGTAATAATCTAAGAGATGCACAATACATTTTACAAAAAATGTTTTATAAAGTGATATCTTATAGTAATCTTTGGAAGCTAAAAGTAAATTATCAAAAATGTGAAACTATGTTATTCAGGAATACTATTAACAAGGTAAAATATAATGTTAAATCATGCTGGAGAGATTTTTATATATTAACTCCAGACAAAACAAAAATTAAAAACTCTGTGAACTTCAAGTATTTAGGAGTTCACTATAATTATATGTTAAACTTTAACTATCATGTTAAAAATCAAATAAGAAAAGCAAATAACGCCTTTATTAATTTAGGAAAATTGTTCTTTTCCAGAACACTTTGCAACAATGTTAAATTGCTCTGCTACAAAACCTTAATCCGTCCAGTACTAACATATGCCTGTCCAATATGGTATAATGTTAATGCTTCTGTGATGGAAAAATTAAGAATATTCGAACGCAAGTGTTTAAGAGCTTGTACAAATTACAATAGAAAACCTAACACTAATATGCACTATTATTCAAATAAATTTATATATGATAAGGCGAACATAGTTAGAATCGACAATTTTATCATTCGTCTCATACGTAACCATATTCAAAGGAGTAGTGAATCATGCGAGAACTCATTAATCTGCCATCCATGGTACGAAGATTTTGAGTACATTAAAAACTGCCTAGTTACAGGTTTTTTGCCTCCAGAAGGATTCGTGTTTTTGGACAAACATAATTATATTGAAAATAATCAAAATATTCCGATTTTATACCACTATAAAAGAAACGCGAAAATAAAACAAATACCTTTAAATTTAAATATAATAAATATTAATGACAATGAGTTGTTTAAATATGATAAGTATATTCCTGCAAAAAATAAATTAGAAATTAAAAAACCATACTTTTGGAAAAATTTAGATGTAACGTAGGTTATTGTAGGTTTAGGTATAGGTATAAGTATTAGGTTATTTTAGTTTTAAGTTTTTATAAAACATATAAATAAAAAAAATTGGTTTTTATATAAAAAAAATTTTTTCCAATAAATTCAATTATATTAATATTAAATTAAAACTAAAATATATTATGTTAAAATCAAAATATCAATATTAAAACATCAAAAGAGATTATATTAATATAGTTCTAAATAAATTGTGAGAGCTGACATATTGGTCAGCCATGTACAAATTACATTTAGCATATAAGAATTCTTTTTAAGTTTTTGTTTTTGAATTGTTAAAAAATAATATAATGAATAGAAAAATAAAACACTAAAAAAAAAAAAAAAAAAAAAAAAAGGTTAGTAAAATAAAAAAATTTGTAGTTTTCTTAATATCTGTTTCTTTAACACATTCAAATTATACTATATTTAGCTATATTTAAACTATTTTTCTTTTAATATTTTCCTGGAAATCAATATTGTAGCCATTTTTAAAAGAATTTTAAATAACATTTTAAAATTGTTAAATAGTCCTTTTATTATTTTTTTCCAATAAAACCAATTTAAATGGAATTCCTTTAAAAAATAAGTTGTGTCATTAAATTTTATTGAAACAGAAACCTATTCAAAAAACAATTTTGGAGCCTTGGAAATATTTTAAAGGGTTCTTTTAATCCTTTTTTCCCCAATACAGTTTTCTCTAAGCTACCGTTCATAAACTGAAATATTTTATTTTTTTCCTTTGATATTAGTTTAAAATGAGTTGCACTTTGAAGTATTTATTTGAAAATATTTTTTACTTTTAAATATTTTTAATTTTGGTCCAACTACAAGACCGCAACTTTTGAAAAGTAAAGCAATTAAAAAACTTAAAAATAAATAACAGGAAATAGAAAACTGGTAAAAGTACTTAATGTTCAAAGAATAATTAGAAATATATGAGAAGCTGTTGATGCATTAACAACTCTTTAAACAACACCGTCTGAAGTGATGTTTTTCTTTAATTGGAATTTATACTATAACTAAAAATTAAAAGAAACTAGACAAGTACATTTATTAAATTGAATTGAAAAACCTAACTTTTATATATTATTGCAATCATGTATTAATAAAA
>OY720441.1:269095835-269457521 GCA_963082915.1 Dolichopus griseipennis
AGACATTGTGGATAGGGATATCTAATTAAATTTCAACCAAATAGGTGTAGTGTATTTCTAAGTCGGTTGCACCGACTGACTGTTTCTTTACTTGTTAAATCTTAATTTATGCATAAATCTTATATCAGATATTGATGTTGCGTTCCGAATGTGAAGATGGCCCTTCTCCATGCTTGTTTGAAAGGTTTTAGTGGTGAATCTACATTTATTATTTCTATCTTCATTATTATTTTCATTTATTATTTAATTGCTTCTTTCCTCGTATTTATTTTTTATATATCATGATAGCAGATATTTTACTTTTCGGTATCACTTCTTTTAATTTATTTGAATCAATTTGTATTCATTTTGCCTTGTTTGAATATTATTTCAAAGTCATAATCCATCAAATCTATACGTATTCTTGTCAGTCTTGATAAAGGATTCTTATGCGTAAATAAACTTACTAATGATCTATGGTCAATATATTCTATGAATTTTTTACCAACTAGATATGGTCTGAAATAGTTTATATCCCAATGAATAACCAACAGTTTTTTTTCAATTATTGGTTTATATATTTCATTCTTATTTAGCGATTTATTTGCATAAGCTACAGGTTTATCATCACCAATTTTTCCTTATGATAAAACTGCTCTAAGCGCATAGTTTGAAACATCTGTTGTTAATATAAATCTTTTAAATAATATAATCTTTTAAAATTGGTAGTGACTTTTTTTTGTCGAAAATGCTGTCATTTAATAAATGCTATTTTAACAAATACGTCATCCAATCTAGTTAATGGAAACTTATCATCCACAATTTTTTTGTTTAATGATCTTAAATCAAAAACTAATCTCCATTTTTGTTCTCCTTTACTTTTCTTGGGAACTATTAGTAATGGTGAGTTGTACGGACTAATGGAATTTTCAAATATGTCGTCTTCCATAAATTTGGAATGTTTTTTAATTTCTTGTAAATAGACGGACATTTGGTGTTCTATAATTTGTTATATATACTGGTGACTTTTCTATTGTCAGCATCTCGTTTTTCAAATGAAAAATATTGTGAAATCTTTCACAAATATCTAATATTGTTGTTTTTGTTTTTGTATCTAAGTTATTTATGTTTAATTTTTTTTTTAATTTTTCAAATCTGGTTTTTGACTTCATATTATTTTTAAAAGCTATTATTTGATAGTGTTTTAAAGTTTGAACTTCAACTTCAGTTGTATTTATAGTTACCGATCTATTTCTTGTATTTAGAATTTTTATGCGTTTTCACTTCTGTTAGAATAATTATATTGACATAAATACTCCTTTTGCCATTTCTTTGCCTATAATTATACTAACTTCTTTTAAATTTACATTTACATTCTGTTCGAGGTTGTACCATGTTGGATCGAGTTCTATTATTTACACTCATTGGTGAAACTATGTCCTGTTCTTGATTGGGTGAGTAATATGCATGTTTCATAATCTATTTTGCATTTGCTACCATATAGAAAATCCTTACCTAAAATACCGTTAGTTGATATATTCATTTTTCATCAATTCCATCAAATTTATGTTTAATTATATATTCTTTAAATTTTAATTCAACATTCATTACACCTGTTCAACATTCATTCTTTGTCATAAAATTTTTATCTGTAATGCGTTTTTTTTGACAATTTTCATCTTCTAGTACTTATTGTTTTATAATCTTGTCTTTAATTATAGATGTATCTGCTCATGTGTCTATTAAAAATGTAATATATTCTTATTTTTTATTTTTATTATATTTGCGCAGTTGTTGTTACTGCTAATTGTGCTTATCTTCTTCTGTTGAATTGGTTTTTATTGCTCCTTTGTATGTTGTTGGCATGCCCCGGGTTTCTTCGGCCGAGGCCTTTGCAGTTTCCCTAATTATTTCTGTAACTATTATAATTATTATTATTGTTTAATAATTATAATGCTTCTATGTGTCTCTCCTTGCTCTGATATGTGGGTATTCAATTGTGCTATGAGATTTTCAATTTTTGTGTCAAATTCGTTTTAAAACAATATGCCTTTGTTACCTTGTGTATCATTTGTTAGTTCTGACTAAATTTTGGCTGCATTTTTGTTAGACTTGAGACTTGATGATATTGTTTGTTTAAACTTTTCTAAAGTTCTAATTTCTTCTATTATCGGTATTATTAGCTTATTTTGTTCTTTCATCTGCAATGGAAGATCTTGGGAATTTGTTACTGCTTTAATACAAAAGTAAATTGCTGGTATAAGAAACAAACTTTTAAGCTTAAAATATTGAAAATTTTCATTAACCCAAAATTGATATAGTAGATATTTTGCATTTAAAAATGTTTTAATATAAAAGTAAATTGCTGAAACTAGACACAGTTCTTTAATTTATCTTAAATTAATTCAGAAATTTACTTTTACCATTACCATCAATTTTTTTTCTACATTTTAGGGGCTAGTTATACTCAAATAAATTATATAATAAAAAAATATTTATTTTTATTTTTATCTATTTACACTTAAATATTTTGACAATTTTAAAGTTGGATCCAATTCATTAATAGTTATTTGTTAATTTAAATTTTATTAAAAAGAGTGACAAATATGTTTACATATTATAGATATTCACAAATGCTGGAAAGATGCCATAAAAGCATTACAAGAATGTGATAAAAATTTATTTAGTTAGTTAAAAAAAACTTAAACAAATTGTTTTATATTTAGTAGGTATCTTTAAGTTAGAATACATTTTCGTACATATGTGTATGTTCGTAACATATTTATTATAGTATTTATAATATAATAAATTGTATAATATCATAGAGTAAATCTAATATATAAAGAAGAAAATTTGTTTGTTTATTTGTTTGTTTGTTTGTTTGTTTGTTTGTCCAGGATTCACGTGAAAACCACTGGTCCGATTGACACCAAATTTTAGAGGAATAATTTTGGGAGTCCGGGGGGTGACATAGGCTATGTCGCATTTTTATAAGTCAGCAGGTTGCGGCTCCAGAGCCGTTTTAAGCTTTTTCGTTTTTTAGATGTCGAGTCGAAACGGTTTGACCGATTCACTTGAAATTTTGCACGAATGTTCTTCTTATTACACGGAATTAATGGTATAAAACTGGTTGGAATAAATTAACCCCTTTCGGCCCGGCGGGCTTCCAAAAAATTTTGTGTTTCCGATTTGTGTCCAATTTTACAGGGTAGTTTTGCAGTCGAAAATAAAGTCTGGGACAAATTTTTGTTGAGTTCGGTTAACCCGTTTGGGCACGAGAGTGCAAAGAAGCTTTTTCAATGTTTTTGATGTCGAGTCAAAACTGTTTGACCGATTGACTTGAAATTTGGCACAAATGTTCCTCTTAGCAACCGCATTTAGTTGTATAAATTTGGTTGGAATAAATTAACCCATTTCGGCCTGGCGGACTTTCAAAAAATTTTGTGTTTTCGATTTGTGTCCAATTTTACAGGTTGATTTTGTAGTCTAAAAGAGAGGCTGCAAAAAGTTTTAGTTAAGTTCGATTAACCCATTTTCCACGACGACGCTATGAAGTTTTCTATATATTTTATTTTCTTATACGATTCAAAGTATTTTATTGAAAATTTTGTACCAGCATTTTAATTAAAACCCACAGGGTTAATTTGGTTTGACCTGTTTGTGTGTTTTGAACAAAGATTCAATGAAATTTTCAGTTTTCTTCAAATGAAATCTAAAAATCAAAAAATTCAATTTGTTATATATAATGCTTATACATAGTACATAGTATTTTAAAACAGTTTTTCCAAAAAATAAGCCTACATTTCTCTCATAAAATCATAAAAAAACGAGGAAGAGCGTATTACAACTTTCAGGTGAGTACTAAACAAAATATAAGTTGAAAAGCGAATTTTTAAACCTTTTCTAAACCATCGACTATATTTTATTCAAGCGTTGGCAATTCAAGAAAATCCCCTTTTGACCTATAGTCATTTTAATTCAGTTAACATTGTTCACCGGAAACCTACCATCCTCAACTATATCGTCAAGGAGCACCAAATTGTCAAGAAGCAACATGTATAGAAAAATTAGAGATAATCGTTCAAATTATTTTGCAAACTGTTTTTTAAAGTTTTTGTTTCGCAATCGATTAAAAGAACTCGACAAACCTTTTTTTTTAAGTATTCCCCTAATTCAAAGAAGTTGTACCTACTTTCAAAAATTGGACGTAATTTAGTTACAATTTTTTTTTTGAACAATCGTCGGCAGGGGTTAACAATTTTCAAGTCTGTTAGTAAATTGAACTTCATTTTCAAAGAAGAACACATATACGAAATTTGAAGTTAATCTGTTAAATCATTTCTAATATATAGCAAAGCAACGAAAAAACCTATAAAAAGCTGTTGGGCCACAATGGGTTAATGGAACTCCACAAATATTTTTTTGTGGCATTTATAGGCAAAGTAGTATCTCAAAAAATTGGCTGAAACTTGCGGTTTTACAATTTGCAAGCTTCCGGGCAACGCCGGGTAAATCTGCTAGTATTTAATAAAGAAAAGTCTAAAAGAAAATATGGTTAAAATCATAAAAATTTTTATTTTTTTCTAAAAAATTACAAAACAAAAAAAAAATTTTTTTTCGAGACTCACTCTCATTTTGTTTGAATGTATTCACTAATACATTCAAATAATTTTATGTCATGGCCTGAAATATTGTACGTCGTGGCACAAATGATTTTTATTTGCTTTTTATTTCTTATTTCTTCCGTCTACATATTCTATAAAAACCTATACTACAGTAATAATTTTGTTGTTTGAATGAGATAGTATGCAAGTACAATACGAATATATATATGATATACCATATATTATATAGGTACTATTTTTTTCTTTTTCATATTTTTATGATTGTTTAATTTTTTTGTGTTGTTTTGTTTTAAGAAATGATAAAGTATTTATTTTTTATGCTTTGAAAGCATTTTAATATATGTAAGAACAATATAATTAGACAGCGAGATATTTTTAACAGACTATTTTAGTTTTGAATTTTACAAAGAGACAATGTGCTAAATTCCGTACTTGGGTACACCGTATTAAATTTAAAATGCATTTTGTTTTAAGCGTTAATAGAAATTTTTTGTTTGATATTTTAAATTTTTCATGCTTTTGAAAAAAATACATATTGAGAGAACACCTAAAAAGAAAAAATTAAAAAAAGATGAAATGTGCAAAGAAATTTATAGTAGGTAGTTACATAAAATTTTTATTAAAGCTAGAAACTTTAATATTAAAAAATAAAGAAAGAAAACAATTAAGTTAATTTTATTAGAGAAAAAACCAACTGGAAAATTTAAAATTAATAATTTATTAATATCTAATATCGTTTTTCCAATTGTCATAAAAAAGCCTTACTTTACTTACATGTTAATCTAAATATCAATATTATATATTTAGTCAAGAGTAATCAAAGCTATTATACTTTTTGTTTTCTTTATTTATTTAATTCAGTAGTTTTTATTTTACAAAAATAATTTTATTCTGTATTATAATTTGTTTTCTAAAGACCCTAGCCCTAGCTGTTTGGCCACATTGTTTTCTTAGTATAATTATTACAATTCAACGTAATCATAAAAAAAAAATAAAAAAAATTAGACCAAAATAGAATTAAATAAAAAATCAAAAACAAAAAAACAATTTACTCTTTTTTTTTCAAAGTTCAATTTTACATATTTTAAAATTCAATACCTATTTTAAAATTCAATTCACTATTTTATATTTAAATTAGGTATTTCACATTTGTTATTTTTCTTTTAAATTCTAGCATATTACTAATTAATTTATATTCATAGGGTAATTCATTGTATAATTTTAGGCAATTATAAAGGCAGTTATTTTTTTACCTATCGGTTTTGAAAAGAGTGAGATAAAAATTTGACTTGTTTCTGGTATTATGGTTATGTATATCAATCATTCTATTTAATAGAAAATTATGTTTAATGAAATTGTTAATAATTTTAAAAGCAATAATATATAACTCACGTGTGCAAATATTATCAAAACTTAAGAACCTACCTGTATACAACAATACAACAATCTTGATGGAAAAAGATTAGAATGAAAGTGAATTACTTTAATAGCTTTCTTATGGAGAGTGTTTATTTTATTTAATGCAATTTGTGGAGCTCCAAACCATATAGGATTGAGATAGGTAATTTTTGACAAAACATATGAAGAAAACGTATGTATAATGCGTCTTTTGAAAAGAAATTTCTCAGACGTCGTAGAATAAAAATATATGGGCTTGTTTTTTTGACAATATGATCAATATGATCATACCATTTTAATTTATTATCTAAAATTAGTCCAAGATAGTTATAGTTTTTTACTACTTCTAGAGCGGTGTTTCTATAACTCATATTAAAACTACTGTATAATTTATTACCGAAAAGAATAATTTTTATTTTTTTAATATTCAGTAAAAGTTTATGATTATTGAGCCATCTTTCTATTACATTGAAATCGTGACTAATGGAATTTTTAAGTTAGCCTCACAGTTCTCAGAATATTTTAAAACTGTATCATCTGCGTACATTTGGATTGTTCCTTTTAATCTTAAATTCGCAAGGTCATTAATGTAGATCTTAAATAAATCTGGCCCTAGAACGGAACTCCCTTTCTAATGACAATAGAGGTACTAGGGAACAATTATTTTTAACTTTTTGTTTCCGATTTAGCAGATAATGTTTTGAAGAAATTAATTTGATTGTGATTGAAATTTAGTTTTTTAAGTTTATAAAGTAGAATGTTATGGTCTACGCAGTCAAATGCTTTTTGCAAGTCTAAAAAAATGCATGCAAAATATCTACCACTGTCTATGTTTTTAGTAACAAAATCTGTTAGATTAAGACAGGACGCGGTTGTGTTGGAGTTTTTTTCAAACCCATATTGCTCACTATTTAAAATATTATTACTTTTAAGAAAACTTTCAATTCTATTCTTAATAAATATTTCAAATATTTTACAAAACGCACTTAAAATTGAAATGGGCCGGTAATTTGTTTTTTTAGTTACGCAACCGCTTTTAAATATGGGTGTTACAATCACACTTTTTGAGCTTTCTGGAAAAGTTGAGTTTTGAAATGAAATATTAACAAATTTGACAAATAACGGAGCTAGAAATATGAATATTTTCTAATAAATCTAGCCGAGATGTTGTCATAACCAGTTGCCGCATTTGTTTTTAACATATTAATCGTCTCGGAGATTTTTTCAATATTGGTTGGACTCAGATTAAAGCTTGAATAAATGTTAGTTGAAAATTGATTCAAATAATCATAGTCTACAGCGAGTGTGGAAATGTTAAGTTCATCTGTAACATTTATGAAAAAATTATGCATTGATTCAGCTATGATTTGTTCATTAGAAATAATTTGATTGTTGTGTTGTAATAGTTTAATATAATTAGAAGAATTCAAAGAAGCTTTATTAAACATAACTTTTTTATAAAGTCCCACAGTTTTTTACTGTTTCCCGGATCCCTATTAAATTCGTCAGAGTAAAATTTTTTTTTGCTTCAGCAACAAGAATTTTTACTTCCTCTTTAATATCTTTGTAAAGCTCTTTAATACGGATGTCATTTGAATATTTTTTGGTATATTTATAAAATGATTCTTGAATTTTAATTTTGTTTATTATCTGTTTATATTTGTTATCCATACTTTTTTTTTCGTTTCAACAACATTATAAACTTGTGTGTTATTTTCTATCACAGTGCTGAGATCAGATACAAATTTATTGAAATCATTATATAACCCCAAATTAGACAAAACTTTATCTTTTTCTAAGTTGGCATAATTTAGAACTTTTTTGACCTTGTTTTCATTTTCCTTAATAGGTTTTAGATCAACACTTATAAAAAATCGTTGGTGGTCAGATAGTGAAGTATTTAAAATATAAAAAAAATATTTGAACTTAACCATATATGTGAGAAAATGGTCAATAATGGTTTTAGATGTTTTTCCAATTCTTGTTGCGTATTTATCAGTTTTATTATTATATATAACAAAACCATTACTAAGTAATGTACTAGAATAGTTTTTGATCTCACTATTGTTTGAGTTTCATAAATTCATGTTCATATCTCCTAAAATAATTCTGTTTCTATATTTATTTGTTATTAAATCTAATTTTTCAAGAAAAACGGCAACATGGGTATTGTGAGACCTATGTATACTGAATACATTAATATTATGTTTTGTTATGTTAATACCTACTATATTAGATTCTTGGAATTCCTCTTCAAAAATTAATGTACTACATAGTTTTTCACTGACATAAATTGCAACACCTCCATAAAAATATTTCCTTTTGGAGAAATATACATTGTATTGAGTATGGACGTATGTAATGCATTATTTTTTACATGGAATAAAAAAATCAAAACAATATATGATAATATTATATACAAACATAATCGATTATTTTTTTTAAATAATAATGAAATCAAAACAATATAATAAAATATTAAATGCGATTGGAGATTTATATAATCGAATGAAAATAATTTAGGAAAATTGTAGGAATTCTCAGTAAATTTAAAAGTTTTAATTAGTGTCATAATTACTGGCAAAAAAAATAATGTCAATAATCAAAATAAAAAAAAATAACAAAAATAGATTAACAGAAAAAAAATTAGTAATATTAAAAATATTACAAATATTAGTGAAGTGTAATCGCAAATTTAGAAAGTTGTAAAAATAATAAGTTAATAAATAAGAAATTTTTTTTCTTTTTTTTTTTTCTTTAAATCAAAATTAGTATTACTAAATATTTGTATATTTGAATACCAATGTAAATTATTTAAGGTTATGTAATAGAATAAAAATAAAAAATATTTTATAAATTTATCGTGGAAATATAACATTCTTTTTTTTTGTAAAATAAGATAATAATTTAAAGTGGAATTCTTATTAATCAAAAAAAAAATTGAATAATGAATTACCATTTTTTTTCTTTTCTTTTTTTGAGTTAAAATTAGTATTAAAAAATTTGATGTTTAAAAAGTAATATAAAGTGCTTGTATTTGGAAAACTAAGAAAGTCACGAAGCAAAATATTGAATCATATAAAATTAAATTGTAGTTTAATGTTATGTAATAAAGTGTAAATAAGAATAATTAATAAAATTAGTAATAAAATAATTAATTTGAATATACAATCGTTTTTTAATTAGTAAATTAAAGCAATTATGTAAAGAGAAATTCTTATTGATTAAATAAAGAAAAAGTATAAATTTTAAAAAAGTGTGTAATAATAATTTGTAATTAAACCAAGCTCTTAAATACCTTTTTGACAAATTGAATATCATTAAAAGAAGATATTTGATAAACCTTACTTGCAGCCGAAAAAAACTTGCGTATTTGATTGTTCTTAATCCAAAGAAATTGAAAATTTTGTGCTTCTTTGATCGTTTTGGCTTCATAATAGAGCTTCGATTGCATTGAAGTGAGGTGATTGTGAAGAAATATTTCATTATTATTTTGACTTCCCACAAAAATTTCTGATGTGAATATATGTTTTTTCCGTTTCTTCATCATTACCTCATTTTTCGTTTCTTCAGAGTTTAGTTCTACAAGATATAATGCATTATTTCCAGGCTGCCTTTTTTTTTATTTCGGTAACGTTCAGGATATTTTCCGACTTAATATTCGAATCAATTTTCCTGGCTATTTTAAGAACTATCTCTTTTGAATTTGATACTTCTTGTGAAACTCCAGCAATTTTTATATTATTATTGTTTTTTTGTTGTTGCGTCTCATCCAATTTTGCTTCAATTTTGTTTATTTTTTGTTCCAGATCAATATTTTTGTTTTCGGATTTTTTTAATTGTTCTTGTAAAGTTTGATTTTCTTTGACAATTTTGCTATTGTGTTTAATAATTTCATTTAATTGGACGCTAAAGAAATTTTGGAATTTTTGAATTTCAATCACTGATTCTTGTATTCGAATCACAACGGAGCATAAACCCTTTAAGTATTGTGCCATTTTATCCAGGGAACAATTTGTGAAATCAAAGGTAGATAATTGTTTAGCAGCATTTAAATCGTCATCATTGTCCTCAACAAGGTTGTATTCTGCATCATTATCATTATTTTCTTCAATGATAACCATAGATTCATTCCCATTTGAAGGACACTTTGAACATTTCCAGGTTGCAATACCTGATTTTATAGCTTCATAAAGTTCCCTTGTGACTGATGCGCACCGAATATGGAAAAAACCACGACACACTGCACTGTATTGTACTCCCTTTGAATGACCGGTAATGTTTCCACGGCAAGTGGAACACGTCTTGGCCATTTCAATCTCTATATTATCATAAAAGTTTCACCTTAAAATAAAAAAAAAATTATAAAATTTTAAATCAAAATTAGTATTTAAAAAATTTTAACTTTAAGTTTTATATTTTACTTTCTAAGCACTTGAAAATAAAACACTTGTAAAAATGAGATTGTCAAGGTCTTTTCCTAACACTTCTGATCAGCCAAATAAAATTTGCCTGATGCAAAAGTTCCTTCACTTTATTAATCACAGTAGGAAGGCTCTGCTCATCCACAGGCTATAACGCCTATTTGCTTTTTTTATTAAATATTGGAAATAATCATGCATAATAAGAAAGCATGATTATTCTAATATATAGAATATTGAATATTTATTATATGATATTTATTTATTCCAAGCAAAAGATCTGCAGGAATAAAATATATTAAATAAAAAATATGTTGTTACATTTGGAGTATGATTAACTTTGATCTTTATTTGAAAAGTACAGGGTTTATATATAATTTTTGATTCTATTGAATCCATAATAATTTTATCTAGAGCAATAAATTATTGTAATTTATTGCTTAGTTACAAAGAATTTCTATTAAAGAAAGTATCATAATATTCTTGACCTAATTCATTTCCATGTAAAGATCAATAACTAAAAATATGAATTATAAAAAAAAACTATATGAATCATTATCATTCGTTATATTCACAACAAATATTTAAAAATGAAATTTGATCATACTAAAACAAAATTAATATATTTGTATGTACATGCAATGCATTGCACTTGCATTCATACAAATATTAACGAACAGATGTTCCCACTTGAAATTGTTGACCTATGACCTATTATCTACATTAATGTTAACTAATAATTATTATTTTTGATCGTTTACATTTGTGGAAATTATTTTATGTACAAAATCTTTTTATGTATTTGGTCAAGATATACTACATCCTTCCCCCAAAGAAAAAAAAATTTAGTTTATATTTCTTAAAATTTAAACGAATTTTTTCATAATTTATATCAATATTTAAATTTTTTTTTTTTTTTTTTTTTTGTTAAAATTATGCTATATTTTTATTTAAAGTAATTTATATTTTAATTTAAGATTTAAATGAGTTAAAAAAAATAATTTATATTTGATTTTACATTTATTTAATATTTTTATTTTTATAGTAATCTAATATATAAAGAAGAAAATTTGTTTGTTTGTTTGTTTGTTTGTCCAGGATTCACGTGAAAACCACTGGTCCGATTGACACCAAATTTTAGAGGAATAATTTTGGGAGTCCGGGGGGTGACATAGGCTATGTCGCATTTTTATAAGTCAGCAGGTTGCGGCTCCAGAGCTGTTTTAAGCTTTTTCGTTTTTTTGATGTCGAGTCGAAACGGTTTGACCGATTAACTTGAAATTTTGCACGAATCTTCCTCTTAGCAAACGGAATTAGTTGTATAAATTTGGTTGGAATAATTTAACCCATTTCGACGTGGCGGGCTTCCAAAAAATTTTGTATTTCCGATTTGTGTCCAATTTTACAAGGTGGTTTCGCAGTCGACAATAGAGTCTGGCACAAATTTTTGTTGAGTTCGGTTAACCCGTTTAGGCACAAGGGCGCAAAGAAGCTTTTTCAATGTTTTTGATTTCGTGTCAAAACCGTTTGACAAATTGACTTGAAATTTTGCACAAATGTTCCTCTTAGCAACCGCAATTAGTTGTATAAATTTGGTTGGAATAATTTAACCCATTTCGGCCTGGCGGACTTTCAAAAAATTTTGTGTTTTCGATTTGTGTCCAATTTTACAGGTTGATTTTGCAGTCTAAAGAGAGGCTGCAAAAAGTTTTAGTTAATTCGATTAACCCGTTTTCCACGACGACGCCATGAAGTTTTCTATAAATTTTATTTTCTTATACGATTAAAAGTATTTTATTGAAAATTTTGTACCAACATTTTAATTAAAACCCACATGGTTAATTTGGTTTTGACCTGTTTGTGCGTTTTGAACAAAGATTCAATGAAATTTTCAGTTTTCTTCAAATGAAATCTGAAAATCAAAAAATTCAATTTCTTATATATAATGCTTAAAAACATAGTATTTTAAAACAGTTTTTCCAAAAAATAAGCCTACATTTCTCTCATCAAATCATAAAAAAACGAGGAAGAGCGTATTACAACTTTCAGGTGAGTACTAAACAAAATATAAGTTGAAAAGCGAATTTTTAAATATTTTCTAAACCATCGACTATATTTTATTCAAACGTTGGCAATTCAAGATAACTACTATTGACATAGTATATTGACATAGTGGCAAACTTAGTATCCCCATTTGACCAATAGTCATTTTAATTCAGTTAACATTATTCGCCGGGAACCTAACATCCTCAACTCTATCGTCAAGGAGCACCAAATTCTCAAGAAGCACCATGTATAGAAAAATTAGAGATAATCGTTCAAACTGTTTTTTAAAGTTTTTGTTTCGCAATCGGTTAAAAGAACTCGACAAAACATTTTTTTAAGCGTTCCCCTAATTCAAAGAAGTTGTACCTACTTTCAGAAATTGGACGTAATTTACTTACAAATTTCTTTTTGAACAATCGTCGGGTCGACAGGGGTTAACAACTTCCAAGTCTGTTAGTAAATTGAACTTCATTTTCAAAGAAGAACACATATACAAAATTTGAAGTTAATCGGTTAAATCATTTCTAATATATATAACAAAGCAACGAAAAAACCTATAAAAAGCTGTTGGGCCACGATGGGTTAACGGAACTCCACAAATATTTTTTTGTGGCTTCATTTATAAGCAAAGTAGTATTTCAAAAAATTGGCTGAAACTTGCGTTTTTACAATTTGCAAGCTTCCGGTCAACGCCGGGTAAATCTGCTAGTTTATTATATTTATAGTTTTTCTAGATTTAATTATATTATTATTATGTAATTCTATTTTTTTATTATCTATTAATATTGTGCTATTTGAACCATTTTGTGCAACAATTTTGAAAGGGTACATTTAATTTTTTTCTATTTCCTACTTTTATATATACATAGTCATTAATTTTAAAATTTGCTTTATTAATATCATTTTGTTTTAATTTATTATTTTCTTTATTTTTAATAAGATAATTTTTTGCCTTTTCATTAGCGTATTTTAATTTAATTTTTAATTCATTTAAATAATCTTCTAGATTATAAATGCTCTGTTTATTATTTAATATTTCACATGAAAGTGTACATATTTTTCCATAAACCAACTCATAAGGTGAGTGGTGTGTAGTACTATGTGGTGTTGAGTTGTAAAAGTAAGTGTAGTAGGGTAGGTATTCGTCCCAATTGTCTTGTCCTTTTAAACTCATTAAATAGTCATTTAGTACTCTGTGATTTCTTTCAATAGAACCTAAAGTCTCATGATGATAAGGTGTTGATGTTACTTTTTCAATATTCAAAAATTTGCAAATGTTTTTTAACAATTCATTTGTAAATTCTGTACCTTTATCAGTTTTTAATTTTTTAAAACATCCATATTTGAGTATGAATCTTTCCACTATGTTTTTGCTACTGTTGTGGTAGTATCTTTAGTTTCTATCGGGTACGCTTCGATATATTTTGTTATCTCATATTGTAAAGTAAGAATGTATCTATAATTATTTGATGGTTGTAGTGGTCCAACAGTATCTTTACTTATTGTTTCAAATGCTGATGTGAGTGTATCTGTAATTACATAATTCTCTTTTGTATATTTAGTTATTTTTATTTTATTACAGACTTCGCAATTATTTATGTAATTTTTAACCAATTTATTCATATTTTTCCATACATATTTTTGTTTTAGTTTACTTATGTATTTAGTTATACCACAATGTCCACCATACATTGTGTCATGATAGTCTTTTATTAATTCATACATTTTTTCTTTGTTATACCCTACACCTATAGAATAGGTAAAGGGGTATACTAACTTTGGTATGGTGTTTGTAACCACCTAAAGGAAGCGAGCTAGATATGGAAAAGTATATATATTTGTGATCAGCGTGACCGCCTGAGTCGATATAGCCATGTCCGTCCGTCCGTCCGGAGGCACGATAACTCAAAAAATAATGGAGCTACCTTGATGAAATTTTAACTGTAGGTTACTAGGACTGAAAGTACGGCGGGGATTGCATATGGGCGAAATCGGCCCATGGGTTCGGATTCTGGACCTTTTAATCGATCGAAGGGCTAACGAACATATAAAAAAAATCACGATAACTCAACAACTAATGACGCTATCTTCATCAAATTTGTGCTGTAGGTTACTGGTAATGAAACTACTTCGGGAATTGCGTAAGATCGGGATTGGGCCATGGGTTCGGAACCTATAACTTTTTGATCGAATTTAGGCCAAACGAGCTTAATTCCGAAACCAATGAAGATAGAACCTCCAAATTTGGTATCAGGGTGTCCCTTCCTTTTTCCTAAGTGTCTTCGAAATTTGAGGCCCATTGGAGTAGTGGGTCGAGGACCAGCCACACATTTCCGAAGACCTTAAAGCATATCTTTAAAATTAATAAAAATTGTAACTTGAAAAAATGTAGAAGCTACCAATATGCCACAAGGGTGTTCTTTACTATCTCTTGCGTGTTACCCTAATTTGGGATCAATTGGAGTGGTGGTTCAGTACCCCTCTCAGACCTCCCAAGTTTTAAGAGCTTATAATCGAAATTACTAAAAATAGTTACTTAAAATTAAGATAGAACGTTCAAATTGTGTACAAGAGTTAACTAGTACTATAAGTACAGCGCGGACTGTATAAGGGCGAAATCAGATCAAGGGTTCGGATTCTGGACCTTTTAATCGGTGTCAGGGCTAACGAACATATATAAAAAATCACGATAACTCAACAACTAATGAGGCTATCTTCATGAAATTTGTGCTGTAGGTTACTGGTAATAAAACTACGGCGGTGATTACGTACGGTGAGGATTGGACAATGGGTTCGGAACTTAGAACTTTTTGATCGAATTTAGGCCAAACTAGCATAATTCCGAAACCAATGAAGACAGAACCTCCAAATTTGGTATCAGGGTGTCCCTTCCTATTGCGTAAGTGTCTTTGAAATTTGGGCCCCATTGGAGTAGTGGATCGGGGACCAGCCACTCAGTTCCGAGGACCTTAAAGCATATTTTCGAAATTAATAAAGATAGTAACTTGAAACAAATGTAGAAGCTTCAAATTTGGCCTAGGGTGTTCTTTACTATTTCTTGCGGGCCCCCCTTATTTGGGATCAATTGGAGTTGTGGTTCAGTACCTCTCTTAGACCCCCCAATGTGTAAAAGCTTATCATCGAAATTAATAAAACTAGTAACTTAAAATTAAGATAGAACGTTCCAATTGTATACAAGGGTTAACTAGTATTGAAAGTATGACGGGACTGCATATGGGCGAAATCGTACCATGGTTTCGGGTTCTGGAACCCTTGAAAAGTTCAAGGACTAACAAACATATATCTTAAAAACACCATAACTCAAAAAATAATGCCGGTATTTTGATGAAATTTAAATTCTAGGTTACTACTAATGAAAGTAACATGGGAATTGGTTGTGGTCGAGTTTAATTTCGAAGCAAAAGAATATATTTCCTATGTCCTATGTGTCTCCGAAATCTAGACTTAATTGGTTCAGCTATGCAAAGGTACTTACTGCGTGTGTGTAAAATTTATTTTTATATTTAAAGAAATTATACGAAAAGTTCAAAATTTGTAATTGTATTTTAGAAGTACATTTATTGCATATTTGCGTTTATAAGCTTTTCTATTAGGTATATAAACTAACCATTTAAAATAATTGCAATTTTTAAAAATTTAGATTATTAAATATATTATGCTTTGATTATCTTTTTATCACAAAATTTAATAATTAGCATTTTTTCATTTTGTAATTGAATTAGAATAAATATACTTTCATTTATTTCAAGTTTGTTTGTTTTTTAACTTTTTTAAATAGATAAGTTAGTAAGAATTTGTAATATTTTTTAATAGATAGTGTAATTAGAAATTTTTTAAGTATTATAAGGTTAATTTGGTTAGCTATGTCTTACGATCAAATTAATAACAGCTTTTATGGTGTTAAAATGACTTATGGATATGTCCTTAAATTTGAACCAAATAGGTGTAGGGTATTTCTAAGTCGGTTGCACCGACTGACTGTTTCTTTACTTGTTTTTAATTTGTATTGGAGGTTCATATATTATTATTTTTAAACAATCTGTAGTTTCAGAATTGTTTTGCAGCTCATTAAAAATTTTTTTAAATTCTCGGATATCCATTATTTTAAATATATCATCATTATCTGCCAAGGCTAATTCTTTTATATTTAAATTGCTTGTTTTGAATAATAGCTTACTCAGAACCAATTTTATCTCTGGTAAAGATTTTTCGCTATATTCTGCAATTATTTTATGTTTTGCTGCTAATTTAATTTTAATTTTTTCTTTTTGACTTCTGGTACCAGATGTTAATTTTCTTTCAAATTTCAATTTCTTTAAAAACCTTATGTCTGATATTGATGTTGCATTCCAAATGTGAAGGTGATCAGTCTTCATATCTGTATTTAAGGTTTTGGTGGATTCTTCGTTATTATTTTTATTTATTTCATTTAAATTTTCCTCCTCTTTATTTTTCATTGTTCTTGTTATTATATTTATATTGTTTTTTGGTATCATTTCTTTTAATTTGGTAGAATCTAGCTTTATCATCGAAAGTGCATCTGCATGGTGTTCATTTTACCTTGTTTGAATATAATTTCAAAATCATAATCCATTAAATCTATACGTATTCTCGTTAGTTTAGAAGATGGATTTTTATGTGTGAACAAGCTTACTAGAGGCCTGTGGTCGATATAAACTGTAAATCTCTTACCAAAAAGATAAGGTCTAAAGTAGTTAATACCCCAATGTATTGCCAAAAGCTCTTTTTCAGTAATCGACTTATTCAGTTCATGCTTGTTTAGTGATTTACTTGCATAGGCTATGGGCTTATCACTTTCTATAACTCCTTGAGATAGTACTGCACCTAACGCATAATTCGATGCATCTGTAGTTAGTATAAATGGTTCAGAAAAATTTGGGTAACTTAATATTGGTGGGTTCATTAGTTTTTGTTTCAGTTTTTCAAACGCTTCATTTTGTTCTTTTTCCCAATTAAATATTTGTTGTTTCTTTAGAAGTTGGTTAAGTGGCTTAGCTATTTCTGCAAAATTTTCTATGAATCTCCTATAGTAATTGCAGAATGCAACAAATCTTCTTACCCCATCACCATCCTTGGGTGCTGGATAATTTTTTATAGTTTGGTACTTGTCTGGATCTGTTTTAATTCCTTCTGATGTTATAAGATGACCTAAATATACCACTTCAGGTTTCAAAAAATTACATTTTTCTGGATTAAGTTTTAAATTATATTTTTGTAAACGTTCTAAAACTTTAATGAGATTTTCATTGTGATCTTTTTAATTTGATCCAAATACTATGATGTCATCTACATATAGGAATGCAGCTTCTTGTAGTCCACTTAGTGCGACTGAAAGCATTCTCTGAAAACTATTTGTAGATATTTTTAGTCCAAATGGTAATCTCTTGAATTGGTAATGTCCTTTATTCGTTGAAAACGCTGTCATTTGCCTAGATTTGTGATGTAAAGGTATTTGGTGAAAAGAACTTGTCATATGCAGTGTAGAAAACTACTTTGATTTACCCATTCCACATTTACTTTGATATCCACATCATCTAATCTTGTCAATGGAAATTTATCGCCTATAATTTTCTTGTTTAAACATCTGAAATCTACTACCAACCCAACCTGCATTTTTTATTTCCATCTTGACTTTTTTTTGGAACAATTAACAATGGTGAGTTGTACGGACTAGTAGAATGTTCTATTATGTCATTTTTCATTAACTGTGAGACTTGTTTCTCCATTTCTTCTAATTGGACATTAGGTGTTCTGTAGTTCTTTATATACACTGGTGTTTTATTGTCTGTCATCACAATTCTTTGTTCATACAAATTATTTATTGATAATGGTTCATTTACCATTATTTATTGATAATGGAAGATGAAAAATGTTCTGAAATCTATTGCAAATGTTTATAATTGAATTTTTTCCTGATTCGTCTAAGTTATCCACTGTTAATATTTTTTTTAATTTTTCAAATCTCTCTGAATTTTTGTTTTTATTATTGTGATTTAAAGATAGTATACTGTATTCTTTTAATGGTTGAACTTCTATTTCTGTTGTTTTGATTGTTACTGGTGTCTCTCTTGTGTTTAAAATTTTTACATGTTTTATGCCATCTGCTGGTATTAATGAATTTGCCAAGAATACACCTTTTACCATTTCTTTACGTATAATCAAACTATCTTCTTTTATATCTAAATTTATTGCTAGTATTGCTTCCATTCGAGGTTGAATTGTTATATTTGATATTGTTTTGTTATTCATGCTCATTGGTAATATTATATCTTGTTCTTGTTGTGATATTACTAGTGCATGTTTCATAATCTATTTTACATTTATGTTTATATAGGAAATCTCTACCTAGGATACCATCTGTTGATATGTTAATATCTTTTTCAATAATATGGAAATCATGATTAATTATTTGGTCTTCTACTTAGTATAAATTTGTTTATTTGTAATTCCATTAATCTGGCATATTTCATCATTTATTAATTCTTGATTTATAATGTTGTTTTTACAAATTGATATATCTGCTCTTGTATCTATTAATAGAGTCAGATCATAATTATTTTTTGTTCTTACTTAAATTAGATTTGTGAATGTATTATTGCTGTTGATGCTAATTATCTTCTTCTGTTGGATTGGCTTTGCACATTCCTTTGCATGTTGTTTACATACCCCGGGTTTCTTGGGCCGGGGCCGCTGAAGTTTCCCTGGTTGTTATTATTATTGTTATTATTATTATAGTTGTTGTTATTTTGTTGCATGCGATTGTTGTTATTATTAAAGTTGTTATTGCGGTAATTGTTATTGCCTCTATTATTGTAGCTGTTATTATTGTAATTATTATTGTAATGTCTTCTAAAATTGTTTTGTCTATTGAATTGACCTCTGAAATTATTTGTTCTAAAGAACATGAGATTATTTTGCCGAGGGTAGTTATTGTGATCACTTTCAACAGCTATTTGAATCGCTTCTGTCAATGTTTTAGGTTTTGATGGTATAACTATCGCTCTAAATGTTTCATTTAGGCCATTTTTGAATGTATTTAAACCTAGTTGGTCATTAAGCTTTACTATTATCCCTCTATTCTCATTACCTTGTTCTGCAATTTGTAATTCATTTAATTGTGCTATGAGTGTTTCTATTTTTGTTGCAAATACATTAATATCTTGATTCACTTGATTTATTCTTGTTAGTTCAGTGAGAATCTTTGCTGAGTTTTTATTCGATTTGAAATTTTTTGTTAAAATATCTTTTAATTTTTGTACTGTAGTTATTTCTTCTTCATTAATTAATCTTTTTTTGACTTTATCTGAGAACTTGGTGGCTAAAATGAATTTTATTAATTTTGTCTTTTCAGTTTCATCTTTCAAGGTGCCAGCATAGAATTCTATTAACCCTAAGAAATTTGATAGTTGTTTTACGTCTCCTTCAAATAGTGGGACTATTTTTATTGTTGATGCTAGTTCAAAATTTGCCATTTTTTGTTCTTCTGTATTAATTTCTTCTGTTTCAATTTTAGGCTTAAGATATGTTGTAATTTGTCTTATGTTTTTTTTAATCTTTAGTATAGACTCAAATTGTATATTTTCTTTTTGTTCAAAGTATTCCCAAACCTCATTAATTTCTTTATATTTCTCTTCTATATAAGTCACACTATAAGTTCTGGTTCGGTTCTTTTTTAATGTGCGTAATAAGTTTTGAAGTCTTTGTATTTTCTCATAGTCCATAGGATTTCAATGTGATTTCAATGTAAATTATTTTAGTTTTTATAAATTTTTAGTTTTTAAATTTATTAAGAAAATTTTTACAATATAATTTTTTTTTTTTTTTTAAATGACAGTTTAATAATTATATAATATAAGTTTAATAAATTTAATAAGTTTAATTTTTTTAATTTAAAAAAAAAATTCAGTTTGAATTTCCATTTATCTTGGTCTTCCTGTCTTTTGATTTACTTGATGTTATGTATTCTCTGCTTTCAGAATTGGGTAAACTGTTATTTTTTTTGTTGAGTCGTTCACTACACTATATATCTAGGTAAGTGCAGGGTCGCCATGTTATAAAAATTTTTAGTCGGAGATTGTCAAGGTCTTTTCCTAAAACTTCTGATCAGCCAAATATAATTTGCCTGATGCAAAAGTTTCTTCACTTTATTAATCACAGCAGGAAGGCTCTGCTCATCCACAGGCTATAACGCCTATTTGCTTTTTTATTAAATATTGGAAATAATCATGCATAATAAGAAAGCATGATTATTCTAATATATAGAATATTGAATATTTATTATATGATATTTATTTATTCCAAGCAAAAGATCTGCAGGAATAAAATATATTAAATAAAAAATATGTTGTTATATTTGGAGTATGATTAACTCTGATCTTTATTTGAAAAATACAGGGTTTATATACAATTTTTGATTCTATTGAATCCTGTAGTGTATCTACATTCAATTCCATAATACACTGCAATTAGTTGTATTCCGTGATACACCGCAAATAATTGTTTAAGCATTATTGTGACAATTCTTATAATTAAAATAATTATATGCTACAAATTAAAGGATCATATTGCATTCTATATTTTTGGTTTGTAGAAGCAAACAATTTATTCATATTCTCAATTATTTTTAAAACCATTTTTTTTTAATATAAAAATTGCTTATACATAGGTACAAATAAAAGTATACATATTTCTATGTGTATGCTTTGCTATTAAAAATATGTTTACTGCAAAATTTGGTTGGTCTACTACAAATGGTTCGAGTAGCTGCCATACAACTTCTTAGTTTATATGAGCATTGCTCTATACCTATTGAAGTTGAATGTCTGAAATATTGCCAAAAATAGTTTAGTGTAATGGCCCAAGTTACTGCAAAATTTGTTTGGTCTACTGCAGAGGGTTCGAGTAGCTGCCATACAACTCCTTCTTTTATATGAGCATTACACTACATCTAATAAAGCTGCTATGTTTGAAATTATAATGTTTATATAACGGTCATACGGGTATCCCGGAGTTGACACAGTCTACTCTACCACACTCTTCCTCGTTTTTTATTATTTTGTAATTATTAAAGCTTTTTGTCTGCCAGCGAGATGTCGCCACAAGTGATGAAAATAAACCAAGGATTTTTAAAAAAGCACATTTTCAAATTTATATTGTATTACATACTAAGTTTAATTTTGGAAATATATACACTTGTGACTAAGTTACTGCTTACTTATAAAATTTACAGCTAATTTTAAAGTTCTAATAGCCCTTCAATGGGGAAGGTTGCCAAATTTCTCAAGGACCTAACTTTATCCTATTATAATACTCAAAGCATTTTCTAATTATTTTATCAATTAAAAAATATTAAAAATGCTTACTAATTTATACATTTAAAAATATTTAAAAAAAACTTGAAATAAATGTATTCATAAAATTAAATTTTAAAATTACAGATTTAAAACTCCAATTCAATTATTTACTTCTTTTCAGGATTTTTTGCTGTAGTGCATTTACTGTGCAATGAATTAGTACCTTTGATTAATTATTTCAATTTTATTTTTTTTAAATTTTTTTCTGTTAATTTACTTATTTTTTAATGTTATATATAATTCAATTTTAATATTTTAAGTTGAAAAATTCTTGTTAGATTTAATTTATAGGTTTTTTGGAATCCTTTTTAGTTTTCCTTGAAATATGACATGATCCAGATTACAGGTATTGAAAAGATTAATTCTCACCTTTTTTAATTATGATAAGGAATTTTGAGCACTTCTGTTATACATTACAATCATAATACAGCTGTTATCTGTGGCTCTAATTTTCATTAAACTCAAAGTTATTCAAAAGAAATATTAATTTGTGATAATATATATATATATATATATATATATATATATATATATTTATATATATTATATAAAAGTTTATTTAATTTGATAGTTATTAATGTCAATTAAAACCATTAATACTTTGATTAGCGTTTTATCACAAAATTTAATAATTAAAATTTTTAAAAATTGAAATTAATTTAAATTCTTAGTATATGGACCTATTAAAGCTTTTAAATGCAAAATATGCAATAAATTTTCTAAAATACAATGACACATTTAGAACTTTTTATAAAATTCATTTAAATATAAAAATAAATTTTACATATATGCAGCAAGTACCTCTGAACACAACTTAAGTATCGTGCACAATTTCTTAATAATTAATAATGTATAATTATTATATATTACTTATGGTAATAATTCAATAAATATATGATATAATAAAAATAAAGAAAAAAAAATTTAATCGTTTATTAAAAAAATATTTTGTTTTTAATTTATAAAATACTAGCAAATTTACCCGGCGTTTCCCGGGAGCGTGCATTTTGTAAAGAAGCAAGTTTCGGCCAATTTTTCGAAATACTGCTTTGATTAAAAAGAAAGCCTCAAAAAGATATTTGAGGAGTTCCGTTAACCCATTGCGGCCCAACAGCTTTTTATAGGTTTTTCGTTATGTTGTTATAAACTAGGAATGGTTGACTTAATCGGTTGACTTAAAATTTTGTATATGTGTTCCTCTTTGAGATTGGAGTTCACTCTATTCACAAACTTAGAATTTGTAAACCCTTGCCGCCGACAATTAAGGATAAGGGCAGAGGAAAACCCAGAGACAGTGAATACGGAAGAGCGGACTCGTACGCTTAGGTGTTGGCAGGTGGAGTAAGGAAACTGGAGTAAGGAGGGTTATGGACGAGGAGGTAGATTACTACTTCACTCAGCTGCTGAGCGGGCGTGGATACTTTCAAGGCAATCTGCACAAGAAGGGGAAAAGAAGGTTCAGCGGAGTGCATATATTGCCACATGCACGATGACGCTGATCAAACTTTCTTCATCTGTGAGAGATGTCCCCGATAGTGGATGCAGCTGAGGAAGGGAGTACCGCGGTTCTTTCCGCACACAGTGGTGGGCAACATCCTAAAGGGTAAGGGAGCTTGGGACGGTTTGTTATGTTTTGCGCACATAGAGGTCCAACCTACAGATTTAGGCTATGCAGTAGAATTTGAGGCGATGGCTCTGGACCTAGCTGGACCTCCAAAATTTTCTATGAATCTCCTATAGTAATTGCATAATGCTACAAATCTTCTTACCTCATCAGCATCCTTGGGTGCTGGATAATTTTTTATAGTTTGGTACTTGTCTGGATCTGTTTTAATTCCTTCTTATGTTATAAGATGACCTAAATATACCACTTCAGGTTTCAAAAAATTACATTTTTCTGGATTAAGTTTTAAATTATATTTTTGTAAACGTTCTAAAACTTTAATGAGATTTTCATTGTGATCTTTTTAATTTGATCCAAATACTATGATGTCATCTACATATAGGAATGCATCTTCTTGTACTCCACTTAGTGCGACTGAAAGCATTCTCTGAAAACTATTTGTAGATATTTTTAGTCCAAATGGTAATCTTTTGAATTGGTAATGTCCTTTATTCTTTGAAAACGCTGTCATTTGCTTAGATTTGTGATGTAAAGGTATTTGGTGAAAAGAACTTGTCATATCCAGTGTAGAAAACTACTTTGATTTACCCAATCTATCTAGTACATCATCCAATCTTGTCAATGGAAATTTATCGCCTATAATTTTCTTGTTTAAAGATCTGAAATCTACTACCAACCTCCATTTTTTATTTCCATCTTGACTTTTTTTTGGAACAATTAACAATGGTGAGTTGTACGGACTAGTAGAATGTTCTATTATGTCATCTTTCATTAACTTTGAGACTTGTTTCTCCATTTCTTCTAATTGGACATTAGGTGTTCTGTAGTTCTTTATATACACTGGTGTTTTATTGTCTGTCATCACAATTCTTTGTTCATACAAATTATTTATTGATAATGGTTCATTTACCATTATTTATTGATAATGGAAGATGAAAAATGTTCTGAAATCTATTGCAAATGTATAAAATTGAATTTTTTCCTGATTCCGTCTAAGTTATCCACTGTTAATATTTTTTTTAATTTTTCAAATCTCTCTGAATTTTTGTTTTTATTATTGTGATTTAAAGATAGTATACTGTATTCTTTTAATGGTTGAACTTCTATTTCTGTTGTTTTGATTGTTACTGGTGTCTCTCTTGTGTTTAAAATTTTTACATGTTTTATGCCATCTGCTGGTATTAATGAATTTGACAAGAATACACCTTCTCCCATTTCTTTACCTATAATAAAACTATCTTCTTTTATATCTAAATTTATTGCTAGTATTGCTTCCATTCGAGGTTGAATTGTTATATTTGATATTGTTTTGTTATTCATGCTCATTGGTAATATTATATCTTGTTCTTGTTGTGATATTACTAGTGTGCATGTTTCATAATCTATTTTACATTTATGTTTATATAGGAAATCTCTACCTAGGATACCATCTGTTGATATGTTAATATCTTTTTCAATAATATGGAAATCATGATTAATTATTTGGTCTTCTACTTAGTATAAATTTGTTTATTTGTAATGCCATTAATCTGGCATATTTCATCATTTATTAATTCTTGATTTATAATATTGTTTTTACAAATTGATATATCTGCTCTTGTATCTATTAATAGAGTCAGATCATAATTATTTTTTGTTCTTACTTTAATTAGATTTGTGAATGTATTATTGCTGTTGATGCTAATTATCTTTTTCTGTTGGATTGGCTTTGCACATTCCTTTGCATGTTGTTTACATACCCCGGGTTTCTTGGGCCGGGGCCGCTGAAGTTTCCCTGGTTGTTATTATTATTGTTATTATTATTATAGTTGTTGTTATTTTGTTGCATGCGATTGTTGTTATTATTAAAGTTGTTATTGCGGTAATTGTTATTGCCTCTATTATTGTAGCTGTTATTATTGTAATTATTATTGTAATGTCTTCTAAAATTGTTTTGTCTATTGAATTGACCTCTGAAATTATTTGTTCTAAAGAACATGAGATTATTTTGCCGAGGGTAGTTATTGTGATCACTTTCAACAGCTATTTGAATCGCTTCTGTCAATGTTTTAGGTTTTGATGGTATAACTATCGCTCTAAATGTTTCATTTAGGCCATTTTTGAATGTATTTAAACCTAGTTGGTCATTAAGCTTTACTATTATCCCTCTATTCTCATTACCTTGTTCTGCAGTTTGTAATTCATTTAATTGTGCTATGAGTGTTTCTATTTTTGTTGCAAATACATTAATATCTTGATTCACTTGATTTATTCTTGTTAGTTCAGTGAGAATCTTTGCTGAGTTTTTATTCGATTTGAAATTTTTTGTTAAAATATCTTTTAATTTTTGTACTGTAGTTATTTCTTCTTCATTAATTAATCTTTTTTTGACTTTATCTGAGAACTTGGTGGCTAAAATGAATTTTATTAATTTTGTCTTTTCAGTTTCATCTTTCAAAGTGCCAGCATAGAATTCTATTAACCCTAAGAAATTTGATAGTTGTTTTACGTCTCCTTCAAATAGTGGGACTATTTTTATTGCTGATGCTAGTTCAAAATTTGCCATTTTTTGTTCTTCTGTATTAATTTCTTCTGTTTCAATTTTAGGCTTAAGATATGTTGTAATTTGTCTTATGTTTTTTTTAATCTTTAGTATAGACTCAAATTGTATATTTTCTTTTTGTTCAAAGTATTCCCAAACCTCATTAATTTCTTTATGTTTCTCTTCTATATAAGTCACAGTATAAGTTCTGGTTGGGTTCTTTTTTAATGTTCGTAATAAGTTTTGAAGTCTTTGTATTTTCTCATAGTCCATAGGATTTCAATGTGATTTCAATGTAAATTATTTTAGTTTTTATAAATTTTTAGTTTTTAAATTTATTAAGAAAATTTTTACAATATAATTTTTTTTTTTTTTTTAAATGACAGTTTAATAATTATATATTATAAGTTTAATAAATTTAATAAGTTTAATTTTTTTAATTTAAAAAAAAAATTCAGTTTGAATTTCCATTTATCTTGGTCTTCCTGTCTGTTGATTTACTTGATGTTATGTATTCTCTGCTTTCAGAATTGGGTAAACTGTTATTTTTTTTGTTGAGTCGTTCACTACACTATATATCTAGGTAAGTGCAGGGTCGCCATGTTATAAAAATTTTTAGTCGGAGATTGTCAAGGTCTTTTCCTAAAACTTCTGATCAGCCAAATATAATTACAGCAGGAAGGCTCTGCTCATCCACAGGCTATAACGCCTATTTGCTTTTTTATTAAATATTGGAAATAATCATGCATAATAAGAAAGCATGATTATTCTAATACATATATAGAATATTGAATATTTATTATATGATATTTATTTATTCCAAGCAAAAGATCTGCAGGAATAAAATATATTAAATAAAAAATATGTTGTTATATTTGGAGTATGATTAACTCTGATCTTTATTTGAAAAATACAGGGTTTATATACAATTTTTGATTCTATTGAATCCTGTAGTGTATCTACATTCAATTCCATAATACACTGCAATTAGTTGTATTCCGTGATACACCGCAAATAATTGTTTAAGCATTATTGTGACAATTCTTATAATTAAAATAATTATATGCTACAAATTAAAGGATCATATTGCATTCTATATTTTTGGTTTGTAGAAGCAAACAATTTATTCATATTCTCAATTATTTTTAAAACCAATTTTTATACCCGTATGACTATATAGTCAAAGGGTATAATAAATTTGCCATTACGTTTGTGACGCAGAGAAGGAGGGGGGGTAGATATAGACTCAAGTGTATGGATCGGATCAGAATCGAAAAAAAAATCGATTTAGCTATGTATGTCCGTCCGTCCGTCCGTCCGTCCGTCCGTCTGTCCGTCTGTCCGTCCGTCCGTCCGTCCGTCCGTCCGTCCGCACGATAACTCAAAAACTAAAGGAGCTAGGATCTTGAAATTTTCGCAAATTCGTTTTTTTGCAATAGCCGTCATCGCTATTTAAATCCAGCCATTTTGGTCCATGGGTTCGGGTGGCTGCCATACAACTTCTTTTTTTATATGAGTATTTCTCTGTACCTATTACTGCTACGTGTCTGAAATTTTGGCAAAAGTAGTTTAGTTTTATGGCCAAAGTTTCTGCAAAATTTGGTTGGTCTGTTGCAGTGAGTTCGAGTAGCTGCCATACAACTCCTTCTTTTATATGAGCATTACTCTATACCTATTAAAGCTGGGTGTCTGAAATTTTGCCAAAAATAGTTTAGTGTAATGGCCAAAGTTACTGCAAAATTTGGTTGGTCTACTGCAAAGGGTTCGAGTAGCTGCCATACAACTTCTTATTTTATATGAGCATTACTCTATACCTATTAAAGCTGGGTGTCTGAAATTTTGCCAAAAATAGTTTAGTTTAATAGCCAAAGTTACTGCAAAATTTGGTTAGTCTACTGCAAAGGGTTCGAGTAGCTGCCATACAACTCCTTCTTTTATATGAGCATTATATTTCACCTAATAAAGCTGGTATGTTTGAAATTTTGCCAAAAGTAATTAATGTTTGTAATAATAATGATATAATGTTTATATAACGGTCATACGGGTATCCCAGAGTTGACACAGTCTACTCTACTACACTCTTCCTCGTTTTTAATATAAAAATTGCTTATACATAGGTACAAATAAAAGTATACATATTTCTATGTGTATGCTTTGCTATTAAAAATATGTTTACTGCAAAATTTGGTTGGTCTACTACAAATGGTTCGAGTAGCTGCCATACAACTTCTTAGTTTATATGAGCATTGCTCTATACCTATTGAAGTTGAATGTCTGAAATTTTGCCAAAAATAGTTTAGTGTAATGGCCCAAGTTACTGCAAAATTTGTTTGGTCTACTGAAGAGGGTTCGAGTAGCTGCCATACAACTCCTTCTTTTATATGAGCATTACACTACATCTAATAAAGCTGCTATGTTTGAAATTATAATGTTTATATAACGGTCATACGTGTATCCCGGAGTTGACACAGTCTACTCTACCACACTCTTCCTCGTTTTTTATTATTTTGTAATTATTAAAGCTTTTTGTCTGCCAGCGAGATGTCGGCACAAGTGATGAAAATAAACCAAGGATTTTTAAAAAAGCACATTTTCAAATTTATATTGTATTACATACTAAGTTTAATTTTGGAAATATATACACTTGTGATTAAGTTACTGCTTATTTATAAAATTTACAGCTAATTTTAAAGTTCTAATAGCCCTTCAATGGGGAAGGTTGCCAAATTTCTCAAGGACCTAACTTTATCCTATTATAATACTCAAAGCATTTTCTAATTATTTTATCAATTAAAAAATATTAAAAATGCCTACTAATTTATACATTTAAAAATATTTAAAAAAAACTTGAAACAAATGTATTCATAAAATTAAATTTTAAAATTACAGATTTAAAATTCCAATTCAATTATTTACTTCTTTTCAGGATTTTTTGCTGTAGTGCATTTACTGTGCAATGAATTAGTACCTTTGATTAATTATTTCAATTTTATTTTTTTTTTTAAATTTTTTTCTGTTAATTTACTTATTTTTTAATGTTATATATAATTCAATTTTAATATTTTAAGTTGAAAAATTCTTGTTAGATTTAATTTATAGGTTTTTTGGAATCCTTTTTAGTTTTCCTTGAAATATGACATGATCCAGATTACAGGTATTGAAAAAATTAATTCTCACCTTTTTTAATTATGATAAGGAATTTTGAGCACTTCTGTTATACATTACAATCATAATACAGCTGTTATCTGTGGCTCTAATTTTCATTAAACTCAAAGTTATTCAAAAGAAATATTAATTTGTGATAATATATATATATATATATATATATATATATATATATTATATAAAAGTTTATTTAATTTGATAGTTATTAATGTCAATTAAAACCATTAATACTTTGATTAGCGTTTTATCACAAAATTTAATAATTAAAATTTTTAAAAATTGAATTTAATTTATAAAATACTAGCAAATTTACCCGGCGTTTCCCGGGAGCGTGCATTTTGTAAAAAAGCAAGTTTCGGCCAATTTTTCGAAATACTGCTTTGATTAAAAAGAAAGCCTCAAAAAGATATTTGAGGAGTTCCGTTAACCCATTGCGGCCCAACAGCTTTTTATAGGTTTTTCGTTATGTTGTTATAAATTAGGAATGGTTGACTTAAAATTTTGTATATGTGTTCCTCTTTGAGATTGGAGTTCACTCTATTCACAAACTTAGAATTCGTTAATCCTTGTCGCCCGACAATTAAGGATAAGGGCAGAGGAAAACCCAGAGACAGTGAATACGGAAGAGCGGACTCGCACGCTTAGGTGTTGGCAGGTGGAGTAAGGAAACTGGAGTAAGGAGGGTTATGGACGAGGAGGTAGATTACTACTTCACTCAGCTGCTGAGCGGGCGTGGATACTTTCAAGGCAATCTGCACAAGAAGGGGAAAAGAAGGTTCAGCGGAGTGCATATATTGCCACATGCACGATGACGCTGATCAAACTTTCTTCATCTGTGAGAGATGTCCTCGATAGCGGATGCAGCTGAGGAAGGAAGTACCGCGGTTCTTTCCGCACACAGTGGTGGGCAACATCCTACAGGGTAAGGGAGCTTGGGACGGTTTGTCATGTTTTGCGCACATAGAGGTCCAACCTACAGATTTAGGCTATGCAGTAGAATTTGAGGCGATGGCTCTGGACCTAGCTGGATCTCCAAAATTTTCTATGAATCTCCTATAGTAATTGCAGAATGCTACAAATCTTCTAACCTCATCAGCATCCTTGGGTGCTTTATACTATACTATATTTTTTATAGTTTGGTACTTGTCTGGATCTGTTTTAATTCCTTCTGATGTTATAAGATGACCTAAATATACCACTTAAGGTTTCAAAAAATTACATTTTTCTGGATTAAGTTTTAAATTATATTTTTGTAAACGTTCTAAAACTTTAATGAGATTTTCATTGTGATCTTTTTAATTTGATCCAAATACTATGATGTCATATAGGAATGCACCTTCTTGTAGTCCACTTAGTGCGACTGAAAGCATTCTCTGAAAACTATTTGTAGATATTTTTAGTCCAAATGGTAATCTCTTGAGTTGGTAATGTCCTTTATTCGTTGAAAACGCTGTCATTTGCCTAGATTTGTGATGTAAAGGTATTTGGTGAAAAGAACTTGTCATATCCAGTGTAGAAAAATACTTTGATTTACCCAATCTATCTAGTACATCATCCAATCTTGTCAATGGAAATTTATCGCCTATAATTTTCTTGTTTAAAGATCTGAAATCTACTACCAACCTCCATTTTTTATTTCCATCTTGACTTTTTTTTGGAACAATTAACAATGGTGAGTTGTACGGACTAGTAGAATGTTCTATTATGTCATCTTTCATTAACTTTGAGACTTGTTTCTCCATTTCTTCTAATTGGACATTAGGTGTTCTGTAGTTCTTTATATACACTGGTGTTTTATTGTCTGTCATCACAATTCTTTGTTCATACAAATTATTTATTGATAATGGTTCATTTACCATTATTTATTGATAATGGAAGATGAAAAATGTTCTGAAATCTATTGCAAATGTTTAAAATTGAATTTTTTCCTGATTCGTCTAAGTTATCCACTGTTAATATTTTTTTTAATTTTTCAAATCTCTCTGAATTTTTGTTTTTATTATTGTGATTTAAAGATAGTATACTGTATTCTTTTAATGGTTGAACTTCTATTTCTGTTGTTTTGATTGTTACTGGTGTCTCTCTTGTGTTTAAAATTTTTACATGTTTTATGCCATCTGCTGGTATTAATGAATTTGACAAGAATACACCTTCTACCATTTCTTTACCTATAATAAAACTATCTTCTTTTATATCTAAATTTATTGCTAGTATTGCTTCCATTCGAGGTTGAATTGTTATATTTGATATTGTTTTGTTATTCATGCTCATTGGTAATATTATATCTTGTTCTTGCTGTGATATTACTAGTGTGCATGTTTCATAATCTATTTTACATTTATGTTTATATAGGAAATCTCTACCTAGGATACCATCTGTTGATATGTTAATATCTTTTTCAATAATATGGAAATCATGATTGATTATTTGGTCTTCTACTTAGTATAAATTTGTTTATTTGTAATGCCATTAATCTGGCATATTTCATCATTTATTAATTCTTGATTTATAATATTGTTTTTACAAATTGATATATCTGCTCTTGTATCTATTAATAGAGTCAGATCATAATTATTTTTTGTTCTTACTTTAATTAGATTTGTGAATGTATTATTGCTGTTGATGCTAATTATCTTTTTCTGTTGGATTGGCTTTGCACATTCCTTTGCATGTTGTTTACATACCCCGGGTTTCTTGGGCCGGTTGCGGTAATTGTTATTGCCTCTATTATTGTAGCTGTTATTATTGTAATTATTATTGTAATGTCTTCTAAAATTGTTTTGTCTATTGAATTGACCTCTGAAATTATTTGTTCTAAAGAACATGAGATTATTTTGCCGAGGGTAGTTATTGTGATCACTTTCAACAGCTATTTGAATCGCTTCTGTCAATGTTTTAGGTTTTGATGGTATAACTATCGCTCTAAATGTTTCATTTAGGCCATTTTTGAATGTATTTAAACCTAGTTGGTCATTAAGCTTTACTATTATCCCTCTATTCTCATTACCTTGTTCTGCAATTTGTAATTCATTTAATTGTGCTATGAGTGTTTCTATTTTTGTTGCAAATACATTAATATCTTGATTCACTTGATTTATTCTTGTTAGTTCAGTGAGAATCTTTGCTGAGTTTTTATTCGATTTTAAATTTTTTGTTAAAATATCTTTTAATTTTTGTACTGTAGTTATTTCTTCTTCATTAATTAATCTTTTTTTGACTTTATCTGAGAACTTGGTGGCTAAAATGAATTTTATTAATTTTGTCTTTTCAGTTTCATCTTTCAAGGTGCCAGCATAGAATTCTATTAACCCTAAGAAATTTGATAGTTGTTTTACGTCTCCTTCAAATAGTGGGACTATTTTTATTGCTGGCTAGTTCAAAATTTGCCATTTTTTGTTCTTCTGTATTAATTTCTTCTGTTTCAATTTTAGGCTTAAGATATGTTGTAATTTGTCTTATGTTTTTTTTAATCTTTAGTATAGACTCAAATTGTATATTTTCTTTTTGTTCAAAGTATTCCCAAACCTCATTAATTTCTTTATGTTTCTCTTCTATATAAGTCACAGTATAAGTTCTGGTTGGGTTCTTTTTTAATGTTCGTAATAAGTTTTGAAGTCTTTGTATTTTCTCATAGTCCATAGGATTTCAATGTGATTTCAATGTAAATTATTTTAGTTTTTATAAATTTTTAGTTTTTAAATTTATTAAGAAAATTTTTACCAATATAATTTTTTTTTTTTTTTTTAAATGACAGTTTAATAATTATATATTATAAGTTTAATAAATTTAATAAGTTTAATTTTTTTAATTTAAAAAAAAAATTCAGTTTGAATTTCCATTTATCTTGGTCTTCCTGTCTGTTGATTTACTTGATGTTATGTATTCTCTGCTTTCAGAATTGGGTAAACTGTTATTTTTTTTGTTGAGTCGTTCACTACACTATATATCTAGGTAAGTGCAGGGTCGCCATGTTATAAAAATTTTTAGTCGGAGATTGTCAAGGTCTTTTCCTAAAACTTCTGATCAGCCAAATATAATTTGCCTGATGCAAAAGTTTCTTCACTTTATTAATCACAGCAGGAAGGCTCTGCTCATCCACAGGCTATAACGCCTATTTGCTTTTTTATTAAATATTGGAAATAATCATGCATAATAAGAAAGCATGATTATTCTAATATATAGAATATTGAATATTTATTATATGATATTTATTTATTCCAAGCAAAAGATCTGCAGGAATAAAATATATTAAATAAAAAATATGTTGTTATATTTGGAGTATGATTAACTCTGATCTTTATTTGAAAAATACAGGTTTTATATACAATTTTTGATTCTATTGAATCCTGTAGTGTATCTACATTCAATTCCATAATACACTGCAATTAGTTGTATTCCGTGATACACCGCAAATAATTGTTTAAGCATTATTGTGACAATTCTTATAATTAAAATAATTATATGCTACAAATTAAAGGATCATATTGCATTCTATATTTTTGGTTTGTAGAAGCAAACAATTTATTCATATTCTCAATTATTTTTAAAACCAATTTTTTTTAATATAAAAATTGCTTATACATAGGTACAAATAAAAGTATACATATTTCTATGTGTATGCTTTGCTATTAAAAATATGTTTACTGCAAAATTTGGTTGGTCTACTACAAATGGTTCGAGTAGCTGCCATACAACTTCTTAGTTTATATGAGCATTGCTCTATACCTATTGAAGTTGAATGTCTGAAATTTTGCCAAAAATAGTTTAGTGTAATGGCCCGAGTTACTGCAAAATTTGTTTGGTCTACTGCAGAGGGTTCGAGTAGCTGCCATACAACTCCTTCTTTTATATGAGCATTACACTACATCTAATAAAGCTGCTATGTTTGAAATTATAATGTTTATATAACGGTCATACGTGTATCCCGGAGTTGACACAGTCTACTCTACCACACTCTTCCTCGTTTTTTATTAGTTTGTAATTATTAAAGCTTTTTGTCTGCCAGCGAGATGTCGGCACAAGTGATGAAAATAAACCAAGGATTTTTAAAAAAGCACATTTTCAAATTTATATTGTATTACATACTAAGTTTAATTTTGGAAATATATACACTTGTGATTAAGTTACTGCTTATTTATAAAATTTACAGCTAATTTTAAAGTTCTAATAGCCCTTCAATGGGGAAGGTTGCCAAATTTCTCAAGGACCTAACTTTATCCTATTATAATACTCAAAGCATTTTCTAATTATTTTATCAATTAAAAAATATTAAAAATGCCTACTAATTTATACATTTAAAAATATTTAAAAAAAACTTGAAACAAATGTATTCATAAAATTAAATTTTAAAATTACAGATTTAAAATTCCAATTCAATTATTTACTTCTTTTCAGGATTTTTTGCTGTAGTTCATTTACTGTGCAATGAATTAGTACCTTTGATTAATTATTTCAATTTTATTTTTTTTTTAAATTTTTTTCTGTTAATTTACTTATTTTTTAATGTTATATATAATTCAATTTTAATATTTTAAGTTGAAAAATTCTTGTTAGATTTAATTTATAGGTTTTTTGGAATCCTTTTTAGTTTTCCTTGAAATATGACATGATCCAGATTACAGGTATTGAAAAAATTAATTCTCACCTTTTTTAATTATGATAAGGAATTTTGAGCACTTCTGTTATACATTACAATCATAATACAGCTGTTATCTGTGGCTCTAATTTTCATTAAACTCAAAGTTATTCAAAAGAAATATTAATTTGTGATAATATATATATATATATATATATATATATATATATATATATTATATAAAAGTTTATTTAATTTGATAGTTATTAATGTCAATTAAAACCATTAATACTTTGATTAGCGTTTTATCACAAAATTTAATAATTAAAATTTTTAAAAATTGAATTTAATTTATAAAATACTAGCAAATTTACCCGGCGTTTCCCGGGAGCGTGCATTTTGTAAAAAAGCAAGTTTCGGCCAATTTTTCGAAATACTGCTTTGATTAAAAAGAAAGCCTCAAAAAGATATTTGAGGAGTTCCGTTAACCCATTGCGGCCCAACAGCTTTTTATAGGTTTTTCGTTATGTTGTTATAAATTAGGAATGGTTGACTTAAAATTTTGTATATGTGTTCCTCTTTGAGATTGGAGTTCACTCTATTCACAAACTTAGAATTCGTTAATCCTTGTCGCCCGACAATTAAGGATAAGGGCAGAGGAAAACCCAGAGACAGTGAATACGGAAGAGCGGACTCGCACGCTTAGGTGTTGGCAGGTGGAGTAAGGAAACTGGAGTAAGGAGGGTTATGGACGAGGAGGTAGATTACTACTTCACTCAGCTGCTGAGCGGGCATGGATACTTTCAAGGCAATCTGCACAAGAAGGGGAAAAGAAGGTTCAGCGGAGTGCATATATTGCCACATGCACGATGACGCTGATCAAACTTTCTTCATCTGTGAGAGATGTCCTCGATAGCGGATGCAGCTGAGGAAGGAAGTACCGCGGTTCTTTCCGCACACAGTGGTGGGCAACATCCTACAGGGTAAGGGAGCTTGGGACGGTTTGTCATGTTTTGCGCACATAGCGGTCCAACCTACAGATTTAGGCTATGCAGTAGAATTTGAGGCGATGGCTCTGGACCTAGCTGGATCTCCAAAATTTTCTATGAATCTCCTATAGTAATTGCAGAATGCTACAAATTTTCTAACCTCATCAGCATCCTTGGGTGCTGGATAATTTTTTATAGTTTGGTACTTGTCTGGATCTGTTTTAATTCCTTCTGATGTTATAAGATGACCTAAATATACCACTTAAGGTTTCAAAAAATTACATTTTTCTGGATTAAGTTTTAAATTATATTTTTGTAAACGTTCTAAAACTTTAATGAGATTTTCATTGTGATCTTTTTAATTTGATCCAAATACTATGATGTCATATAGGAATGCACCTTCTTGTAGTCCACTTAGTGCGACTGAAAGCATTCTCTGAAAACTATTTGTAGATATTTTTAGTCCAAATGGTAATCTCTTGAGTTGGTAATGTCCTTTATTCGTTGAAAACGCTGTCATTTGCCTAGATTTGTGATGTAAAGGTATTTGGTGAAAAGAACTTGTCATATCCAGTGTAGAAAAATACTTTGATTTACCCAATCTATCTAGTACATCATCCAATCTTGTCAATGGAAATTTATCGCCTATAATTTTCTTGTTTAAAGATCTGAAATCTACTACCAACCTCCATTTTTTATTTCCATCTTGACTTTTTTTTGGAACAATTAACAATGGTGAGTTGTACGGACTAGTAGAATGTTCTATTATGTCATCTTTCATTAACTTTGAGACTTGTTTCTCCATTTCTTCTAATTGGACATTAGGTGTTCTGTAGTTCTTTATATACACTGGTGTTTTATTGTCTGTCATCACAATTCTTTGTTCATACAAATTATTTATTGATAATGGTTCATTTACCATTATTTATTGATAATGGAAGATGAAAAATGTTCTGAAATCTATTGCAAATGTTTAAAATTGAATTTTTTCCTGATTCGTCTAAGTTATCCACTGTTAATATTTTTTTTAATTTTTCAAATCTCTCTGAATTTTTGTTTTTATTATTGTGATTTAAAGATAGTATACTGTATTCTTTTAATGGTTGAACTTCTATTTCTGTTGTTTTGATTGTTACTGGTGTCTCTCTTGTGTTTAAAATTTTTACATGTTTTATGCCATCTGCTGGTATTAATGAATTTGACAAGAATACACCTTCTACCATTTCTTTACCTATAATAAAACTATCTTCTTTTATATCTAAATTTATTGCTAGTATTGCTTCCATTCGAGGTTGAATTGTTATATTTGATATTGTTTTGTTATTCATGCTCATTGGTAATATTATATCTTGTTCTTGCTGTGATATTACTAGTGTGCATGTTTCATAATCTATTTTACATTTATGTTTATATAGGAAATCTCTACCTAGGATACCATCTGTTGATATGTTAATATCTTTTTCAATAATATGGAAATCATGATTGATTATTTGGTCTTCTACTTAGTATAAATTTGTTTATTTGTAATGCCATTAATCTGGCATATTTCATCATTTATTAATTCTTGATTTATAATATTGTTTTTACAAATTGATATATCTGCTCTTGTATCTATTAATAGAGTCAGATCATAATTATTTTTTGTTCTTACTTTAATTAGATTTGTGAATGTATTATTGCTGTTGATGCTAATTATCTTTTTCTGTTGGATTGGCTTTGCACATTCCTTTGCATGTTGTTTACATACCCCGGGTTTCTTGGGCCGGTTGCGGTAATTGTTATTGCCTCTATTATTGTAGCTGTTATTATTGTAATTATTATTGTAATGTCTTCTAAAATTGTTTTGTCTATTGAATTGACCTCTGAAATTATTTGTTCTAAAGAACATGAGATTATTTTGCCGAGGGTAGTTATTGTGATCACTTTCAACAGCTATTTGAATCGCTTCTGTCAATGTTTTAGGTTTTGATGGTATAACTATCGCTCTAAATGTTTCATTTAGGCCATTTTTGAATGTATTTAAACCTAGTTGGTCATTAAGCTTTACTATTATCCCTCTATTCTCATTACCTTGTTCTGCAATTTGTAATTCATTTAATTGTGCTATGAGTGTTTCTATTTTTGTTGCAAATACATTAATATCTTGATTCACTTGATTTATTCTTGTTAGTTCAGTGAGAATCTTTGCTGAGTTTTTATTCGATTTTAAATTTTTTGTTAAAATATCTTTTAATTTTTGTACTGTAGTTATTTCTTCTTCATTAATTAATCTTTTTTTGACTTTATCTGAGAACTTGGTGGCTAAAATGAATTTTATTAATTTTGTCTTTTCAGTTTCATCTTTCAAGGTGCCAGCATAGAATTCTATTAACCCTAAGAAATTTGATAGTTGTTTTACGTCTCCTTCAAATAGTGGGACTATTTTTATTGCTGGCTAGTTCAAAATTTGCCATTTTTTGTTCTTCTGTATTAATTTCTTCTGTTTCAATTTTAGGCTTAAGATATGTTGTAATTTGTCTTATGTTTTTTTTAATCTTTAGTATAGACTCAAATTGTATATTTTCTTTTTGTTCAAAGTATTCCCAAACCTCATTAATTTCTTTATGTTTCTCTTCTATATAAGTCACAGTATAAGTTCTGGTTGGGTTCTTTTTTAATGTTCGTAATAAGTTTTGAAGTCTTTGTATTTTCTCATAGTCCATAGGATTTCAATGTGATTTCAATGTAAATTATTTTAGTTTTTATAAATTTTTAGTTTTTAAATTTATTAAGAAAATTTTTACCAATATAATTTTTTTTTTTTTTTTAAATGACAGTTTAATAATAATATATTATAAGTTTAATAAATTTAATAAGTTTAATTTTTTTAATTTAAAAAAAAAATTCAGTTTGAATTTCCATTTATCTTGGTCTTCCTGTCTGTTGATTTACTTGATGTTATGTATTCTCTGCTTTCAGAATTGGGTAAACTGTTATTTTTTTTGTTGAGTCGTTCACTACACTATATATCTAGGTAAGTGCAGGGTCGCCATGTTATAAAAATTTTTAGTCGGAGATTGTCAAGGTCTTTTCCTAAAACTTCTGATCAGCCAAATATAATTTGCCTGATGCAAAAGTTTCTTCACTTTATTAATCACAGCAGGAAGGCTCTGCTCATCCACAGGCTATAACGCCTATTTGCTTTTTTATTAAATATTGGAAATAATCATGCATAATAAGAAAGCATGATTATTCTAATATATAGAATATTGAATATTTATTATATGATATTTATTTATTCCAAGCAAAAGATCTGCAGGAATAAAATATATTAAATAAAAAATATGTTGTTATATTTGGAGTATGATTAACTCTGATCTTTATTTGAAAAATACAGGGTTTATATACAATTTTTGATTCTATTGAATCCTGTAGTGTATCTACATTCAATTCCATAATACACTGCAATTAGTTGTATTCCGTGATACACCGCAAATAATTGTTTAAGCATTATTGTGACAATTCTTATAATTAAAATAATTATATGCTACAAATTAAAGGATCATATTGCATTCTATATTTTTGGTTTGTAGAAGCAAACAATTTATTCATATTCTCAATTATTTTTAAAACCAATTTTTTTTAATATAAAAATTGCTTATACATAGGTACAAATAAAAGTATACATATTTCTATGTGTATGCTTTGCTATTAAAAATATGTTTACTGCAAAATTTGGTTGGTCTACTACAAATGGTTCGAGTAGCTGCCATACAACTTCTTAGTTTATATGAGCATTGCTCTATACCTATTGAAGTTGAATGTCTGAAATTTTGCCAAAAATAGTTTAGTGTAATGGCCCAAGTTACTGCAAAATTTGTTTGGTCTACTGCAGAGGGTTCGAGTAGCTGCCATACAACTCCTTCTTTTATATGAGCATTACACTACATCTAATAAAGCTGCTATGTTTGAAATTATAATGTTTATATAACGGTCATACGGGTATCCCGGAGTTGACACAGTCTACTCTACCACACACTTCCTCGTTTTTTATTATTTTGTAATTATTAAAGCTTTTTGTCTGCCAGCGAGATGTCGGCACAAGTGATGAAAATAAACCAAGGATTTTTAAAAAAGCACATTTTCAAATTTATATTGTATTACATACTAAGTTTAATTTTGGAAATATATACACTTGTGATTAAGTTACTGCTTATTTATAAAATTTACAGCTAATTTTAAAGTTCTAATAGCCCTTCAATGGGGTAGGTTGCCAAATTTCTCAAGGACCTAACTTTATCCTATTATAATACTCAAAGCATTTTCTAATTATTTTATCAATTAAAAAATATTAAAAATGCTTACTAATTTATACATTTAAAAATATTCAAAAAAAACTTGAAATAAATGTATTCATAAAATTAAATTTTAAAATTACAGATTTAAAACTCCAATTCAATTATTTACTTCTTTTCAGGATTTTTTGCTGTAGTGCATTTACTGTGCAATGAATTAGTACCTTTGATTAATTATTTCAATTTTATTTTTTTTTTTAAATTTTTTTCTGTTAATTTACTTATTTTTTAATGTTATATATAATTCAATTTTAATATTTTAAGTTGAAAAATTCTTGTTAGATTTAATTTATAGGTTTTTTGGAATCCTTTTTAGTTTTCCTTGAAATATGACATGATCCAGATTACAGGTATTGAAAAGATTAATTCTCACCTTTTATAATTATGATAAGGAATTTTGAGCACTTCTGTTATACATTACAATCATAATACAGCTGTTATCTGTGGCTCTAATTTTCATTAAACTCAAAGTTATTCAAAAGAAATATTAATTTGTGATAATATATATATATATATATATATTATATATATATTATATAAAAGTTTATTTAATTTGATAGTTATTAATGTCAATTAAAACCATTAATACTTTGATTAGCGTTTTATCACAAAATTTAATAATTAAAATTTTTAAAAATTGAATTTAATTTATAAAATACTAGCAAATTTACCCGGCGTTTCCCGGGAGCGTGCATTTTGTAAAAAAGCAAGTTTCGGCCAATTTTTCGAAATACTGCTTTGATTAAAAAGAAAGCCTCAAAAAGATATTTGAGGAGTTCCGTTAACCCATTGCGGCCCAACAGCTTTTTATAGGTTTTTCGTTATGTTGTTATAAATTAGGAATGGTTGACTTAAAATTTTGTATATGTGTTCCTCTTTGAGATTGGAGTTCACTCTATTCACAAACTTAGAATTCGTTAATCCTTGCCGCCCGACAATTAAGGATAAGGGCAGAGGAAAACCCAGAGACAGTGAATACGGAAGAGCGGACTCGCACGCTTAGGTGTTGGCAGGTGGAGTAAGGAAACTGGAGTAAGGAGGGTTATGGACGAGGAGGTAGATTACTACTTCACTCAGCTGCTGAGCGGGCATGGATACTTTCAAGGCAATCTGCACAAGCAGGGGAAAAGAAGGTTCAGCGGAGTGCATATATTGCCACATGCACGATGACGCTGATCAAACTTTCTTCATCTGTGAGAGATGTCCTCGATAGCGGATGCAGCTGAGGAAGGAAGTACCGCGGTTCTTTCCGCACACAGTGGTGCAACATCCTACAGGGTAAGGGAGCTTGGGACGGTTTGTCATGTTTTGCGATCCAAATACTATGATGTCATATAGGAATGCACCTTCTTGTAGTCCACTTAGTGCGACTGAAAGCATTCTCTGAAAACTATTTGTAGATATTTTTGGTCCAAATGGTAATCTCTTGAGTTGGTAATGTCCTTTATTCGTTGAAAACGCTGTCATTTGCCTAGATTTGTGATGTAAAGGTATTTGGTGAAAAGAACTTGTCATATCCAGTGTAGAAAAATACTTTGATTTACCCAATCTATCTAGTACATCATCCAATCTTGTCAATGGAAATTTATCGCCTATAATTTTCTTGTTTAAAGATCTGAAATCTACTACCAACCTCCATTTTTTATTTCCATCTTGACTTTTTTTTGGAACAATTAACAATGGTGAGTTGTACGGACTAGTAGAATGTTCTATTATGTCATCTTTCATTAACTTTGAGACTTGTTTCTCCATTTCTTCTAATTGGACATTAGGTGTTCTGTAGTTCTTTATATACACTGGTGTTTTATTGTCTGTCATCACAATTCTTTGTTCATACAAATTATTTATTGATAATGGTTCATTTACCATTATTTATTGATAATGGAAGATGAAAAATGTTCTGAAATCTATTGCAAATGTTTAAAATTGAATTTTTTCCTGATTCGTCTAAGTTATCCACTGTTAATATTTTTTTTAATTTTTCAAATCTCTCTGAATTTTTGTTTTTATTATTGTGATTTAAAGATAGTATACTGTATTCTTTTAATGGTTGAACTTCTATTTCTGTTGTTTTGATTGTTACTGGTGTCTCTCTTGTGTTTAAAATTTTTACATGTTTTATGCCATCTGCTGGTATTAATGAATTTGACAAGAATACACCTTCTACCATTTCTTTACCTATAATAAAACTATCTTCTTTTATATCTAAATTTATTGCTAGTATTGCTTCCATTCGAGGTTGAATTGTTATATTTGATATTGTTTTGTTATTCATGCTCATTGGTAATATTATATCTTGTTCTTGTTGTGATATTACTAGTGTGCATGTTTCATAATCTATTTTACATTTATGTTTATATAGGAAATCTCTACCTAGGATACCATCTGTTGATATGTTAATATCTTTTTCAATAATATGGAAATCATGATTAATTATTTGGTCTTCTACTTAGTATAAATTTGTTTATTTGTAATGCCATTAATCTGGCATATTTCATCATTTATTAATTCTTGATTTATAATATTGTTTTTACAAATTGATATATCTGCTCTAGTATCTATTAATAGAGTCAGATCATAATTATTTTTTGTTCTTACTTTAATTAGATTTGTGAATGTATTATTGCTGTTGATGCTAATTATCTTTTTCTGTTGGATTGGCTGTTTTTTTTTTTTTTGTTTTTTCTTTATTATAAGTAATTAAAATTTAAATAAATAATATAAACATTAAATTAGCTACTTGGACCGTGGCCTGGGCTATATGGTCCTTAAATTCAAAATTTAGGAATCTCTTTAACGAGTTCCTGCACAAAATTAAAATCAAAAGTATAAAGACTATATTAATTTTTTTTTTTTTTTTTTTTTTTTTTTTTTTCTTATATTTAATAAAAATAAAACAAAAAGAAACAAAAACATAACAAAAAAGAAAAAAAAAAAAACCAATAACATTCCCTTTAACAAAAGTTATAAAATTAAAGTAGTTTTAAGTATTTAACATAAGTAATTAATATAATAAACAATTCATCAAGTTATTGAATTAAATTCATTTAATTCTCCCTAACAACAAAACACATTCAATCCAAGATGCTAACTTTGCAACACAAATGTTCTAATCATTGATTTAAACTTAGGTAGATTTTCAATTCGTTTAAAATTTTCTGGCAGCTCATTATACGCTTTTAGACAATTATATACGACATTATTTGTTTGGTTATTTGTACGGAATAATGTAAGGTAGTAATTTGCTTTGTTACGAGTATTGCGGTTGTGAATATCGATCATTCTGTTTAGAATAAAATTATGCTTAATTTCATTATTAATAATCTTAAACGATAAGACATATAGTTCAAATTTACTTATGTTTGCTAAACTAATATATTGTCTACAGTATAACAAGCTTGTCGGATGTCGAATGGGGTATCGATTAATTACCTTTATACTTTTTTTATGTACGATATCTAGTTTGTTTAGATAGATATTCGCGGCTCTACCCCAAATTGGGTTGAGATAACAGATGTGTGATTTTATATAAGATGTATAGATCGTATATAAAGCTTCCTTAGAAAGAAAATTCTTTAATCTATGTAGGATGAATATGTATGGCCCTATTCTTTTTATTACATTATCAATGTGATTGCACCAGTTTAAATTATGGTCTATATTTAATCCTAAATAATTAAAGCTTTTGACAATTTCAATATTCTCATTTTCGAAAGGTATATTTGTTCCTAAGTTCCACGATTTGTTTTGAAAAATAATTATTTTTGTTTTTTTTACATTTAAACTGATCCTATGCTTATTTAGCCATTCTTGAATTATTTTAAGATCATTTTGAATTGAAAGCTTTACACTTTCTTCACTAGCTTCAGCGTATTTTAGGACCGCATCATCTGCGTATAATTGCAGATCTCCCTTTAAGTTGAGACGAGCTAGATCGTCAATATATATCTTAAAAAGATCCGGTCCTAAGATCGAGCCTTGCGGTACACCTTTATAAATAACCTTTTCCGAACTATATGTGTTATTAATGCGAACTCTTTGCATTCTGTTTTGTAAATATGATTTAAAAAATTGTAGTTGTATACTGGTAAAATTAAAGTTAGCAAGTTTAAGCAATAATATTTGGTGGTCAACACAATCAAATGCTTTTTTTAAATCAAGAAATACGCAACTGGTATATTTTTTGCTGTCAACACTTTTCGATATAAAGTCGGTTAGATTCAGACATGCAGCTGTAGTATTAGATTTCATTTGGAAACCAAATTGTTGCTCACTTAAAATATTATTATTAGAAAAAAAATTATTCAATCTATTTTTTATTACTATTTCAAAAATCTTAGAAATTGCAGATAATATAGAAATGGGCCTATAGTTTGAGCAATCTGTATTACTTCCACTTTTATAAATTGGAATTATAATAGCCGCTTTAAGTTTATTCGGAAAGATACCGTCACGAAATGATTTATTAATTAATTTAACGAAAGTTGGAACCAATCGATCTGCAAAGCGTTTGATAAATTTCGTAGAAATATTATCAATTCTAGTAGCTGCTGCCGTATTTAACGTGCTGATAGCTGTGCAGACCTCTTCAGAATTTGTTTCAGTTAATTGAAAATTAGAGAAGATACTACGTCTGAATTGATTCATATAAACATGATCAAGGGTAGTATTAGGTACGTTAATTTCTTTTGTTACATTTACAAAGAAATTATTAAAACATTCCGAGATTTCTTTTTCATTTTCTATTGCTTTATCATTCTGACATATTATTTTAATTGAATTTTTTTGCTCGATGGAATCAGTGTTAAACATGATCTCTTTATATAAATTCCACAGTCTTTTCGTATCACTGGGGTGCAAAGATATTCTGTCAGAGCAGTATTTTTTTTTTTCCTCAGTGATTAATTTTTGAACCCTATTTCTATATTTAAAATATAAGTTAATAATGCGTTCATTACCCACATATTTTTTCCTGTATTTGTTAAATGAGTCTCTGATTTTCATTACTCTGAGAATCTCTTCAGTCATCCAGGCCTTTTTTATTTTAGTATTTTTTATTTCAATACGTTCAGTATTATTATTTATTAAAGAAGTAAGATTATCAATGATTTCATCAGCTTCACTATAAGATTCAATATTTAGCCAGAAATCATCAATAGCAATGTTGGCGTAGTTTAAAATTGTTTTATATTTTACGTTATTACTTTTTTTGCACTTCCGATCAGTACTGATAAAAAGCATTTGATGATCAGACAAAGAACAGTCTAGAACATGTATATGATATTCCCTCTCTACCATGTCAGTTACAAAATGATCAATTATTGTTTTTGATTGTGATCCAAATCTAGTTGCAAATTTTTTGGATATCTTATTGCAAATCAAAAAACCATTACTTAGCAACATATTTTTATACGATATTATTTCAGAATTGTTAACATTTAATAAGTCTAGATTACAATCACCTACTATTATAGTTCTTTTAAGGTTTGAAGTTAGCTCATCAAATCTATTAATAAAGTTCATCGGGTTTGTCTCGTGTGATCTATATATGCCAATAATATTAAAATTTTCCTTCGTTAGCTTAATTCCCAATATTTGGCTAACTTCAAATTCCTCACTAATAATAATATTACTAGCAAAGTGATTTCTTATGTAGATGGAAATTCCACCGTAAGGTTTGTCTCGATTAATGAAATACGAATCATACCCTGGTAGATTAAAAAAAATATTTTCAGAAGAAAGAAGCCATATCTCAGTTAAAACAATTATATCTACATCACATTTAAAACTTTCAATTAATGTTTCAACTTCAAATAATTTTTTTCTTAAACTTTGTATGTTTAAGTACAATATATTAAAGTTATTTTGATATTTTAAGCTCATTGAATTTGAATCATAATGTAAGTAATGTTCCACTCTAAAATGGTTTTCTACGTTCTCTGTTTCATCTACGTGCATTTGTAAAAAAAAACAATTTGGATAATTTGGATAAACATTGTCAGCTGTTCAATATGATCAAGATTGTATGTAAAAATTAATATTATTTTTAAATAACATTTGACATTTGTTTTTGATTTGTCAAAATTTGTTTGAAACGTGTTTTTATAAATTATTATTGTTATTAAAAATTTTTTAAATAAAAATAATAAGTAACTTAAATTATTAAAATAATTAAATAATGTGAAGCAGAGTGAAATGTATAAAGTGAGAAAAAATTTAATATGTAATTTATCAATGACTAAAATCAGTATGTCAATCACTATGAAATTGTATAATATAGATAAAATTAATATTGAATTTAATCGAAGAATATTTTTAATTCTATTCATATTGATTGGAATTATTATAAAGAATATTAATAAAAGTGTATTATTGTAAATTAATTTTAGAAAAAGAAATATTGTAATTAAAGAAATAAAGTATAAATTTGTTTTAAAAAATAAAAAATGTTTCGAACGTATTGCTTTATATACATAATAGTTATTTATTTTGTTTTGTTTTAATAAATTAATAAAAAAATGAGAAAAAAATATTAAATTTAATATATGAATGTACATATTTTCATAAGCAATGTTATAGGTTATGCAAAAATAAATTTGAATCGCTTCTGTCAATGTTTTAGGTTTTGATGGTATAACTATCGCTCTAAATGTTTCATTTAGGCCATTTTTGAATGTATTTAAACCTAGTTGGTCATTAAGCTTTACTATTATCCCTCTATTCTCATTACCTTGTTCTGCAATTTGTAATTCATTTAATTGTGCTATGAGTGTTTCTATTTTTGTTGCAAAGACATTAATATCTTGATTCACTTGATTTATTCTTGTTAGTTTAGTGAGAATCTTTGCTGAGTTTTTATTCGATTTGGAATTTTTTGTTAAAATATCTTCTAATTTTTGTACTGTAGTTATTTCTTCTTCATTAATTAATCTTTTTTTGACTTTATCTGAGAACTTGGTGGCTAAAATGAATTTTATTAATTTTGTCTTTTCAGTTTCATCTTTCAAGGTGCCAGCATAGAATTTTATTAACCCTAAGAAATTTGATAGTTGTTTTACGTCTCCTTCAAATAGTGGGACTATTTTTATTGCTGATGCTAGTTCAAAATTTGCCATTTTTTGTTCTTCTGTATTAATTTCTTCTGTTTCAATTTTAGGCTTAAGATATGTTGTAATTTGTCTTATGTTTTTTTTAATCTTTAGTATAGACTCAAATTGTATATTTTCTTTTTGTTCAAATTATTCCCAAACCTCATTAATTTCTTTATGTTTCTCTTCTATATAAGTCACAGTATAAGTTCTGGTTGGGTTCTTTTTTAATGTTCGTAATAAGTTTTGAAGTCTTTGTATTTTCTCATAGTCCATAGGATTTCAATGTGATTTCAATGTAAATTATTTTAGTTTTTATAAATTTTTAGTTTTTAAATTTATTCATAAGAAAATTTTTACAATATAATTTTTTTTTTTTTTTTTAAATGACAGTTTAATAATTATATAATATAAGTTTAATAAATTTAATAAGTTTAATTTTTTTAATTTAAAAAAAAAAATTCAGTTTGAATTTTCATTTATTTTGGTCTTCCTGTCTGTTGATTTACTTGATGTTATGTATTCTCTGCTTTCAGAATTGAGAACTGTTATTTTTTTTGTTGAGTCGTTCACTACACTATACATCTAGGTAAGTGCAGGGTCGCCATGTTATAAAAATTTTCAGTCGGAGATTGTCAAGGTCTTTTCCTCAAACTTCTGATCAGCCAAATATAATTTGCCTGATGCAAAAGTTTCTTCACTTTATTAATCACAGCAGGAAGGCTCTGCTCATCCACAGGCTATAATGCCTATTTGCTTTTTTATTAAATATTGGAAATAATCATGCAAAATAAGAAAGCATGATTATTCTAATATATAGAATATTGAATATTTATTATATGATATTTATTTATTCCAAGCAAAAGATCTGCAGGAATAAAATATATTAAATAAAAAATATGTTGTTATATTTGGAGTATGATTAACTCTGATCTTTATTTGAAAAATACAGGGTTTATATACAATTTTTGATTCTATTGAATCCTGTAGTGTATCTACATTCAATTCCATAATACACTGCAATTAGTTGTATTCCGTGATACACCGCAAATAATTGTTTAAGCATTATTGTGACAATTCTTATAATTAAAATAATTATATGCTACAAATTAAAGGATCATATTGCATTCTATATTTTTGGTTTGTAGAAGCAAACAATTTATTCATATTCTCAATTATTTTTAAAACCAATTTTTTTTAATATAAAAATTGCTTATACATAGGTACAAATAAAAGTATACATATTTCTATGTGTATGCTTTGCTATTAAAAATATGTTTACTGCAAAATTTGGTTGGTCTACTACAAATGGTTCTCTATACCTATTGAAGTTGAATGTCTGAAATTTTGCCGAAAAATAGTTTAGTGTAATGGCCCAAGTTACTGAAAAATTTGTTTGGTCTACTGCAGAGGGTTCGAGTAGCTGCCATACAACTCCTTCTTTTATATGAGCATTACACTACATCTAATAAAGCTGCTATGTTTGAAATTATAATGTTTATATAACGGTCATACGGGTATCCCGGAGTTGACACAGTCTACTCTACCACACTCTTCCTCGTTTTTTATTATTTTGTAATTATTAAAGCTTTTTGTCTGCCAGCGAGATGTCGGCATAAGTGATGAAAATAAACCAAGGATTTTTAAAAAAGCACATTTTCAAATTTATATTGTATTACATACTAAGTTTAATTTTGGAAATATATACACTTGTGACTAAGTTACTGCTTACTTATAAAATTTACAGCTAATTTTAAAGTTCTAATAGCCCTTCAATGGGGAAGGTTGCCAAATTTTTCAAGGACCTAACTTTATCCTATTATAATACTCAAAGCATTTTCTAATTATTTTATCAATTAAAAAATATTAAAAATGCTTACTAATTTATACATTTAAAAATATTTAAAAAAAACTTGAAATAAATGTATTCATAAAATTAAATTTTAAAATTACAGATTTAAAACTCCAATTCAATTATTTACTTCTTTTCAGGATTTTTTGCTGTAGTGCATTTACTGTGCAATGAATTAGTACCTTTGATTAATTATTTCAATTTTATTTTTTTTTTTAAATTTTTTTCTGTTAATTTACTTATTTTTTAATGTTATATATAATTCAATTTTAATATTTTAAGTTGAAAAATTCTTGTTAGATTTAATTTATAGGTTTTTTGGAATCCTTTTTAGTTTTCCTTGAAATATGACATGATCCAGATTACAGGTATTGAAAAGATTAATTCTCACCTTTTATAATTATGATAAGGAATTTTGAGCACTTCTGTTATACATTACAATCATAATACAGCTGTTATCTGTGGCTCTAATTTTCATTAAACTCAAAGTTATTCAAAAGAAATATTAATTTGTGATAATATATATATATATATATATATAAAAGTTTATTTAATTTGATAGTTATTAATGTCAATTAAAACCATTAATACTTTGATTAGCGTTTTATCACAAAATTTAATAATTAAAATTTTTAAAAATTGAAATTAATTTAAATTCTTAGTATATGGACCTATTAAAGCTTTTAAATGCAAAATATGCAATAAATTTTCTAAAATACAATGACACATTTAGAACTTTTTATAAAATTCATTTAAATATAAAAATAAATTTTACATACATGCAGCAAGTACCTTTGAACACAACTTAAGTATCGTGCACAATTTCTTAATAATTAATAATGTATAATTATTATATATTACTTATGGTAATAATTCAATAAATATATGATATAATAAAAATAAAGAAAAAAAAATTTAATCGTTTATTAAAAAAATATTTTGTTTTTAATTTATAAAATACTAGCAAATTTACCCGGCGTTTCCCGGGAGCGTGCATTTTGTAAAAAAGCAAGTTTCGGCCAATTTTTCGAAATACTGCTTTGATTAAAAAGAAAGCCTCAAAAAGATATTTGAGGAGTTCCGTTAACCCATTGCGGGCTAACAGCTTTTTATAGGTTTTTCGTTATGTTGTTATAAATTAGGAATGGTTGACTTAATCGGTTGACTTAAAATTTTGTATATGTGTTCCTCTTTGAGATTGGAGTTCACTCTATTCACAAACTTAGAATTTGTTAACCCTTGCCGCCCGACAATTAAGGATAAGGGCAGAGGAAAACCCAGAGACAGTGAATGCGGAAGAGCGGACTCGCACGCTTAGGTGTTGGCAGGTGGAGTAAGGAAACTGGAGTAAGGAGGGTTATGGACGAGGAGGTAGATTACTACTTCACTCAGCTGCTGAGCGGGCATGGATACTTTCAAGGCAATCTGCACAAGAAGGGGAAAAGAAGGTTCAGCGGAGTGCATATATTGCCACATGCACGATGACGCTGATCAAACTTTCTTCATATGTGAGAGATGTCCTCGATAGCGGATGCAGCTGAGGAAGGAAGTACCGCGGTTCTTTCCGCACACAGTGGTGGGCAACATCCTACAGGGTAAGGGAGCTTGGGACGGTTTGTCATGTTTTGCGCACATAGAGGTCCAACCTACAGATTTAGGCTATGCAGTAGAATTTGAGGCGATGGCTCTGGACCTAGCTGGACCTCCAAAATTTTCTATGAATCTCCTATAGTAATTGCAGAATGCTACAAATCTTCTAACCTCATCAGCATCCTTGGGTGCTGGATAATTTTTTATAGTTTGGTACTTGTCTGGATCTGTTTTAATTCCTTCTGATGTTATAAGATGACCTAAATATACCACTTAAGGTTTCAAAAAATTACATTTTTCTGGATTAAGTTTTAAATTATATTTTTGTAAACGTTCTAAAACTTTAATGAGATTTTCATTGTGATCTTTTTAATTTGATCCAAATACTATGATGTCATATAGGAATGCAGCTTCTTGTAGTCCACTTAGTGCGACTGAAAGCATTCTCTGAAAACTATTTGTAGATATTTTTAGTCCAAATGGTAATCTCTTGAGTTGGTAATGTCCTTTATTCGTTGAAAACGCTGTCATTTGCCTAGATTTGTGATGTAAAGGTATTTGGTGAAAAGAACTTGTCATATCCAGTGTAGAAAAATACTTTGATTTACCCAATCTATTTAGTACATCATCCAATCTTGTCAATGGAAATTTATCGCCTATAATTTTCTTGTTTAAAGATCTGAAATCTACTACCAACCTCCATTTTTAGTACATTTTCAAAAAATTTTGTAAAAATGTACCTATATAGTTTCACTCTGTCCGTCCGTCCGTCCGTCCGTCCCTTTTTTTCGTACGATTGACAAAAAAATATCAGCAACGGGTAGGTATTGCAATAAAAATAATTTAATATTAAAACTTTTTTCTATTACCCCTCCCGTTACGAAGCTACAGCCCTTCAAATTTGGAAGAAACCCTTTATTTAAAACGTTATAACAAAAGTTCTATGAGGTATTTTTTCAATCTGGAAACGTCAAAAGATAGCTGCTTTTATAAACTTTACAAACTGTTAAAAAACTTTCATTTATTGGTTTGCCGTCGGTACTAAAATTTACCGTTATCCAATACTCAATTTTTGCAAAATTTTTGGCCCCACATAACTTCTGAACGGCTCAAGCTAGAAACTTGAAATTTTGGGAGATGTTAGATCCTCAGAAATTAGTAGGAGTCGGTTAAGAATATTTTTTTGTTGCGCCCCCCTTTTAAGAGCTGTAAGGGGTCCAAAATTGAAATTTGGCTTTTTTTAAGCACCTGTAACTTGAATACCTGTTCAAATTTTTTTCTATTAATATACAAAATTTAAAAGTCCAACATTATTTTTTAACATATGTTAAGTGTTTTTCTTAAATTTAAAAGCGGTTCTTTAAATTGAAGAAAGTGTCTCTCAGTTTTATCCATTTTTGCTTAGATAGTAAAATTCTAAGTAAAATTCCAAATTTTGGTTTAATTCCTAGAACCTAAAAAAATGGTGGGAGGGAGGGGGTGGTGAGTGAGATTAGATCCTTCAGAAATTTGGTAACCTTCACCATGGAAGAGCTATTAGGACTTAAAAATTAAAAATTTACTATTTTTACAAGTAAGCAGTGACTTATTCCCCCATAGTATATATTTCCAAAATTAAACTGAGTATTTAACACAATATAATATTTTGAAAATGTACTTTTTTAAAAACCCTTGGTTTTTTTCACCACTTGTTTATTTCCATCTTGACTTTTTTTTGGAACAATTAACAATGGTGAGTTGTACGGACTAGTAGAATGTTCTATTATGTCATCTTTCATTAACTTTGAGACTTGTTTCTCCATTTCTTCTAATTGGACATTAGGTGTTCTGTAGTTCTTTATATACACTGGTGTTTTATTGTCTGTCATCACAATTCTTTGTTCATACAAATTATTTATTGATAATGGTTCATTTACCATTATTTATTGATAATGGAAGATGAAAAATGTTCTGAAATCTATTGCAAATGTTTAAAATTGAATTTTTTCCTGATTCGTCTAAGTTATCCACTGTTAATATTTTTTTTAATTTTTCAAATCTCTCTGAATTTTTGTTTTTATTATTGTGATTTAAAGATAGTATACTGTATTCTTTTAATGGTTGAACTTCTATTTCTGTTGTTTTGATTGTTACTGGTGTCTCTCTTGTGTTTAAAATTTTTACATGTTTTATGCCATCTGCTGGTATTAATGAATTTGACAAGAATACACCTTCTACCATTTCTTTACCTATAATAAAACTATCTTCTTTTATATCTAAATTTATTGCTAGTATTGCTTCCATTCGAGGTTGAATTGTTATATTTGATATTGTTTTGTTATTCATGCTCATTGGTAATATTATAAATTGTTCTTGTTGTGATATTACTAGTGTGCATGTTTCATAATCTATTTTACATTTATGTTTATATAGGAAATCTCTACCTAGGATACCATCTGTTGATATGTTAATATCTTTTTCAATAATATGGAAATCATGATTAATTATTTGGTCTTCTACTTAGTATAAATTTGTTTATTTGTAATGCCATTAATCTGGCATATTTCATCATTTATTAATTCTTGATTTATAATGTTGTTTTTACAAATTGATATATCTGCTCTTGTATCTATTAATAGAGTCAGATCATAATTATTTTTTGTTCTTACTTTAATTAGATTTGTGAATGTATTATTGCTGTTGATGCTAATTATCTTTTTCTGTTGGATTGGCTTTGCACATTCCTTCGCATGTTGTTTACATACCCCGGGTTTCTTGGGCCGGGGCCGCTGAAGTTTCCCTGGTTGTTATTATTATTGTTATTATTATTATAGTTGTTGTTATTTTGTTGCATGCGATTGTTGTTATTATTAAAGTTGTTATTGCGGTAATTGTTATTGCCTCTATTATTGTAGCTGTTATTATTGTAATTATTATTGTAATGTCTTCTAAAATTGTTTTGTCTATTGAATTGACCTCTGAAATTATTTGTTCTAAAGAACATGAGATTATTTTGCCGAGGGTAGTTATTGTGATCACTTTCAACAGCTATTTGAATCGCTTCTGTCAATGTTTTAGGTTTTGATGGTATAACTATCGCTCTAAATGTTTCATTTAGGCCATTTTTGAATGTATTTAAACCTAGTTGGTCATTAAGCTTTACTATTATCCCTCTATTCTCATTACCTTGTTCTGCAATTTGTAATTCATTTAATTGTGCTATGAGTGTTTCTATTTTTGTTGCAAAGACATTAATATCTTGATTCACTTGATTTATTCTTGTTAGTTCAGTGAGAATCTTTGCTGAGTTTTTATTCGATTTGAAATTTTTTGTTAAAATATCTTTTAATTTTTGTACTGTAGTTATTTCTTCTTCATTAATTAATTTTTTTTTGACTTTATCTGAGAACTTGGTGGCTAAAATGAATTTTATTAATTTTGTCTTTTCAGTTTCATCTTTCAAGGTGCCAGCATAGAATTCTATTAACCCTAAGAAATTTGATAGTTGTTTTACGTCTCCTTCAAATAGTGGGACTATTTTTATTGCTGATGCTAGTTCAAAATTTGCCATTTTTTGTTCTTCTGTATTAATTTCTTCTGTTTCAATTTTAGGCTTAAGATATGTTGTAATTTGTCTATGTTTTTTTTAATCTTTAGTATAGACTCAAATTGTATATTTTCTTTTTGTTCAAAGTATTCCCAAACCTCATTAATTTCTTTATGTTCTCTTCTATATAAGTCACAGTATAAGTTCTGGTTGGGTTTTTTTAATGTTCGTAATAAGTTTTGAAGTCTTTACATTTTCTCATAGTCCATAGGATTTCAATGTGATTTCAATGTAAATTATTTTAGTTTTTATAAATTTTTAGTTTTTAAATTTATTCATAAGAAAATTTTTACAATATAATTTTTTTTTTTTTTTTAAATGACAGTTTAATAATCTATATATATAAAAATGAAAGTTTGTTTATTTGTTTGTTTGTTTGTTTGTTTGTTTGTTTGTTTGTTTGTTTGTATGTTTGTTTGTAGCGAATAGACTCCTAAACTGCCCAGCCGATTTTCATGAAAATTTGTATATAGGGGTTTTTGGGTACGGAAGGAAATCGTGGCCCAAAAATTTTGCTCCAACGGACCGCCAAGTTGGGGCTGTGGTGCAAGTATTTAAACTTCTTTGTTCTAAAATGAAAACGGCTTGACCGATTGACTTCAAATTTTGTATACGTGATGCTCTTTGAGAATTGAGTAGTCATTATTAACAGTTTTGGAATTTGTTAACCCATGTCGGGCCGACGGGTGGTCAAAAAAAATTTTGGGTCCAAATTTTGTCCGATTTTACGAAATTCTGCTTTGGCTTTAAAGAAAGCCCCAAAAAAAATTTTTTTGAGTTCCATTAACCCATTGCGGCCCAACAGCTTTTTATAGGTTTTTTCAATACTTTACTATAAATTCGAAACGGTTTGACCAATTGATTTCAAATTTTGTATACGTGATGCTCCTTGAGAAATGAGTAGACACTATTAACAGTTTTGGAATTTATTAACCCATGTCGGGCCGACGGGTGGTCAAAAAAAAATTTGGGTTCAAATTTTGTCCGATTTTATGAAATTCTGCTTTGGCTAAAAAGAAAACCCACAAAAAAATTTTATTGACTTGCATTAACCCATTAGGGCCCAACAGCTTTTTATAGGTTTTTTCAATACCTAACTCTAAATTAAAAACGGTTTGACCGATTTTCTTCAAATTTTGTATACGTGCTCCCCTGTGAGAATTGAGTTGACACTATTAACAGATGTGGAATTTGTTAACCCATGTCGGCCCGACGGTTGGTCAAAATAATTTTGGAAGATAATATTGTCAAAATTTGCGAAGTACTGCTTTGACTAAAAAGAAAGCCTCAAAAAATTTTGTTGATTGATTTGGAAGCAAATTACGTCCATTTTTGCGTAATACTGCTTTGCCCAAAGAGAAAGTGTAGTTCCGTTAACCCAGTGGGGCACAGTGGTTTTTAATAGATTTTTGCGTTACTTAACTCTAAATTAGAAACGATTTGACCGGTTTACCTCAAATTTTATATGTGTGAAACAACTTGAAAATAGAGTTGAGTCTGCTAACAGTCGGTCCTACGATTTTTCAAAAAAAATTTTTTGGAAGTAAATTACATCAAAATTTGGAAAGTAGTTTGTACTGCTTTGAATTACAGAAAGTTTCAAAAATTACTAGAACAATCCTAGAAAAATGGTTTTAAAAAGATTGCTTTCATTCATTTTAAAATTTACATGTGTAAACCGAGTGTAATTTTTGTGTTAACTTTTTGCAGTAACATCAACTTCAATTAAACCTCCATTGAGAGGCGCAGCAACGCGCACCGGGTATTAGCTAGTTATATAATATAAGTTTAATAAATTTAATAAGTTTAATTTTTTTAATTTAAAAAAAAAATTCAGTTTGAATTTCCATTTATCTTGGTCTTCCTGTCTGTTGATTTACTTGATGTTATGTTTTCTCTGCTTTCAGAATTGGGTAAACTGTTATTTTTTTTGTTGAGTCGTTCACTACACTATATATCTAGGTAAGTGCAGGGTCGCCATGTTATAAAAATTTTTAGTCGGAGATTGTCAAGGTCTTTTCCTAAAACTTATGATCAGCCAAATATAATTTGCCTGATGCAAAAGTTTCTTCACTTTATTAATCACAGCAGGAAGGCTCTGCTCATCCACAGGCTATAACGCCTATTTGTTTTTTTATTAAATACTAGTAAAAAAGCCGGACGACAGGTATAATTTTAATTTCTCTTTTTATATATATTCTTTTTTCCTGCTATTGCGCTACTGAATCAATAAAAGGAAATTCGTTACCTAAAGAACATTAAGTTAACATTATAATAGTTTGTTTTAGTTTTGTAAGTGATAATAAAATAGAAGTATGCATACTGAAGTGTAAAAAATTTCTTTATACGTTTTGAATTTTTTTTTCTGTTCATAATTTACATTTTATCAGTTTCATTTTTTCTTTCTCATTTGTATGTAAGAATTTGTAATTAGAAGTATGTTACATTACATGTGTCAATAACACTTAACATTAACATAATTAAAGAGCAGAAGCATCTTTTATTATATTTATAAAAAATTTTCTGTATCTACCTGTTAACAGATTTCTCATACGTTTTGATTTTTTTTTTTCCTGTTCATAATTTACATTTTATCAGTTTAATTTTTTTCTTTCTCTTTTGCATGTAAGGATTTGTTATTAGAAGTATGTTACATGTGTGAATAACACTTAACATTAACATAATGCAACTGTAGCAGCAGTTTGTCTTTTATTATATTTAGACGTATGTATTTTCTTAAAGACTTCTTATACGTTTTGATTTTTTTTTTCTTATAAAAAATAAAAACTACAATATGTAGTTAGTTATTAGTTCTGTAAAATAAAAGTATACATACTGAAATGTAAAAAATAGCTTTGTAAGTTTTTATTGTAATTTTCTGTATCTACCTGTTAACAGATTTCTCATACGTTTTGTTTTTTTTTTTTTCTGTTCATAATTTACATTTATCAGTTTTATTTTTTCTTTATCTTTTGTATGTAAGCATTTGTAATTAGAAGTATGTTACATGTATGAATAACACTTAACATAACATAGGGCACGCTGGTCAGCAGCAGCAGCAGCAGCAGTTTGTCTTTTATTATATTTAGATTGGAAATAATCATGCATAATAAGAAAGCATGATTATTCTAATATATAGAATATTGAATATTTATTATATGATATTTATTTATTTCAAGCAAAAGATCTGCAGGAATAAAATATATTAAATAAAAAATATGTTGTTATATTTGGAGTATGATTAACTCCGATCTTTATTTGAAAAGTACAGGGTTTATATACAATTTTTGATTCTATTGAATCCTGTAGTGTATCTACTTTCAATTCCATAATACACTGCAATTAGTTGTATTCTGTGATACACCCCAAATAATTGTTTAAGCATTATTGTGACAATTCTTATAATTAAAATAATTATATGCTACAAATTAAAGGATCATATTGCATTCTATATTTTTGGTTTGTAGAAGCAAACAATTTATTCATATTCTCAATTATTTTTAAAACCAATTTTTTTTAATATAAAAATTGCTTATACATAGGTACAAATAAAAGTATACATATTTCTATGTGTATGCTTTGCTATTAAAAATATGTTTACTGCAAAATTTGGTTGGTCTACTACAAATGGTTCGAGTAGCTGCCATACAACTTCTTAGTTTATATGAGCATTGCTCTATACCTATTGAAGTTGAATGTCTGAAATTTTGCCAAAAATAGTTTAGTGTAATGGCCCAAGTTACTGCAAAATTTGTTTGGTCTACTGCAGAGGGTTCGAGTAGCTGCCATACAACTCCTTCTTTTATATGAGCATTACACTACATCTAATAAAGCTGCTATGTTTGAAATTATAATGTTTATATAACGGTCATACGGGTATCCCGGAGTTGACACAGTCTACTCTACCACACTCTTCCTCGTTTTTTATTATTTTGTAATTATTAAAGCTTTTTGTCTGCCAGCGAGATGTCGGCATAAGTGATGAAAATAAACCAAGGATTTTTAAAAAAGCACATTTTCAAATTTATATTGTATTACATACTAAGTTTAATTTTGGAAATATATACACTTGTGACTAAGTTACTGCTTACTTATAAAATTTACAGCTAATTTTAAAGTTCTAATAGCCCTTCAATGGGGAAGGTTGCCAAATTTTTCAAGGACCTAACTTTATCCTATTATAATACTTAAAGCATTTTCTAATTATTTTATCAATTAAAAAATATTAAAAATGCTTACTAATTTATACATTTAAAAATATTTAAAAAAAACTTGAAATAAATGTATTCATAAAATTAAATTTTAAAATTACAGATTTAAAACTCCAATTCAATTATTTACTTCTTTTCAGGATTTTTTGCTGTAGTGCATTTACTGTGCAATGAATTAGTACCTTTGATTAATTATTTCAATTTTATTTTTTTTTTTTAAATTTTTTTCTGTTAATTTACTTATTTTTTAATGTTATATATAATTCAATTTTAATATTTTAAGTTGAAAAATTCTTGTTAGATTTAATTTATAGGTTTTTTGGAATCCTTTTTAGTTTTCCTTGAAATATGACATGATCCAGATTACAGGTATTGAAAAGATTAATTCTCACCTTTTATAATTATGATAAGGAATTTTGAGCACTTCTGTTATACATTACAATCATAATACAGCTGTTATCTGTGGCTCTAATTTTCATTAAACTCAAAGTTATTCAAAAGAAATATTAATTTGTGATAATATATATATATATATATATATATATATATATATATATTATATAAAAGTTTATTTAATTTGATAGTTATTAATGTCAATTAAAACCATTAATACTTTGATTAGCGTTTTATCACAAAATTTAATAATTAAAATTTTTAAAAATTGAAATTAATTTAAATTCTTAGTATATGGACCTATTAAAGCTTTTAAATGCAAAATATGCAATAAATTTTCTAAAATACAATGACACATTTAGAACTTTTTATAAAATTCATTTAAATATAAAAATAAATTTTACATACATGCAGCAAGTACCTTTGAACACAACTTAAGTATCGTGCACAATTTCTTAATAATTAATAATGTATAATTATTATATATTACTTATGGTAATAATTCAATAAATATATGATATAATAAAAATAAAGAAAAAAAAATTTAATCGTTTATTAAAAAAATATTTTGTTTTTAATTTATAAAATACTAGCAAAGTTACCCGGCGTTTCCCGGGAGCGTGCATTTTGTAAAAAAGCAAGTTTCGGCCAATTTTTCGAAATACTGCTTTGATTAAAAAGAAAACCTCAAAAAGATATTTGAGGAGTTCCGTTAACCCATTGCGGCCCAACAGCTTTTTATAGGTTTTTCGTTATGTTGTTATAAATTAGGAATGGTTGACTTAATCGGTTGACTTAAAATTTTGTATATGTATTCCTCTTTGAGATTGGAGTTCACTCTATTCACAAACTTAGAATTTGTTAACCCTTGCCGCCCGACAATTAAGGATAAGGGCAGAGGAAAACCCAGAGACAGTGAATGCGGAAGAGCGGACTCGCACTCTTAGGTGTTGGCAGGTGGAGTAAGGAAACTGGAGTAAGGAGGGTTATGGACGAGGAGGTAGATTACTACTTCACTCAGCTGCTGAGCGGGCATGGATACTTTCAAGGCAATCTGCACAAGAAGGGGAAAAGAAGGTTCAGCGGAGTGCATATATTGCCACATGCACGATGACGCTGATCAAACTTTCTTCATCTGTGAGAGATGTCCCCGATAGTGGATGCAGCTGAGGAAGGGAGTACCGCGGTTCTTTCCGCACACAGTGGTGGGCAACATCCTAAAGGGTAAGGGAGCTTGGGACGGTTTGTCATGTTTTGCGCACATAGAGGTCCAACCTACAGATTTAGGCTATGCAGTAGAATTTGAGGCGATGGCTCTGGACCTAGCTGGAAGTAATGTAACAAACGGTTCCCAGCTAGTGTTCGTGGAGAGGGGGAGGTTTATTAGTCGGTATGCCTGACCTTGAAGACTCCGACATTGTTGGGCGTACGTGCGCCAATAAAAGATTTTCCCTCCTAATAAAAAACAAAAACAAAAATTATTATTATTTATTTTTTATTATTATTATTTATTATTATTTATTGTATTATTTATTATTATTTATTATTCTATTATTATTATTATAATTATTAGTATTATTATTAAAATTATTGTTATAATTATTATTGTTATAATTATTGTTATTATTATAATTATTGTTTTTATTATTATAATTATTGTTATTATTTTTATTATAATTTTTGTTATTATTATTATTATAATTATTATTATTATTGCTATAATTATTGTTTTTATTATTATTGAAATTATTGTTATTAATATTATTATTGTTATTATTATAATTATTATTTTTATTTTAATTATTTTTTGTTCTGGCGACTCTTATTTGTAATTTGATTACTTACTTATACTTTTGTTTACATATATTACTTTATATCATTTGTATTTTAATTTGCAATACTACTAAAATCTTTGTAAACTCTCTTTTTGCATTTGAAGAATTACTGCATATATATTGTGTATTATATTTTAGTAAAACGACTCTTAAATATGGTTTTGTAACAACAAGTTATGGGCCCAGAGCACAAAAAAAAAAAAATATTTTTATTGTAATAACAGTAATGTAAAAACAATTTTAAAGAAAAACTAGGAAGATTATTGTTGCCCTTGTCAACTTTGAGATACCCTTGCATACCCACTATGGTGTATAAAATAAATCGTTATTTACTTCCCTTATAGATTTACCTCATTATCCCATAATTTTAGCTTAAAAAAAAAAAAAAAAAACAACAAAAACAACCACAAAAAAAAAAAAAACAATTTAATTTATTTAAGTTAAGTTAAGTAATTATTTAAGTTTTGCTTAAATAAAAAAAAAAAAAAAAAAAATAAAATAAACAAAAAAAAAAAAATTTGGCCCACCCTAAAAGTCCGGTGGTCCGAATGATGTCCAACTTTGCCGAGTAACTTGCCCTATCACTTTACCCCCAATTTTAATTTTAGCCTCGTAGCTTCATTAGATTCACAGTTATTGAATCAAAAATTTGAATGGCAGCCTCCGAAAATGGAACCGTAACATTTTGAAACTTCATATAAGTGCTCGATTCATTATATAACTAACCGTGTGTAATTTTCATCCTCGTAGTATAATTAGTTTTGAAGAAATACATATTGGTGCAAAGAAGTTGTATGGCAGCCCCCCGAAAATGAGGCCCTAACATTTTGAAACTTCATATAAGTGCTCGATTCATTATATAACTAACCGTGTGTAATTTTCATCCTTGTAGTATAATTAGTTTTGAGGAAATTCATATTGGTGCAAAGAAGTTGTATGACAGCCCTCCGAAAATGGGGTCCTAACATTTTGAAACTTCATATAAGTGCTTAATTCATTATAAAACTAAATTTGTGTAATGTTCATCCTCGTAGTATAATAAGTTTTGAAGAAATTCATATTGGTGCAAAAAAGTTGTATGGCAGCTCCTCGAAGCATTTGTCCGATTTTAACCAAAAACAATAGGGAACCTAGAAATTGTCTAAAAATGACTTTGCGATCTTAGCCCTTTTAGTTTTTGAGTTATCGTGCCGACACACGGACCGACGGACGGACAGACACACATAGCTAGATCGACTAATTTTTTGATTCTGAGCCGATACGTACCCTTGACAAGGAGGAGCAATTTTAAAATACCCGATGTCATATATGTATGCACGGGTATAAAAGCATAAGAAGTTTTACAAAAAATAATCCAGTTTTTTTAAAAACATCATAAACCTTTTTTAATACTGAGTGTAATTAAAAGTTAAAAAACATTTTAGAGTAAAATTATTTTTATAAATAATAGCAGATCACAATTTTTTTTGAAATAATAGTAGATAAATTTTTTTTTCCGGTAATAAACACTAAATAAATACTAAATATACTTAATATTAATTAAAACTTTTGCAATTAGTTAAGATTAACATATGAATAAATACTAGTCTGCGTGACAAAATAAATTTAATAAATTTTTTCTAAAAAAAAAAAGTTTTGAAAATATGTCGTATCAAAATACAATTAAGATTGAACAACTAACTGCAGATAATTATGATACCTAGCAAATCCAAATGGAGTTACTACTTATAAAAAATTATATGTGGGAATACTTTTCCGGCGACCACGAGGCTCCAACAAATGAAGGAAATATCAAAACAGAATATGCAAATTGGAACAAAATGGACCGTAAAGCACGTGCAAATTTATTATTGTCAATTAGTCCACCATTGTTGAAAGACATAAAGGAATGCGTTTTATCAAAAGATTTATGGAAAAAGTTAAAGCAAACATACGATTCAAAAGGACCAGCACGAAAGGCCACACTATGGAAACAGTTAATCATAAATAAAATGTCAAGTTGGAACACCAAGCATTAATATTTATCAAAATTTTTTGATATTGTCGACAAGCTCAGATCAATAGACGTAATTGTCGATGAAGAATTAATATTAATTCTATTACTATATAGCCTCCCAGATCAATACCAGAATTTCAGGATCGCTTTGGAATCAAGGGATAATCTATCTGTTCCTACAACCTTAAAAGTGAAAATTTTAAACGAGTACAATGCTCAAAATATGCAACAAAATTCAGATTCCGAAGCTTTATTCATAAAAAGTAAGCATTATGAAAATAATAAAATATTTTCATTCAACCGATCACCTACTGCGTAGGGATGAGCATCTGTTGACCTCCTTGTTTCCCGTTGGAAAATCTTGAATGGAGGCATAAGTTGTTTGATTTCTTTAGAACAGGTGTTAGTCCCTACAAGATATCTATAAAACAAGGTCAGTGACCCAACAGTGCGACGATGGCTGAGTGGAGTGAGCGTTGAGGTAACACTGGGATCAATTATAAGACGAATAGCTCTATTTTCACTTTATCAAGATATCTCAGCGCCGTAATGGGAGCACCAGCCCAAATATGTGCATTATACTCCATTTTCGGCCTGATATAAGTTTTATAGATATTAAAGAGATCAGAGGGTGAGAAGTAAGTTTTGCAGCGATACAAGAAACCCAAACATTTAGCAGCGTCCTTAGCTACTCCAAAAATATGATTTGACCAAGTCAATTTTTGGTTTAGCTCAATCCCCAAAATGTTCAAGTCTTCCGAATGGTGCAAAGCCTCTTCTTGAAAAGTAAGGTTCGGAATAGTTGTAGCTATTTTTCGCGAGACTAGACAGCATTGGGTTTTTTTGGTCTTAAACTCAACTCTGTTGATTTCACCCCATTTTTGGATTTTAATTAAATTTTTGTTTAATTCACTTATAGTGAAATTTTTTTCTGTTGAATTAATCTGGTGATTAATGTTACAGCGGCTATGAAATTCATAGGAAGCAACAAGGGTACTGTCGTCTGCGAAGCTATGGATTGGATTGGAGGTTATTGATAGTAGGTCATTTATAAATATTAGGAAAAGACTGGGGGATAAAACAGATCCCTGAGGGACACCAGCATTTATTTTGAAATCTTTGGATGAATATCCATCGACAAGAACACGAATCGTGCGATTCGAAAGGAAATCTCCAATCCATTTAACGAAAACCCTACCTAGACCTAAAGCTCTGCATTTTGCCAATAAAGCTTCATGCCAAACTCGATCGAAAGCTTTAGAAATATCCAAAGCTACAACATCAGACTCATCAGAATGGTGAAGACTGATATTAAGCTTTTGGCACAGGTAGGTCATGAGATCACCAGTTGAACGACGGGCTCTGAACCCGTATTGTCGATCATGAAGCAAACCTTTACGATCTAGATATTTCAAAAGCTTATAATTTATAACTTTTTCCATTACTTTGGAGAGGACCGAAGTAATAGCAATAGGTCGGTAGTTAGAGGGATCGCTTTTATCGCCTTTTTTAGGAATTGGAAAAACATGTGCAACCTTCCATTGGGTAGGATGAATACCCGAAGTAAAGAAAAGGTGGAAAAGGTTGCGCAGAGGTTTTGAAATGGAAGTATATGTGTTTTTGAGGACGGTAGTTGTAATACCGTCCGGACCGGCTGATTTTTTTGTATCAAGATTCTTCAAGATTTTCATCACTGCTCGCGTCCTAAAGTATATTCTACCAAAGGAGCAGCCAACTTCTGGAATAGATGGAGGTCTTTGAGTTGACTGAGGCAGTGATGAGTTAGAAGCGAACTGTTTGCCAAACAAATTCGCTTTTTCTTTTGAATCTGATACGATGTGGTTGTTTATATCAACAAGTGGAGGAAAAGAGGACCCGCTATTGTCCTCTTTTAGATTTTTTGCAAAAGTCCAAAAGGACTTGCTATTCTTGGGCATGTGTATTAGAGTTTGTTTCAACTTTTGGTTGAACAAGAATTTTTGCTTGTTGATAACTCTCTTACATCTGTTCCGAACCACTATATAGTTGGTCCTGTGAGCCTCCAAACCACTGACCCGGTACTTTTTGAAGGCCTCCTCTTTTTTTAGAATGGCTTCTTTACAAATGCGATTAAACCAAGTTTTGGGTTTCCGTTTAATAGATTTCATGGAGTGAGGTATAAATAATCTCATTTCAAGTAGAATAGTTTCACTAATCGCATTTGCAGCGAAGTCAACATTCCTACCTCGGAAGCACAGTGACCAATCAAAGGTTTTGTAAAAATTGTTCAGACCTTCCCAGTTAGCATGGTTATAATGCCATACCAATTTTTTGGGAAGGGACCTTTGATTGGACACCGAGACTGCCCGGAAGCTTGTATTGACCAAACAGTGATCAGAGCCCCCCAGGGGGCAACCAACTGAAACCACATACTTTTCAGGGTGTGTGGTTAGAAACAGATCCAAGAGGTGACCTTCTTGATCAGCACGGTCTGGGATTCTAGTGGGATTTTTAACAAGTTGAGAAAGGTGGAATAGAGTAGAAAATAATTCAACTTGTTTCCCAATCGAGTTTTGACTCGGAGGAGAGGTACTGGAAAAGTGAAGCCAGTCTTTGTTATGAACATTAAAATCCCCCGCCAGAACAATTTCGGTATCAGGAAAACAATCGAGAATTTCATTGATCTGGTTTGAAAGGTTTTCAATTTCCATAACAGTTTCTTGTTCACTTGAATTGGGTGATCTGTATAGAAAACGGAAATGTATAACATGCTTTTCAACATGGATTTTGACCCAAACGTAATTGAAAGTTGGGCTTGAAGATTTATATTTGTCAAGAGTGTTAAAAGCAATGTCTTTTTTTATGTAGATGGCGATGCCTCTTTTGGGAACGAAGTGTGAAACGAGTAAGTAGCCGTTAATATCGAAGTTAACATTGTGACTACTAACTTGCGTTTCACATAGAGCAAGGATTGCCGGTTTAATTGAATTAAGACGACCTTCAACGGCATGGAAGTTCGTTTGCAAACCGCGAATATTACAAAAATTAAAGTTAAAGTTGATAATGTTGTTAGAAATTAGGAAGAAAAAAAAAAGAAGAAAAAAAACAAAAATGCTTATTATGTACGATTTTATCAACCTATCGACAACACCTTTGAAGAAAAGAAAACAAATTTACAAAAAAAAAAATTTAAAACTTAAAAGTCTTATTTCGAGTGAGAAAATGGTTTATAACTACGTCCAACAGTTTTTAACTTGCACGATATAGAATCTATATAGAAATTATATGTGCCCTTATTGTAGTAGGTACCACCAAAAACTCAATCAAAATAAAACAAATACACAATTACATCTAATTAAAAATAAAGCATTTGTAATTGTGGTAATATAACTAATTAAATACAAAAACAAAATTAAAATTTAAAAATTATTGGACATATACCATCAGAATTTATTAATTAAGTTACGGTGTTTTTATGATGGTATATTGAGAGTGGAGAGAGTTATTAAAAACATTAACATCTATCCATGGGAAGGAGAGAGATGGATATATTGTTTTGTTTACCACTAGGAGAAAATTAAAAGAATGATTATTTCCAAAAAAAAAAAAAATTATTTTAATTTAAAGTAAACAAAACAATCCGGCGCGTGATATTTAAAAATTAATAAAGAATTAAAAAAATAAAAAATTCTAAAATTAATTTAAGTTAAGTTTAGTTAAAAAAAAAAATAAAAAATAAAAAAGTGTAAAACAAGTAGTGAAAAAAATGTAGTTATTTACGATAAAATTTTAGCATGCAGATAAAATTAAAAATGATATTTATCTAGATATGTCCGCCATTGAAAGTGCGGCAATGTGATCCAAAATAAAAAAATTGAAGTAGAATTAGAAAAAGAAAGTAGAAAAACAGTACAAATTTTAAACACTTTAAATTTAAAGGAAAAAATAAAAAAAAAAATTTATTTTATAACTTTATAATTTTAAATTAAATGAAAAAACAAAAAACAAAATTTAAGTTTATTGATAGATTTAAAATAAGTAAAATTCTTATTAAACCGAAATTAGTGTTGTTTCAACGAAGGTTGAAGATCGAATTTATCAAAAGATCGAATATTTCAAAATTTTTGGTACTTTAGCAGCATACCGTTTTAATAAAAACCCTAACATAAAAAACTTCGAAGCAAAATCAGAGCCATATTACTTAGTGGGCTACTGTGAAAATTCTAAAGCCTATAGATTATATTGAAAAGAAAACAGAAAAAAAGTAAAAAGCAGAGATGTAAAGTTTATTAATGAACCTGAACAAATAATTTTCAACAACGAAAGAAAAACTGAAATTAAGGATTTCGATATTGAACAAAATTGTGAGTTGGAGATTTATGAAAATAAAAATTTAACAACTAATTCAAAATAATGTAGAAATAATAATCAAGAATTTCCGATCGAAAAACTTTAAAATAAAGAACACCAAGTGAATATCCGTCAAAGCAATTCAATAAATAACAAACTTGGAAGACAAAAAATAATAACAACGGGATTTTGTGGAAGAAAAGCGTTATTTTAAAACCAGACATGAAAATCAAAAGCAAAAAAGCAATGTAGAAGAAAAACAAAATGAAAATTTTACTAATGATAAAAATGAAGAATTATTTGAACAATTTCAAAGTTGTGATTAAAATAGTGACAAAAGTATCGAAGAGAGTTATTTAGCATTTGAAAACGAATATAAAAGTTATGCAGAAATTTTAAAAATGGATATCAAAATAAGTGGATGGAAGGAATAAAAATGAACACTAAGCTCACAAGAAAAATTCTACTTGGGAAATAATTTAAAGCCGAAAAGTGTAAAAATAATAGATTCAAGATGGGTTTTCACCACAAAAACTGACAAAGATGAAAAGATAATAAGATAAAAAGCTCAGTTGGCAGCTAAAGGATGCAGTCAAAGGCATCGACTATGGTGAAACTTATGCTTCTGTAGCGAAATATAAGTCTGTCGTATTTTAACTGCCATTGCAGCAGAATGGAAACTGGATTTGTACCAGTTTGATGTTGTCACGGCTTATCTAAATGGCAAAATAAATGAAACTATTTACATGAACATACTAGATTTTTGTGACGAAATCGAAAATAAGAAAAATAAAGTTTACAAATTAAAAAAAAAAAAATTTTGAAAATATGTCGTATCTAAATACAATTAAGATTGAACAACTAACTGCAGATAATTATGATACCTGGCAAATCCAAATGGAGTTACAACTTATAAAAAATTATAAGTGGGAATACGTTTCCGGCAACCACGAGGCACCAGCAAATGAAGGAAATATCAAAACAGAATATGCAAATTGGAACAAAATGTTGAAAGACATAAAGGAATGCGTTTTATCAAAAGATTTATGGAAAAAGTTAAAGCAAACATACGATTCAAAAGGACCAGCACGAAAGGCCACACTATGGAAACAGTTAATCATAAATAAAATGTCAAGTGGGAACACCTAGCATGAATATTTTTGATATTGCCGACCAGATCAATAGACGTAATTGTCGATGAAGAATTAATATCAATTCTATTACTATATAGCCTCCCAGTAGTTTACAAAATCAAGAAGGCAATTTACGGATTAACACAAAGCGAGAGAGCGTGATTTAAGAGATTGGATTATCAATTAAAAGCAATGCATTTTCAACAAATTCAAACTGAATCGTGTATATATATATTAAAAGAAAATAATGAATTAATGACACTTAGAATTTATGTCGACGACATAATTATAGCAAAAAATCATAAAAATAAAGTTAAATGGTTTAAAGATGAAATTATGAAATATTTTGAAATAAAGGAGATTGGTTCTGTAAATAATTGTTTGGGTGTTGAATTTAATAAATCAAATGACGGTTTTTGCCTTACTCAAGCAAAATTTATTAAAAAATTATTAGCTTCGTTTAACATGGAAAACGCACAGTTAAAATACCTACGAATACAGGTAAAAACTTATCAAAAGAAATTTGTCCTAAATCATCAGAGGAAATACAAAAAATGTCGAATATACCATATCAGAATTTAATTGGTGCGTTATTATATTTGTCGGTGACGACACAACCAGAAATATTCTATGCTACAAATTTTTTAAGTAGGTATAATATAAATTACGGTATGGCACCTTAGACAGCAGCAAAGCGGGGGTATTGAGATATTTGAAACACGCAATTAATATTGGATTAAACTTTAAAATATCTGGAAATGATATAATGGGTTATGCAGATGCTGACTGGGCATCAAACATCGATGATACAAAATTCGTGTACTGGTTACGTTTTGAATGGCTTTTACGTAATTTATATGTATTCATATAATATGTATATGTGAAATATTTTATATGTGAACTTTGTACTTTGAAAATGATGGATAATTATCATTATGAATATGATGATTATTATCTATCATGATGATCATAATATGAATATGATTATATGATGCTTATTTTGCTTAGGTTTAATATATTCGTGAATTAAAATATAAATAAAAGAGATAGAATTAAAAAAATAGAGCTAGAGTTTTGAAATTCACACAAAACATTTTTTGTGCATACATATATTAAAATTGCTCCTTCGTTTGTAACGCATCGATCTAGACGAGCTAGATATAGTGTCAAGGGTATCGGCTTAGGATCGAAAAATAAGTGGATCTAGCTATGTGTGTCTGTCCGTCCGTGTGTCAGCACGATAACTCAAAAATTAAAGGAGCTACAGTTTTGAAATTTTCACAAAATATTTTTCAAAGAATTTCTAGGTTCCCTATTTTTTTTGGTTTAGATCGGACCAAAACTTTGGGTACATCTCGAACAACAAACTTTTTTAACTCCAATATTTTCATATAAAAACTTGAAATTTTGCAGTAAATCTTGTATCAACATGAATTTGTATGAATTTTGTTTTTTGTTTTGTTTTGTTTTTTTTTGTAGATAACAAATCTTTCAAGTTACGATTTCATATGATTTAAATGTTGCGTAGTTTAAAAAATTTAAGGAAAAAGAACACAAAGATTTTTTTTAAGTAAATGGCTTCATAAATAATTTATATGTGTCATATAACATTTATATGTGTAATATATTGCATGCTTTGTATTTTAATATTAATAGATATAATCATTATGAATACATTGATTATTATCTATCATGAGGATCATTATATGAATATGATCATATGAAGCTTATTTTGCTTAAGTTTAATATATTGTTGAATTAAAAATTAATTAAGAGAGATAGAATTGAAAAATTAGAGCTAGAGTTTAGAAATTCACACCAAACATTTTATGAAAATTTTTGAGGTTTTTATTATTTTTGATTAAAACCAGACGAAGGCTTCGAGGATCTGCCACACAACTTATTTAAACTTATATGAATTTCTTTAAAAGTAATTATACCAGGAAGACGAAAATTACACACGGTTAATTTTATAATGAATCAATCACTTATATGAAATTTCAAAATGTTACGGCTTCATTTTCGGGGGGCTGCCATACAACTTCTTTGCACCAATATGAATTTCTTCAAAACTACTATACTACGAGGAAACTAATTATACTACGAGGATGAAAATTACACACGGTTATTATATAATGAACGAGTTTGAATATATGGAGTTTCAAAATGTTACGGCCCCATTTTCGGGCAGCTGCCATACAAAGTTGTCTATTGGATAACTGTGAATCTAATGAAGCTGCGAGATTAAAATTAAAACTGGGCTGGTAGAGTAATATGTAAAGTTAAAGACATCACTCGAACCAATTTTTAGGGTGGGCCAATTTTTTTTTTTTTTTATGGTTTTTATTTATCAAAAATTATGACGTAGGGTGAGTCAAACTTTTTTGAATTATTTTATTTGATTACATTTTTTTTGTAATATATGTAATAGTATAAAGGAATTAAATATCGGTTTATTTTATTTTATAGATCATAGTGGGTGTGCAGAGGTATCTAAAAATTGACATGGGCAAACAATAATCTTCCTCAATTTTAATTTCAAATTGTAATTGTGTTAGGTTTAGATAAGATCCTCTGACCTCTTTCTAAAAATATTGGAAAACTGATGAGCATTGTTGCAAGTACACTTTTCTAAACATGTGTTTAACACACCTTATTATTATTATTTTACCAAGTATTCCAATTACAAAACAATATTAAAAGAAACGCAAAACAAATTATCTGAAATGATTTCCAACAGCTTACTGGATCTTGCTATTTTTCATGGATCTTGATTTATCTTCATTTATTGGTTTTCATATATTTTTTTATTTAAAAAAAGTATTGTATACAAAATTGTAATGTTTACTTTTGGTTTTCTTTTATTAACTAGTTGGAATAGTCAAAACCTTCAGTTACAAACATACCTTGAATCGATAAAATTATAACGAAACAAATCAGTAGTTTTCAATCTTTTTTTTATGTTAAAACCAAGATTCAATTTAAAGTAAATTATTTAATTGTCAATTTTAAAAGTTAAAATAGTCGTTACATTTTTTATATTATGTACTAATATAAATAAGATGTAAAACAGCTAGTTAACTTAGTACAAATAGAGGCGTAAGAACTATTGTAATTTCACTCTTGAATAGTACGTCGAAAAGGAAAAGCTAAGGATTTAACGAAAAATCGGTTAAGATATTATTTTATTTGAAAGCAAAGAAGGAAGCAGTTTTATTAAGAAAAATTTATATAAAACGAGGAACAGTGTAGTAGAGTAGACTATTTAAACTCTGGGATACCCGTATGATCGTAATATAAACATTATGTCACCCGGTTAATTACTTTTGGCAAAATTTCGAATATTCAGCTTTATTAGGTGTAGTGAAATGCTCATATAAAAGAAGGAGTTGTATGGCAGCTACTCGAACCCACTGCAGTAGATCAACCAAATTTTGCAGAAACTTTTACCATAAAACTAAACTACTTTTGGTTTCAGACACGCAGCTGTAACAGGTACAGAATGATCATATTAAAAAAAGAAGCTGTATGGCAGCTACCCGAACCCATGGACCAAAATGGCTGGATTTGAATTTGATGACGGCTATTTCAAAAAAACGAAGCTGCAAAAATTTCAAGATTCTAGCTCCTTTAGTTTATGAGTTATCGTGAGGACGGACGGACGGACATACATAGCTAAATCGATTTACTTTTCGATTCTGATCCGATCCATTCATTTGAGTCTATATGTTCCCCCTATTTTTTTTGCGTCACAAACGTAATGGCAAATTTATCCCTTTTGACCCAGGCCCGGTCCTATTCAATTTGGCGCCCTGTGCATTTTTGAAAAATTTCACCCCTTTAACCTAAAATTAATGAAACAAGCCATTTCCGCGTTCCCCAATAGGTCTATTCCTCTTTTCCTGGATAGCCTAAAAAAATATAATTATTATTTAAGTAAACCTTACTTTCCTAGCTTTTAACTTTGCGAATTCCCCAATAAGATCATCATAATCTAAAGTTTCAACTAATTCTCTTCTATAGATAAAATTGACAAACCGACCAGTCTATCTTATGTCATTGTCGTTCGTAAGTACGTTTTTATTAATTTTAATTTTAAACGAGGAAGATTATAGTTACCCTTGTCAACTTTTGGATACCCGTGCATACCCACTATGATGTATACAATAAAAAAAACCGTTATTTATTCCCCTTAAGATATTATATATATTACAAAAAAAAATTTAAAAAAGTAAAATAATTAAAAAAAAATTTAACTCATAATCCCATAATTTTTGCTTAAAAAAAAAAACAAAAAATAAAAAACATAAACAAAAAAAACAAAAAAAAACCATAAAAAACAAAAAAAAATCAAAAAAAATTTAATTCATTATCCTATAATTTTTGCTTAAAAAGAAAACAAAAAAAAATCATAAAAAAAAAAATAAAAAATTCGCCCACCGTAAAAGTTGGTCCGAGTGATGTCCAACTTTGTCAAGTAACTTGCCCTGTTACTTTACCTGCCCAATTTTAATTTTAACCTCGTAGCTTCATTAGATTCATAGTTATTGGATTGAAAACTTTGTATGGCAGCTGCCCGAAAATTCATATTGGTGGAAAGAAGTTGTATGGCAGCTCCCCGAAGCCTTGGTCCGATTTTAACCAAAAACAATAGGGAACCTAGAAATTTTCTAAAAATGACTTTGTGTGAATTTTAAGACTCTAGTCCTTTTAGTTTTTGACACACGGACGGACGCTAGATCGATTTACTTTCCGATGCTGATCCGATACGTACCCTTGGCACTATATCTAGCTAGTCTAGATCGATGCGTTACAAACGGAGGAGCAATTTTAATATACCCGATGTCATATATGTATGCACGGGTATAAAAACTACGTTCACCTGAAACTACATTTATTGGTAAGGTCTTTAAAATTTTAATGGCTACTACGGAATTCGTAAATCTCCCTATAATTTCTATTAAGAAGATACTACAAAAAAATTGAATACATATAAATTCTATTCACTATATTGCCTATTTCTTAAAATTCATATTAAACGAGGAAGATTTAGTTGTCCTTGTCAACTTTTAGATATCCCTGCATACACACTATGATGTATACAATAAAATAAACCGTTATTTATTTCCCTTAAGCTATTATATATATTACAAAAAAATTTAAAAAAGTAAAATAGTTTAAAAAAATTTAACTCATCATCCCATAATTTTTGTTTAAAAAAAAAAAAACACAAATTTTAATTCATTATCTCATAATTTTTGCTTAAACAAAAAACAAAATAAAAAAAAAAGGTCGCCCAAAAACCATAAAAACAAAAACACAAAAAAAAAAAAAAAAAAATTAAAAAAAAAAATAAATTTTAATTCAGTTAGTATAATTAGTTTTGAAGAAATTCATATTGGTGCAAAGAAGTTGTATGGCAGATCCCCGAAAATGGGGCCCTAACATTTTGGAACTTCATATAAGTGCACGATTCATTATATAACTAACAGTGTGTTATTTTCATCCTCGTAGTATAATTAATTTTGAAGAAATTCATATTGGTGCAAAGAAGTTGTATGTCAGCCCCCCGAAAATGAATCCGTAACATTTTGAAACTTCATATAAGTGTCGGATTCATTATAAAAAAACTAACCGTGTGTAATTTCATCCTCGTAGAATAATTAGTTTTGAAGAAATTCATATTGGTGCAAAAAAGTTGTATGAGAGCTTTTATTTACATTTTTTTAATTTGGCTTAATATTATAAAGAAAATGTTTTTTTGGCAATTTTCTATAAGTTCAAATACAAATTTTACAATGAAATTTATTTTTGTATCAGGTATAAAAAATTAAAATTTACTTAATTTTGATTTTTGTGAAAAAATTAATTTTATTAGGTATAATAAAATTTCCCAATTTCTCAATATTTACTAAATTTTAATTTTTGTTTTTGGATTTTTATTAAAAATGATTTAGAATGACTAATATGTGATATTGATATTCTAATTAAATAAATTGAATGGATATTATAACTCTGTGGAAAATATCCAAAACTTGATAAGCGTAATTTTTCCCTTTTTGAGATAACATTTGAAGTGGACTGTTTAACATCAAATCTTTGCACTGCCAAAAATAAATAAGCGTTTATTTAATTAAAAATCCCTCAAAAGTTTATAAGAGCGAAATCTGATCTTAAACTTAAGATGGGAAGATAATTTTCATAATTTGCCAAAACATGATTATAATCTTCTTGCTCTTCTAGTAAAATAGCTAAATCAACTTAAAACAAAACATTAATTCCAAAAATCTATTATTACAAAACCAACAGCAAGTTATTTTATGGTTATTAATAATGTTTTAAATAAACATTTTGTGTCACAAAATATTTTTAAAAATTTTCAAACACGTTTATTGAAAAACTGTAATTTTGCGCTTATCAAGTTTTGGATATTTTCCACAGAACTTATATATATATATATTGATAATTTTGAGTTAGTTAGTTATGCGGATCAACTTTTATTTTTCACAAAATATGAGTCTAAAAAATTAGGGATATAATGATATGAAAAAGCGCGTGTTCGAGGCCATAACTCCCATTGTTAAAGTGTTTTGTTGTTATGTATACGTAATAAAAATAATTTTTTTTACCATATTTTTTTCAAAATATTTGTTCAACAAACAAAATAAAAAGACAGGCTACATATATAAAAATTGTTGCGTATAAAATTTGAATCAGCTTGAATATGCATGATTGCTTTAGAAAATATTATTTTTAGTTTCAAAATCACGACTTACAATATCTTCAGGCCATGACATGATTTAACACGATTAAGGGAATATGGAGCTTTGATTCGACGGCTGGTTTTAAAATAATAATAACTCATAAATTTGTAACTTTTTTAATTTCATTCAAAGATAACCGCAAAATCCCGTCTTTTAAAATTCTTATAATAAATTCAAACATAAAAAGTTTTAATGTTTTAATTCAGATATTCTTTTTTGAAAAAATAAATAGTTTAAATTAAAATATTTATTTAACCAAAAACAGATTTATGTAAAATATGATATTGTTAAATAAATTGCATACAAAAAATATTTTTAATTATAAATAATATAAAGTAAATTTTAATATATCTTAAATTATTCTCATTTCCACACCAACTTTGACGCAGGAATATAGGGCGTTTTTTTTTAAATTGTATCCCCAATAGGCTAATAGGTATATCCACTAAAATTTACAAAAAACAATACGTTAAAAATTAACAGATCTTATAAATATATAATAGAAATTATAAAATTCAAAAACTAAACAATTTTAATTTATAGCTTAGCATAACAAAAACAATTCAATTTATATATATATAATATAATATAATATAACAAAAATTTAATTATAAAAATAAAAATAAAAATATAATAAAAAAATATATCACAAAAAATTCTACACTAAATTCAGAGTAATATAATCTACTTTAATCTATCTATTAAAGTACGGCTATTTTCTGCACGGACTTTTTTTCTACTATATAAAACTCTATGAAAAAAAATTAAATATTGCTTAGCCAGAAATATGGTCGAATGATGATAAACTGGTTGAAACTTTTGAACTCCTTCATATAAAGCTGAAAAATACGATTTGAAATTAAATTTTGTATGAGCATAAAGAAAAAACTTCAAAGTTTATTTTGATATATAATTTATACATTTTTATTTAAATGAAAAAAATAAAAACTCGATATTAAAAAAAATTTACTTACCAAAATTGCATCACAGATTATTTTAAAGCTTTTAAGTTAGGATAGGTTAACTAAAATTAATTAAAATATTCTACTCTTGTGTACTCTCATTTTTTATTTGACAGTATCAAAATGGCTACGTTATGAAATGCTAGGAAAAAAATTTGGATTGAAAGCTGAATTTTTGATATGTTATAAAAAAAACTCCAAATTTTATTTTTATGTAAAAATACTTAATAAAGAGAAGTCTAAAAGAAAATAAAAACTCGCTCTGATTTTGTTTGAATGTATGCACACGACGTACAATGTCTTCAGGCCATGACATTAAGAGAAACTAAAACACGGAGTCTTATGGGAATAGGAAGCTTTGATTGGGAGGCTGCTTTTAAAAAAATAATAACTCATAAATGTATAACTTTTTTAATTTCGTTCAAAGATAACCGTTAAATTCCGTCTTTTAAAGTTCTTATAATATATTCAAATATAAAAAATTTTAATATTTTAATTCAGAAAATCTTTTTTGAAAAAATAACCTCCATTTATTTTACATTTTTTAAAAGCTTCTTACTTAGCTTTCAATGAGATTGATAATTATATTAATATGCTACAGTGTTGGCAATAATTAAATCGACAAAACTAGTTTCAATGAAAATATTGAATTGGAAAATAACACAGCAAATTAAATTTAAAAAACCAAAAAAGAGTTTATGTAAAATATGATATTGTGAAATAAATTGTATATAAAAAATATTTTTATCTGTAAATAATATAAAATACGATATTAAAGTTTTTAGCTGATACCAAAAGACTAGTTTCATATTTTCCGATAAAATATTTTTAAAAGTTTTGGCTGGTTTTTTTTGCAAGTCCTAAGAAGCATGTAACCTGCAAACTATTATCAATTATAATTCTATACTTAATTTCACATCCGAAATAGTCATAATTTTTCAAAAAATATAAAATGATATTATTTCCATTCTTATTTATTAACCAGCCATTTAAATTAATTTTTTTATCAAGATGTGAAACCAAATTGCAAAAATTTAAAATTAAATTGTTTTCATAAGAATTTAGAGTTTCTGATTTATTATTAGATAATCGCGGATCATTGGAGAAAACACTTGGGACAGCTTTTTCCCGCAAATGTGGCCGTTGGGAATTTTTTATAAAACACGATTCCGTCAAAAGATAAACACATATGCAACTATATATATAAATTTTTTAATGATACTAGTTTTGGAAATTTAAATTCTGGATTTACATCCAGAAACAGAACATTTTAAGACCATAATTTATTAAAAAGTTGCAAAATGTTAATCTTAATATACCTACTTAAAAAAATTTATTTTTAAAATTTAAATTTAAAAAAAGTTTAAAAAATTTAATTTAAAATTTTAAAAAGAGTAATATTTATTAACTTTAAAAAACTATTTATTAAAGTACGGCTATTTTTTGCACGCACGTTTTTTTTTCTACTGTTTAAACCTGTATCCATACAAATAAATATTGCTTACCCATAAATATGGTTGAATGATGCTAAAAACTGAGTAAAATTTTGAATTCTTTCATTTTATGCTGAAAAATACGTTTTGAAATTTAATTTTTTTTATGAGCATATTTAATTTTTTTATGAGCATACAGAGAAAACTTCAAAGTTTATTTTGATACATTATTTATATATTTTTATTAAAATTAAAAATATAAAAACTCGATATTAAAAAAAATTTACTTACCAAAATTGCATCACAGATTATTATAAAGCTTTTGAAGTTAGGTATTAGTTAAAATTTTTACTCCTGTGTACTCTCATTATTTTTTGACAATATTAAAATGGCTACGTTGTGAAATGCACGGAAAAAACTGAAAAATATTTATTTAGGAAAACATATTAAAAATTTTGTTTTCAAAGCTTAATTTTTGTATATGTTATAAAAAAACTCCAAATTTTATTTTAATGTAAAATTCGGAGTGTTTAGGGAAATAATTAATAAAGAAAAGTCTAAAAGAAAATATGGTAAAAATCATACAAGTCTTTATTTTTTTCCAAAAAATTACAAAAACAAAAAAAAAATTTTTTTTTCGAGACTCGCTCTCGTTTTGTTTGAAATTCAAGGAAACTCAAATAATTTTATGTCATGGTCTGAAGATATTGTACGTCGTGGTATGCACCATAGAACTACTAGTACTAGAATGGCAATAGGGAAAATATCTTCAGACAAATTTCAATATTTAGCACCTGTACCGTTTGTATTGATTGACTAGTTTCTTCGCGAATCAGAATTTTTGAAAGTGAAATATAAAAGAAACTTTTAAGTACATACTCCAAAGTTAAAACTGAATGAAAAAAAAATATTGTGTTAAAAAAAAATTACTGGGTTTTGTATTTTTTAGTGTTATTTAAATAAAAACAAGTAAAGCAACAGTCAGTCGAAATGATAAGTCCATAAATTATTTTAAAACCATAAAATCTTTTATAAGTTTGATTATAAGACATGGCTAACCAAATTTACTTTATAATACTAAAAAAATTTTCTAATTATTTTATCAATTCAAAAATACTAGCAATTCTTACTAATTTATTTATTTAGAAATATTAAACAACAAATAAAGTTGAGATAAATGGGTTCGTAAAATGCCATTACAAAATTACATATTTAATACTTTTATCCAATTCAATAAAATTCAAATAAATAAAAAAGCTAATGAAAGCATTAATGGTTTTAACTAACATTAAAAACCATGAAATTATATAAACTTTTATATTTATATTATTACAAATTAATATTTCTTTCGAATAACTTTGAGTTTAATTATATAGAACATTAAAAAACAAGTAAAGAAACAGTCAGTCGGTGCAACCGACTTAGAAATACCCTACACCTATTTGGTTCAAATTTAATGACATATCCATAAGTCATTTTAACGCCATAAAAGCTGTTATTAATTTGATCGTAAGACATAGCTAAACAAATTAACTTTAAAATACTAAAAACATTTTCTAATTACACTATCTCTTAAAAAATATTACAAATTCTTACTAATTTATTTATTCAAAAATATTAAAAAACAAAAAAACTTGAAATAAATGAAAATATATCTATTCCAATTCAATTACAAAATAGAAAAATTCTAATTATTAAATTTTGTGATAAAAAGCTAATCAAAGCATAATATATTTAATAATTAAAATTTTTCAAAATTGCTATTATTTTAAATGGCTAGTTAATATACCTAATAGAAAAGCTAATACGCAAAATATGCAATAAATGTATTTCTAAAATACAATTACAAATTTATACCTTTTCATATAATTCATTTAAATATAAAAATAAATTTTACATAAATGCAGCAAGTACCTTTGAACATAGCTGAACCACTACAATTAAGACTAAATTTCGGGGACACATAGGAAATAGGAAATATATTCTTTGGCTTCGAAATTATACTCGTTCGGCCTCATATCGATCAAAAGGTTCTAGAATCCGAACTCATTGACTAAACTTGACTAAAACCAATTCCAATGGTACTTTCATTACTAGTAACCTAGAGTTTAAATTTCATCAAAATAGCGGCATTATTTTTTGAGTTATGGTGTTTTTAAGATATATGTTTCTTAGCCCTTGAACTTTTCAAGGGTTCCAGAACCCGAAATTATAGTACGATTTCGCCCATATGCAGTACCCGTCATACTTTCAATACTAGTTAACCCTTGTACACAATTGGAACGTTCTATCTTAATTTTAAGTTACTTGTTTTATTAATTTCGATGATAAACTTTTACACATTGGGGGGTCTAAGAAAGGTACAAAATTAGAAGGACACGCAGGAAATAGTAAAGAACACCCATGTGCCAAGTTTGAAGCTTCTGCATTTGTTTCAAGTAACTATCTTTATTAATTTCGAAAATATGCTTTAAGGTCCTTGGAACTGAGTTGCTGGTCCACACCCGCTACTCCAATTCGGCTCCAATTTCAAGGACACTAAGGAAATCGAAAGCGACACCCTGATACCAAATTTGGAGGTTCTATATTCATAGGTTTCGGAATTATGCTAGTTTGGCCTAAATTCAATCAAAAAGTTCTAAGTTCCGAACCCATTGTCCAATCCTCACCGTACGCAATCGCCGCCGTAGTTTCATTACCAATAACCTACAGCACACATTTCATGAAGATAGCGTCATTAGTTGTTGAGTTATCGTGATTATTTATATATGTTCGTTAGCCCTGAAACCGATTAAAAGGTCCAGAATCCGAACCCTTGGGCTGATTTCGCCCTTATGCAGTCCACGCTTAACTTTAAGCACTAGTTAACCCTTGTACACAATTTGAACGATCTATCTTAATTTTAAGTTACTATTTTTAATAATTTCGATTAAAAGCTTTTAAAACTTAAGAGGGTCTAAGAGGGATACTGAATCACCACTCCAATTGATCCCAAATTAGGGGGACACGCAAGGGATAGTAAAGAACACCCTTGTGCCAAATTTGAAGCTTCTACATTTTTTTACGTTGTTATCTTTATTAAATTTAAAGATATGCTTTAAATTCTTCGGAAATGTATGGCTGGTCCCCGACCCACTACTCCAATGGGGCAAAATTTCAAAGACATTAAGGAAATAGGAAGGGACACCCTGATACAAAATTTGGAGGTTCTATCTTCTTTGGTTTCGGAATTATGCTCGTTTGGCCTAAATTCGATCAAAAAGTTCTAGGTTCCGAACCCAATGGCCCAATCCCGAACTTACGCAAACCACGAAGTAGTTTCATTACTAGTAACCTACGGCACAAACTTGATGAAGAAAGCGTCATTAGTTGTTGAGTTATTGTGATTTTTTATATATGATCGTTAGCCCTTCGATCGATTAAAAGGTCCAGAATCCGAACCAATGAGCCGATTTTGCCCATATGCAATCCCCGCCGTACTTTCAGTCCTAGTAACCTCCAGTTAAAATTTCATCAAGATACCTCCATTATTTTTTGAGTTATCGTGCCTACGGACGGACGGACAGACGGACGGACGGACATGGATATATCGACTAAGGCGGTCACGCTGATCACAAATATATATACTTTTCCATATCTAGCTCGCTTCCTTTAGGTGGTTACAAACACCATAAAAAATTATGAGACTTAAATAAATGCAATAATTATTTTTATGATATTTTATTTCTCTTTTTTTATTTGTTCCAAAATTACATCATTGAAACTGATATTTTCATTAATCTCACGATTTATTTTTAAATAATTTGATATAGTAAAGCTTTTTTTGAATTCTCTTAAATTACTATTAAAAACTGTTCCATTTATATTTATTGAACAATTATTAAAATTAAAGATATAATTTCCATTTATTTCGAACTTTTCGAGTGATTTAAAATATTGTGGGTGGATGACAATTTTTATTTAAAACTTTAAAAAATAAATAAAAATATATAAACAGAAGATAATTGTGGAATTCTATTTTTTAAATTAATAATTTGGCCAATCAAACTGAATAAATTATAAAATTGCATTATAAAAAACATTTTATTGCAAAAAATTTTTATTGCAAATTTTTTTCTTTTTGTAATTTATTTGACATTAAGTGCTCAAAATTTTTTTTTTCTCTTAAGTGAAAATAATAAACTTTAAAAATAAATTAAAATATATTAACAGAAGATAATTGTGAAAAATAACTTTTTTAAATGATAAAGAAATATAAAGAACACTAAATTTTTTTCTTTTTTAATTAATAATTTATTAATTCAAACTGAATAAATTATAAAATATCAATATAAAAAATTCTTTATCGTAAAAAATGCAAATTTTTTCTTTTTGTAATTTTTTTGGGAATAATTACTCAAAATTTTTCTATTGAGTGAAAATAGCAAATATTAAAAAAAAAAACCAAGATGAGTGTTATTTGCTTATTAGAAATCTGTAATAAACCAATTAAAAATAATGAGAGCTGTATAATATGTGCATATGGGTGTAGTAAAGCTATACATATAAAATGTGCTAATCTGGATAATAGTGTAATTCATTTAATAAATACAAATAAAAATATAAAGTATAGTTGTGATTTATGCTCAAAAAATGGTTTACAAAACATTAACAAAACTGTTTTAAAATCATTAGAATTAAAAGAAATGAGAGAAATAATGAGTGAAAATAATAAAAACATAAAATATGGTAATGTTGATGTAAATAAGGCATTTGATGAACATAAAGTATTTATATCAAAAGAAATAAAAAAATTAGAAGATAATAAAAAAAACAATTTAAAAATAAATTTACAATTAACAAGTTATGCTGATACGTTGAAATTACCAATAATAGTGAAACCAAAAGATAATAAACAAAAAAGTGATGTAACAAAAAATGAAATAAAATCAAAAATTATTCCCTCGACATTGCAAGTAGAAATCGAAAAATTAAAAGAATTAAAAAATGATGTTGCAATTGCTATTACTTGTAAAAATAAAGAATCTGTTAAAATAGTAGAAGATGCAATAAAAGAAAAATTAGGTAAAAATTATGAAATTCAGGTAACTAAAGAAATAAATCCATAGATATTAATTGTGGGAATGAGTGAAGAAATATCTAAAGAACTAGTTGTGGATGCAATAAAGAAGCAAAATAGTTAGAATTTAGTGAGGTGAAATGTTTAAAAGTATATAAGTCTCAAAAAAATAAAAAATATTATTTTAATGCAATAGTTGAAATGGATGGAAATGCATTTAAAAAAATTATGGAAATTGGAAAAATTAATATTGAATAGGATCGTTATAAGGTATATGAACATTTACAAATTTTAAAGTGCTTTAATTGTTATGGTTTTAATCATAAGGCTACAGATTGTAAAAATGGAATTTGTTGTTTTAAATGTGGTGAAACTGATCATAAATCAAATGAATGTCAGGAAGCTGTTCAAAAATGTGTAAATTGTATAAGAGCTAAGATTAAATTAGGTCTTACAGACTTGAACGTTGAACACGACTCCAGAAGTGTATCATGTCCTAGTTATGTAAAAAAATTAAATGTTGCAAGAAGTAAAACAGCATATTAACAATTAAAGAATGTTGAAAGTGTTTGTCTTAATATACAAGGTACGATAAATAATTTTGCACAAATAGAATCGGTACTTATTCCTAAAAAATACGATTTTATTTCATTAACTGAAACTCATTTAACGAAGGATGATGATGATAGTTTAATTTATATAGAGAATTAAAATATTATAAGAGTAGATTCAACTTTAAAACATACGGGTGGTATACTAATTTATTTAAAAAAATGTTGGAATTATGAGATAATAAGCTACTTTAGCTCCGCATTGAATTGGTGGGGGATAAATGTAAAAATATATAAACAAAATCGATATATTAATATGGTGGTGGTATACAGATCTCCAAAATATATAAATATCAATTCAGATTTTTATCTGAATTTTTCAAAATGGATAGAAGATATTGGAAAAAATTCAGAAAAAACTATTTTTATGGGAGACTTTAACGTAAATTGGCTAATTATTTATTAGGTTTTGTAGTAATACAAAAAATGTTTTAGAAGGCATAATTCATGATAATGGGTTTAAACAGGTAGTGAGACAACCAATACGTATCACCATGCGTTCTAAAACACTAAATGACTTGGTAATGGTAAATGACAAATATAATGTTAAGGTAATAATGGACAACCAGTTAAAAATAAGTGATCATGAAACAATAGTAATAAGTATACAAAATGAAAATACTAGAGATGTTAAAAAATCCGCTAAATATTTTAAAAACAATAAGAATATATTTAGAGCAAAAGTATGCCAAAGTGATTTGCTAACAGTATTGTTATAATACAATACAAATTGTAATTTGAAAGCTGATATTTTTAGTGAATCACTAACTACAATTTTAAAAGAATTTGTAAAAAAGCAAACCATAAGGGAAAGTTGTCAATGGTATACAGAAGAACTAAGACTTATGAATATAGAAAAAGTTAAACAATACTAGAGAGTAATTTTGATAAATAATATAAATGAGTGGCATAGGTATAAACATATTAGAAATATTTATTCCAACAAACTTTTTGAAACAAAAAATAGTTTTATTAATAATCAAATTGAAAATGCAAGAGACCAAAAATCTATGTGGCTTAAAATAAAAAGTTATGTATTAAGAAAACCAAGGAATGAAATCAAAGAAGTTTGTTTCGGGAGTAAAATATATTCAAAAGAGGCTGAGATTGCTACAAAATTTAATCAATATCTTGTAGATAGTATAAATGAAATAAATAGTAGTATAGCATTTAAGCAATATAGTAATATCATTGACAACTATTCTTATGAATTTAAAATCCAGTTAATTAGTATTGAAGAATAAAATAAAGTTATAAAATCATTAAATAACAAAAGAGATCTTAACATGATGAATAAGAATATTTTTATTGAATGTTTTGATTTAATTGGAGAGAATTTTTTAACTATTGTTAAAGAATCGTTGAAATCAGGTACTTTCCCTGATACTTGGAAAGAAACTGTTGTAATTCCCATTCCGAAAGTAGCTGGAACAAAAAATTTCGTCCTGTGAATATGAACTGTATTGGATCAAAAATATTAGAAAAAATTGTTTTTAAACAATTAAAAAACTGTTTGAAAAAAATAATTTAATCGCTATATTGCAATCAGGCTTTAGAAGACGAAACAGTTGTGAATCACTACTTAATCTGGTTATAACTAATTGGAAGGATGCAGTAGACGATAAAAGGGCAATTGTTGCAGTATTTCTACCTACGCAGAGCCTTTGAAACAATAGATAGATCAATTTTATTAAAAAAAACTTCAAAGGTATGGTGTTACTGATATTGAATAAAATGGTTTGAATCGTATCTACAAAATAGAAAGCAACGTACAAAAGTAAAAGAATGCATTTCAGAAGTAATAGACACAAAGCTTGGACTACCTCAAGGATCAGTTCTTGAAGTATTTTTGTTCTTAATATACATCAGCGATATTCAGAAATGCATTAAATTTAATTAAATGGCACTTTTCGCGGATGATGCTCTTTTATATATAATAGGTGATAATGTAAATGATTGCGTTAATAAAATAAACTTAACAAAATAAATCAATGAGGATTATATTAAAAGATAATAGATATACAGTTAGATTATACATGTTAAATACATTAAAGTGGTTAAGCCTAAGGCAAAAAGTAATAATGAATGTTTTAATTCAAGTATTTAAAATTAAATATGGTTTATTACCGAATTATCGATCTGAAAAGTTATTGTATGTAAATGATGTTCATTATTATTATTTAAGAAATAGATTATATTTTAGATTAAATGTAGTAAGAAATGAAAGAAAAAAAAAATATTGTTTTACAATGGATTAAAAATGTATAATGCCTTACCAAATGAAATAAAAATAGAATCAAAATTCTATAAGTTTATAAAAAATTAATTATTAAGTATATTAAAGAAAATATTTCTTATATTTAAAAAAGATTATAAAAACAAAATGTGATAATTGTTAAACTAGTTTTAAACTAAATAAATGAATAAATAAAAAATAAATAAAAATAACTTTCGCTCATCACAAGTACTATTATAATTTACATTTCTCCGATTTTTAAAACAATTATTTCTGATACATTATTAAAAATTTTTAAACTGTTTCCTTTGAAAATGCAGTTTTTCGATTTTACTAAGCCTCTTATATCTTTTTTATTTTCATAATTAAAATTTTATTTATCATATTTTACAATTTTTTGTTGTTCAAACTTTAGTTCTTTATTTAACCTATTACCTATTGGAATTAACAAAGTTTTTACTACACTGACTGTTTCATTAGGTAATTTAATTACAAAAACATTGTGCTCTCTACTATCAATTAACGTAGCTAATTTAATATTTTGTAATTTATGAAAATCAATATCATATTCTAAAATTTCTTCATTTTTTAATATATTACTATGTATTATTCCTAGTCTGGCTGATGCTATATTGTCTTGAATGTGTTCAATGTTATCTTGTATAATATTAATTTTTAGTGCAAAATCTGTGTAAAGTAGGTATTTATATATTTTTGTATATTGAGTAATTATGTAGTTAAATTTTACATTAATTAAGGATCTGTCGTTTTGAATAATTTGTTTAAGCTTAATAAAAGTGGTATTAAAATTGTTATTAATTGTTATTTGGTTGTTTAAATTTGTTATGGCATTATGATTATTTTGGTCAATTATTTTAAGATGATCTTCAATTTCTTGTCGATCAGAATCTTCCATTGTACCATACAGCCATTTTTGAACAGTATCAACAAAATTTACTAGACCTCATTTGTGTCTGTGTGGAATTAACGTTTTAATTCTATTTTTCGCGACATTAACTTGATGAGTTAAAATAAGTTTGTTTTGTATATCTGATAAATTTATATTATCTTCTAATTTGTTTAATATTTCTGAAATTTCATTGGGATTAATGATGTGTAGGATTGTATTATAATTTATACATCCTCTAGTTTGATTTCTGTATATCCCAAGTCTGGCTCGATTTTTTCAAATGTGAGATGGGCCTAGGTTGGCATGGGTATTGTTGATAGGATTAGGAAGATTGTCAATTTTAATTTTACCTGAAAATTTACAATTTCTTTTAATATTTGATGGATGTTTATTTTCTAACTTAGATTTTATGAATTTAGGTTGATCCTTATATCTAACACTCTTATAGTTTTTTATGTTACCTTCAGTTCTGTTTTCGGTGTAGTTTTCTCTTTTTGAATTAAGTTTGTTTTTATATCTAGATTTTTCTGTCAGCAATAAATCATAAATTTTGTTTTTATTACAATTTACTTCTTGAATATTAATAGGTTTTTCTTTTGTCACTGAGTGGTAACTGTTGTTATACCACTCAATTGCCTTATACATTTTTTCAATAACATTAGGTTTTTTATTAACAATACTTAAAACTCTTATTTTTTCGTTTATAGTATTGTGAAAGCATTCAATGTCAGAATTTCCAGTGTGATTGTTAGATTTTACAAAATGAAGTTCAATTTGTTTGTATTTAAGGAAGTTTTTAATATTAATACTCATAAATTCATTATCGGTGATCAGTTTTTTGAAATGCCCTCTGTTTGCTTTAAATTCTCTAAGTTTTTCTATTATGGTTTGATTATTTCTATCGTTTAAGTGGAAAACGGTCTATGAACGTCAAAAAGTTTTGTTTTGAATTAGTATCTATATATATAACCCATCTTAGTGGCGGCTTCTCCTAAGATTCAATTGTGTTTACAATTAAAAATAAAACTTATGTTTTAAATCAAATGCAACTTTGTTTATATTATTATTGATATAAACAAAGTTACAATAATTATCTTTTTCTGTCAGCTTAACTACTTTACCGACTATAATTAAAATTGAAAAGATTAAAATATTGGTTAAATCTTCCTAAACCGAGGAAGATTATAGTTGCCCTTCTCAACTTTTAGATACCCGTGCAAACCCACTATGATATATACAATAAAATAAACCGTTATTTATTTCCCTTAACCTATTATATATATTCCAAAAAAAAATTTAAAATAAAATAGTTAAAAAAAATTCCCATAATTTTTGCTTAAAAAAAAAAATAACCAAAGAAAACAAAAACCAACAAAAAAATAATTTTAATTATTATCCCACAATTTTTGCTTAAAAATAATTTTATTTATCCCATAATTTTTGTTAAAAAAAAAAAAACAAAATCATAAAAAACTAGGAAGATTATAGTTGCCCTTATCAACTTTAATATACCCGTGCATACCCATTATGGTGTATAAAATAAACCGTAAAACAAAAAAAAAAAAAAAAAACAAACACAAAAAAAATTTTAATCCATTGTCCCATAATTTTAGCTTGAAAAAAAAAAAAAAAAAAAAATTTAATTTATTATCCCATAAGTTTTGCTTGGACAAAAAAAAAAACCAAAAAAAAAAACAAAATTGGCCCACCGTAAAAGTCCGGTGTTCTAAGTGATGTTCAACTTTGCCAAGTAACTTGTCCTATTACTTTACCTGCCCAATTTTAATTTTAACCTCGTAGCTTCATTAGATTCACAGTTATTGATTCGAAAACTTTGTATGGCAGCCCCCGAAAATGGGGCTGTAATATTTTGAAACTTCATATAAGTGCTCGATTCATTATATAACGAACCGTGTGTAATTTCTCGTAGTATAATTAGTTTTGAAGAAATTCATATTGGTGCAAATAAGTTGTATGGCAGCACCTCGAAAATGGGGCCCTAACATTTTGAAACTTCACATAAGTGCTCGATTCATTATATAACTAACCGTGTGTAATTTGCATCCGCGTAGTATAATTAGTTTTGAAGAAATTCATATTGGTCCAAAGAAGTTGGATGGCAGCCCCCCGAAAATGAGGCCCTAACATTTTGAAAATTCATATAAGTGCTTGATTCATTATAAAACTAAATTTGTGTAATTTTCATCCTCGTAGTATAATTAGTTTTGAAGAAATTTATACTGGTGCAAAAAAGTTGTATGGCAGCTCCCCGAAGCCTTGGTCCCATTTTAACCAAAAATAATAGGGAACCTAGAAATTGTCTAAAAATGACTTTGTCTGAATTTCAAGACGCTAGCCTTTTTAGTTTGTGAGTTATCGTGCTGACACACGGACGGACGGACAGACAGACATACATAGCTAGATTGATTTACTTTTCGATGCTAATCCGATACGTACCCTTGACACTATATATAGCTCGTCTTGATCGATGCGTTACAAACGGAGGAGCAATTTTAATATACCCGATGTCAAATATGTATGCACGGGTATATAAAGTTTGTATAAAGTTTAATATAGAGTTAAAGTTATATATATATATATAACCTGGGCCTGTTACAGCCACGTTTTCGTGAAGCCTTTGAAATTGTATTTATACACTCTTTTTAGAAATTTAAATTCTTCTACAATTTCTTCATTAATTTGATTTTTATATTTTTCTGCAAAATAATTGCTTCTGCAACTAAGCTCTTCTCATCCATTTCATCAAAATTCCATAGAACTTCAAATAAGTTGCATATAGAGGAAACAGTTTATTCGTCGATTTGTTGTAAATTCTTTAACAGTTTCATGAGCTGCAGCTATTTGCTTTGACTCGGAAAGAATCGAAGACCATGCATTTTTAATTTTCTTTATATCTTCAATAAGTTTGTCAATATTAACTTTTTCCGTTGTCAATTTTGATTTCCGTGCTTGGAGAATTAGATTTGTTTGATTCAATAAAACCAGAACCTTCATCCAAATTGTAGACATTAATACACATTCAAATGATAACAGATATTTTTTAAACGATTTAATCTGAGCCTGAGCGTCAGCCGGAAGACTACATAGCAAGATTTCATTGACAGCTGATAATAAGGATTTTAAATGAAGGGCAACTGGCTTAACAGCATCTAATCTTGCAGACCATCTAGTTTTTGAAATGTTGTGTAAAGAAATTCCGTGAAGATGTTTTTTTTAAAACCTCCCATCTTTTTGGACTACTACTAAAAAAGTTATATACTTGTTGAATAGTTTCGAAGAATGTTATTGCTTCTTTACAGCATTCTGCTGAGTCAGCTCCAACAAGATTTAAAGTATGATTTCCGCAGCTGCTGAACGTGCAATTTGAATTTTCAAGCAAAAGGAGTGCTTGAACGCCGTTATATTTTCCTGCCATAATAGCACCATTATCATATCCTTGTCCGACACAGTTCTGGAAATTCAAGGTTAAATCTTTTAAGAGACACAATAAGCGACCAGAAATTTCTTTGCCGGTTTTTTCAGAAAAATCATCAAAACATATAAAGCGTTCTTCAATTGAAAAATCCAATTCTTTTAATTTAACATAACAATAGAAAAAAACACTTTAACAATATTTTTAAGTTTTAACCACCTCAAAGACAGACCACTAAACTTAATAAAATTTTATTATACAAATTTAAACTCATGTAACAACGCAAGGCCTACTACGATTTTTTATTTTATATTTAAAAATTTCAAAGCCTTCTACGATTTTTTATCTATATATATAAAAATGAAAGTTTGTTTATTTGTTTGTTTGTTTGTTTGTTTGTTTGTTTGTATGTTTGTTTGTAGCGAATAGACTCCTAAACTGCCCAGCCGATTTTCATGAAAATTTGTATATAGGGGTTTTTGGGTACGGAAGGAAATCGTGGCCCAAAAATTTTGCTCTAACGGACCGCCAAGTTGGGGCTGTGGTGCAAGTATTTAAACTTCTTTGTTCTAAAATGAAAACGGCTTGACCGATTGACTTCAAATTTTGTATACGTGATGCTCTTTGAGAATTGAGTAGACATTATTAACAGTTTTGGAATTTGTTAACCCATGTCAGGCCGACGGGTGGTCAAAAAAAATTTTGGGTCCAAATTTTGTCCGATTTTACGAAATTCTGCTTTGGCTTTAAAGAAAGCCCCAAAAAAAATTTTGTTGAGTTCCATTAACCCATTGCGGCCCAACAGCTTTTTATAGGTTTTTTCAATACTTTACTCTAAATTCGAAACGGTTTGACCGATTGACTTCAAATTTTGTATACGTGATGCTCTTTGAGAATTGAGTAGACATTATTAACAGTTTTGGAATTTGTTAACCCATGTCGGGCCGACGGGTGGTCAAAAAAAATTTTGGGTCCAAATTTTGTCCGATTTTACGAAATTCTGCTTTGGCTTTAAAGAAAGCCCCAAAAAAAATTTTTTTGAGTTCCATTAACCCATTGCGGCCCAACAGCTTTTTATAGGTTTTTTCAATACTTTACTATAAATTCGAAACGGTTTGACCAATTGATTTCAAATTTTGTATACGTGATGCTCCTTGAGAATTGAGTAGACACTATTAACAGTTTTGGAATTTATTAACCCATGTCGGGCCGACGGGTGGTCAAAAAAAAATTTGGGTTCAAATTTTGTCCGATTTTATGAAATTCTGCTTTGGCTAAAAAGAAAACCCACAAAAAAATTTTATTGACTTGCATTAACCCATTAGGGCCTAACAGCTTTTTATAGGTTTTTTCAATACCTAACTCTAAATTAAAAACGGTTTGACCGATTTTCTTCAAATTTTGTATACGTGCTCCCCTGTGAGAATTGAGTTGACACTATTAACAGATGTGGAATTTGTTAACCCATGTCGGCCCGACGGTTGGTCAAAATAATTTTGGAAGATAATATTGTCAAAATTTGCGAAGTACTGCTTTGACTAAAAAGAAAGCCTCAAAAAATTTTGTTGATTGATTTGGAAGCAAATTACGTCCATTTTTGCGTAATACTGCTTTGCCCAAAGAGAAAGTGTAGTTCCGTTAACCCAGTGGGGCACAGTGGTTTTTAATAGATTTTTGCGTTACTTAACTCTAAATTAGAAACGATTTGACCGGTTTACCTCAAATTTTATATGTGTGAAACAACTTGAAAATAGAGTTGAGTCTGCTAACAGTCGGTCCTACGATTTTTCAAAAAAAATTTTTTGGAAGTAAATTACATCAAAATTTGGAAAGTAGTTTGTACTGCTTTGAATTACAGAAAGTTTCAAAAATTACTAGAACAATCCTAGAAAAATGGTTTTAAAAAGATTGCTTTCATTCATTTTAAAATTTACATGTGTAAACCGAGTGTAATTTTTGTGTTAACTTTTTGCAGTAACATCAACTTCAATTAAACCTCCATTGAGAGGCGCAGCAACGCGCACCGGGTATTAGCTAGTTTTATAATAAAAATTTGAAAATTTGAATTTTAAGATTTTTTTTCTTGTTCTCTACGTAAAAGTTTGAAATAAACTTTTTAATCGTTTTGTGTAGTTTCAAATATGTAGTGTTGTTTGGAGGCCCCCTGAATTAAGAGGCCCATGTCAAACGACCCTCCTGACTAATTATATATATATATAATTAATAAAAAAATATATATAATTTTTAATAATTAAAAATTTTTTATTATTATATGTATACTAAATATATATATTTGGTGGCACAAACACCATACCAAAATTAAGATACCCTTTTCCTATTTCATAGGTGTAGGTTATAAAAATGGAAACAGTTGATGAAATAAACATAAAGACAGATCTACTCGTATTAGTTAATTATTATACAGAGATAGGCAACCATTTAAATAATAATGAATATCAAAATATCTTCAATATATTGTACCTAAATATGCAGTCTTCGTAATAAATTAAATAATTTGGATTACTAATAAAGTCATATGAATACGATATCCATGTTGTAGTTCTATCAGAAATATGGTTTAGTGAATCAGAAAATAAGTTTTTAACTTACCAACCTACAATGTATATTTCTCCAATTGGAAAGATTCTTATGGAGGTTAATTTTTGAAGAGGAATTTCAAGAATCTAATATAATGGGTATCAACTTAACTAAACTAAATATTAATATATTCGGTATTTATAGGTCTCACAATACCAACGTTGCCGTTGAAAAATTGGATGCTAAAACAAATAAATAATGAAACTCCATAATTTTAGAAGATATAAACTTGAAATTGTTAAACTCAAAGACTAGTGATATCAAAAACTATTACTCAGTAATGGTTTTATTATATATAATAACAAAAGTGATAAACACGCAACAAGAATTGGTAAAACATCTAAAACCACTATCGATCATTTTATCACTGATATTTTGTAAGATTCAAATATTTTGTTTTATATTCTAAATTCGTCACTCTCTGACCATCAACGATTTTTTATAAGCGTTGATCTGAAATCTATCAAAGAATCATAAAACAAAGTCAAAAAAGTCCTAAATTATGCTAACTTAGAAAAAGATAAAATCTGGTTATTTAAAGTACTATAATGATTTCAAACTAATGATAGCTAAATCAATAAATAATTTTTTCTTAATGTGCCAGACGAGCTTAACATTTCTACATATGCAGAATATGACAATTTGAATTAATTTTCAACAAACATTTATTCAGACTTTAATCTGAGTCCAACGAATATTCAAGAAATTTTGGAAACGATCAAAATGTTAAAACCAAATGCAGCAACTGGTTATGGCAACATATCAGCCAGATTTATTAAAAACGAGGAAGAGCGTGGTAGAGTAGACTGTGTCAACTTTGGGATAGCCGTATGACCGTTATATAAACATATCATTTTTAAACATAATTTACTTTTGGCAAAATTTGAAAACATACAGTTTTATTAGGTGTAGTGTAATGCTCATATAAAAGGAGGGGTTGTATGGCAGCTACTCGAACCCTCTGCAGTAGACCAACCAAATTTTGTTGTAACTTTGGCCATTACACTAAACTATTTTTGGCAAAATTTCAGACACCCAGTTTCATATAAACGAGCACTACACTACCCCCCCCCCCCCCCCCCTCCTTCTGTGCGTCACAAACTATATAGTCATACGGGTATAAATATTAAACATCCTTAGTTCCGCTATTAGTCAAATTTATTCATTTAAAAATTCATTTTTTCCGGAAAGCTTAAAAACTGCGATTATAACTCTCATATTCAAAAGTGGCTGCGTAACTCAAAGAAAAAATTACCGGCCCATTTCAATTTTAAATGCGTTTTCCAAAATTTTTTAAATGGCTATTAAGAATAGAATTGAAATTGATTCATTACTAACGAATCAGTTGAAATTTTTACTTTACTGAATATCTAAAAGTTTCTAATCTTATATTTCGAACAAAACAAAAGAAAACACATATTTTGGTCCAAATTCCAATATCTATTTTACCTTAGATTCAGTGGAACAAATTGAATCCACAATATTACATTATTTTTCTTCCATATTTTTATTTTTGTTATTTGCATACATTTAGAAATGTTTAATATTTATTATTCGCGTTAAGTTGTATGTATTATATTAGTATGTTAAAGTATGCAATGTAATGTAGTACCACATGCATGCCATATATTCAATTTATTTATTTGAATCTATTAAGTATGAACTATGAAGAAAATATGAACCAATGACAAAATTTGATTTTTATTTACTCTTCGGCGAATTCGATATTTTTTTTTCAACAAAATTCAATTTTATGTTTTGAATCTAAGGAAAAAAGAAGAATAGGTACGACTATTGATTGAGTATTGTATTTTAAAAAAACAAAAATAAAAAAAGCAAAAACGAGAATAAACAAACGAAAAATTGAGATTACTTTTACTTATAATTTCATAATAGAATACATAGTATAGCAATAGTATGACTTATGAGAGATACCTATATTGAATATAATTTTTTTTTTGTTGTATATGTATATATTATTCATATATAAAAAAAACAATTACATTTCTCCTAATAAGAAATGACAGCAACCAAGAAAGATTCAATTGTATATTTTGAATCTAGAAACACTTCTTTTAATAGGTATCAAAATAACAAAAATAAAAATAGAACATGTAAAGAAACAGTCAGTCGACTTAAAAATACCCTACACCTATTTGGTTCAAATTTAATGGGAAGTCCATAAGTCATTTTAAAATCATAAAAGCTTTTATTAGTTTAATCGTAAGACATGGCTAACCAAATTTAATTTATAATAATAATTTGTAATGTATAAATAAAGTTGGGATAAATGGATTCGTAAAATGCAATTACAAAATTACATATTTAAAACTTTTATCCAATTCAATAAAATTTTACACACATGCAGCAATTACTTCTTTTCAGGAGTAGATGTAGCTGTAGTAGCTTTTTTAACTGTAGTGCATTTACTGTTGAATGAATTAGTACCCTTGATTAATTATTTCAATTTTAAATAATTTTTAAATTTATTCTCTTAATTTACTTATTTATTAATGTTCTATATAATTAAACTCAACGTTGTTCAAAAGAAATATTAATTTGTAATAATTTAAATATAAAAGTTTGTATAATTTCATGGTTTTAATTTAAAGTTAGTTAAAAGCATTAATGCTATCATTATCTTTTTATCACAAAATTTAATAATCAAAATATGCAATAAATGTATTTCTAAAATACAATGATTAATAAATAAATTTTACAACTTAAGTATCGTACACAATTTCTTAATTATATATTACCTATGGTTATAATTCAATAAAATATAGATATGATATAGTAAAAATTAAAAACAAAAAAAATTCGTCGTTTATTAAAAAAATATTTAGTTTTTAATTTATAAAATATAATACATAATATGTTTAATAGTAAAACTCTTAGCCTTTGAAAAATATAAAAGTGTTAAATAAGAACGGAAATAGTGTATCAAATTTGATTTTATTATCTTTATTAATTTCAAATATATTATGCTTTAAGGTCTTGCAAGTAGTGGGGGGGGTGGTACGCAAACCGCTAATCCAATTCGTCTAAAATTTCACGTAAACAAAACAAATAAGAAGAAACAGATATGCCCCAAGTATAATGTTCTATCTTGTTTGGTTTCGTAATTATACTAGTTTGACTTTAATTCGATCAAAAACTTGAAGAATCTAAACCCGACAAAAACCAATTCCATGGTATTTTCATTACTAGTAACCAAGAATATAAATTTCATCAAAATAGCGTAGTTAGTTTTTGAGTTTTTGTGTTTTTAAGATATACGTTAGTTAGCTTTTGAACTTTTCAAAGGTTTCAGAACCCGAAACCATGGTACGATTTCGCCCATATGCAGTCCCAGTCATACTTTCAATATTAGTTAACCCTTGTACACAATTGAAACATTCTACATTAATTTTAAGTTACTATTTTTATTAATTTCGATGATAAGCCTTTAAACCTTTAGAGGTCTAATAGAGTTACCTGAACCATCACTTCATTAAGGGAACACGTAGAAAATAGTAAAGAACAGCCTTGTGCCAAATTTGAAGCTTCTACGTTTTTTGAAGTTACTATCTTTATTATTTTCTAAAATGTAATTTAAGGTTTTCGAAACTATGTGGATGGTCTCCGACCCATTACTCCAATTGGTTCTAAATGTACAGGACTCTAAGGACATAGGAAGAGGCACACTGATACTAAATTTGAAGGTTTTATCTTCATTGGTTTCGGAATTATGCGGAATTATGCAGAATTCGTTCGTACGCAGTCCTCGCTATAGTCTAATTACAAGTAACCTACATCACAAACTTCATGATTGTAACGCCATTAGTTGTTGAGTTATCCTTATTTTTTTTATATGTTCCTTGGCCCTTAGAACAATTAAAAGGTCCAGAATCTGAACCCATGGGCCGATTTCGCCAATATGCAATCCCCGCCGTACTTTAAGTTCTAGTAACCTACAGTTAAAATTTCATCAAGATAGCTCCATTGGTTTTTGAGTTATCGTGCATATGGATGGACGGACGGACATGGCTATATCGACTCAGGAGGTCTCGCTGATCACAAATATATATATACTTTTCCATATCTAGCTCGCTTCCTTTAGGTGTTTCCAAACACCATACCAAAGTTAATATACCCTTATCCTATTTCATAGGTGTAGGGTATAAACATAGAGTTGATAAGATAAAGTGAAATTTAATTTAGGATATAGAGTTGAGTTGATATATTATAATAAATATAAAATTTTTGTTTGGATTTTCATGTGACCATTAAAAATATTTCAATGAATTCACGTCATTCAAAGCTTAAATATGCTATCAGAAGAATTCAAATAACCAAAAATCGTGCGTTTCTGGGGACCATTTTACTAAACATCTCTTAAATCTTCACGAAAGACTGTTACCATTGATTGTTTTGTTTAATGAACTATGATTTTTTCTCAATTTGCTTATAATTTACATTTCCACAGTGAATAAAAACCTGAAGATGAAGATACATATTATTATATATTAAAATATGAAAGTTTTAACATATAAATAAAAATAAAAACTAAAAATACTTTGATGGATTCCATTTTTTCTTGAAATAATTGTTTTCAGCTTCTTTTTCCAATATTATTCAAATTTGTTTGTTGATGTTTTGTTGAATTATATACTATTAATAAGTAAATATTTAAAATTAAAAGTAAATTAAATCAAATAGTAATGAAATAATTTACAATATACAAACACAGACTAATATACTATAGTATATTAGTCTGTGATACAAACTCTTAAATCCAAATGTATTTCAATGTAAAAATGTAAACAAAAAAACTAATAAGAAAATGCTTAACATAATTAATAATAAAACCATAAATCAAAACAATTTTTATTCCGAGCAAGAACTTACTAATGATGAAAAAATAGTAAAATTAAATAAATTTAATGATTTTTATGTGAAAGTAGGTGGTACCCTTGCACAAAACTTTGATAAACTGTACTTAGCAAACAGTAGAACAACAAATAGATTTAGTTTCAAAATGATAGAAATCTATGAAACGAAGAAATTAATAAAAAAACTACCAAACACAAGTGCAGAAGGGAATGACGGTATCCAAACTAAAGTCATCAAAACATGTAAAGATGAACCGGCTCTAAATATATCAGATCTAATTAACGATTGATTAAAGGAATACGTCTTTCCAGAAGTATTAAAAATAAGAAAGATCGTTCCAATATATATAGGTAATGGAGATAAAAATAACATCAATAACTACAGGCCGATAATCGACAATATGGGTTAAAAAAAGGTTCAAATACAAATGCTGCATTATTCGATTTGATCACGTATATACAAAATGGTATAAGCAACAAAAAAAAAATTTCAATAGTATTTTTCGATCTTACAAAACCGTTTGATACTGTGGATAGGAAAATAATAGTTACTTAAAGAATAAAATAAAAGTTTTCTCTATTCAATATACATGAGTGATTACTTGTTTTTTACCGCTCTTCTATTTATATATTCATAAAGCTTTAATCGCATTTAACTTAATATTTTTTTACCGAAGAACATATTTTGAAATTTTATTTTACTAGTAGTATATGTATGTGTAACATGTTAAACTAAAACGATCAGGAGCAATATTATTTTAAAAATAACACTTACCATTTATAAAACTTCTTGGTTCCATGAGTCGAAAATTTAGTGAATACATTGTTCATTGCAGACTTAACTGGACAATCCGGTACAATATAACACAACTGTTCTCATTCTAAGTATATAAATTCAGTTAACGCAATAATGTTTCATTCTAAATATTGCAAAACAAAATATAAAATTATAATAATTTATTAACTTACTAGTAAAAAAGTCTGTCGGACGACAGGTATAATTTTAATTTCTCTTTTTATATAATATATTCTTTTTTCTACTATTGCGCTACAGAATTAATAAAATATACCTTTTAATAGATTTCTTATATGTACGTTTTGATTTTTTTAAGTATTTGTAATTAGAAATATGTTACGTGTATAAATAACACTTAACATAACATAGGGCATGCTAATAACTAACATTATCATAGTTTTTTTTTTTAGTTCTGTAAGTGATATTAAAATAGAAGTATACAAAAATACAAAAATGTAAAAAATAGCTTTATACGCTTTTATTATAATTTTCTGTATCTACGAGTATGTATCGTTTTGTTTTTTTTTTCTTTCTGTTCATAATTTACATTTTTTCAGTTTCATTTTTTCTTTTTCCTTTGTATGTAATTATTTGCAATTAGAAGTATGTTACATGTGTGTATAACAGTTAACATAACTTAGGGCACGCTAATCAGCAGCAGCAGTTTGTCTTTTATTATATTTAGATACAAATTTCCCAACTAAGATATCGAGGCAATTTTTTAGATTTTTTCATATTAAAGAAGTGTACAATATCAATGTTACATATAACTATATCTCTCTTCTTTTTATATCCGTATGACTACATAGTCAAAGGGTATAATAAATTTGCCATTACGTTTGTGACGCAGAGAAGGAGGGAAACTATTTTTGGCAAAATTTCAGACACGCAGCTGTAAAAGGTACAGAGTAATACTCATAGAAGTTGTATGGCAGCTACCCGAACCCATGGACCAAAATAGCTGGATTTAAATAGCGATGACGGCTATTGCAAAAAAACGAATTTGCGAAAACTTCAAGAGTCTATATCTATCCCCCCCTCTTTCTCTGCGTCACAAACGTAATGGCAAATTTATTAGACCCTTTGACTATAAAGTCATACGGGTATAAAAATAGTGTATTATAGCCTTAAAGTTCTAGAAATATTGTTTGTGCTTATATACATTTATTTTGTTCAACTTACTTCTAGTTAACAAACATATACACTTTAAAAAAATAATATACACTTTTTGTGACATAAAAAAAATAATGTACAATATAAACAAAAAATAAAACACCCGGGCTTTATTAAAAAAAAAACCACATAACAGAAAACCAATAACAAAAATAAAAGCCCGCCCTAGCTTTAGAATATTTACATAGGTAATATTGTTAAAATGATTTATTATGTTTTTATGTTAAATTTTTTTAAATGTGAAAATAGTTTATTATGCTTATAATTTTGGAAATAATTTTTTATATTTTCCTGTAACATTTATTTACATAAATTTTGAATTTTTATTTTTTTTGTAAATGAAAAAATCATAAGAGATAAATAATAGTCAAAAGGGGTTTTTATGCCATTTTATGCAATTTTCCATGTGGCTTTTTCCCTGATAAAGTTTCCTTTCTATTCGTTAATTTTAAACAATAAAACATTTTTTTAAATTAATTATATTTGCTTTTGTTATTTTCTGATTCCCTATTTAGGTACTAATACTCCTAATCCTCGTTTAAGTATTAATATTAAAAAGAAAACTGTTAAATAAAATTTTATTAATTTTTCCAAAAGTTTTTAAAATAATTCAATTTTATTGGACTAGGTACGTATATATCATGTCTATATATTTACTCTAAGTAGAAAAAGAAATTTTTATTTAAGTGAATCTATAATAAAAGTAATGTTTTTACCTACTTCAATACGTTATGTTGCATAACAAAATTATTTTTAATTTTACTAAACACACTTATGTTTTTTTTAATACGCTTTATATTATACTAGTAAAAAAGCCTTTCGGACGACAGGTATAATTTTAATTTCTTTCTTTATATATATTCTTTTTTCTTCTACTATTGCGCTACAGAATTAATAAAAGGATATTCGTTACCTAAAGAACATTAAATTAACATTATAAGAGTTTTTTTTTAGTTCTGTAAGTGATAAGAAAATAGAAGTATACATACTGAAATGTAAAAATAAATGTAGCTTTATACGTTTTTATTATAATTTTCTGTATCTACCTTTTAACAGAAACTACAAATTTTAGTTAGTTATTAGTTCTGTAAGTGATATTAAAATAAAAGTATACATACTGAACTGTAAAAAATAGCTTTATACGTTTTTATTATGATTTTCTGTATCTACCTTCTAACAGAAACTACAAATTGTAGTTAGTTATTAGTTCTGCAAGTGATATTAAAATAAAAGTAACATACTGAAATGTAAAAAATAGTTTTATACGTTTTTATTATAATTTTCTGTATCTACCTTCAAACAGATTTCTTATACGTTTTAATTTTTTGTTCTTTCTGTTACATTTAATATTTAATAATCATAATTTACATTTAATCAATTTAATTTTTTCTTTCTCCTAAGTATGTAAGGATTTGTAATTAGAAGTATGCTACATATGTAAATAACACTTAACATAACATAGGGCACGCTAATCAGCAGCAGCAGTTTGTCTTTCATTCATAACAAGAACAAAGCAGAAAGAAAAGTTCTTCATATTTTTACTATATTTACTTTAGAACGAATACGAATAAAAAAAAAATATTACCCCTACCATAAAGAAATCATAGATATCATATATAATATCATATATATCATATAGATATGATTTCTTTATGCCACTACTATGAAAAAGAAAAGAACATTTTTTACACTGTTTTGAATAACGTAAAGAAATTTTAACCACGTAGGTCTTACAAAAAAAATTAATTTCATAGAAGAATTTTTTTCTGCAGCCCCACCCGTTACGGAACTACAACTCCTCAAAGTCGGAGTCAAAAAAATCCTATATTTAAATTATTATAATAAGAGTTATGTTAAATGTACTTTCAATCTGAAGACGGTGAAAGAAAGCTGGTTTTATGAACTTTATAAATTATTGAAAGGCAAATGTTTAGGGCTGCCATACGGTACTAAAATTTACCGTTATAAAGAACTCAATTTTTGCAAAATTTGTTGTCCCTCACTGTTCAAGCTAGAGTATTGAAATTTTAGGAGAACTTAGGTTCTCAGAAACTAGTAGGAGTAAACACCTGTAACTTGAAAACCTAATCAAATTTATTTTAGTAATATAAAAATTTAAAGCTCCAACATTATATTTTAACATGTGTCAAATAAATTTCTAAAATTTTGAAGAGTGACGAAACTACAGTCCCCGCAAATTCCAAAAAATCTCTGTATTTAAATAAGTATAACAAAATTTCTTTTAGGTAAAAAAGAGCTGCTTTTACGAGCTTTTCAAAAATATATCATTATAAGTTTGCTTACTAAAAACTTGGGAACCTTTTCCATTAAAGAGCTATTAGGATTTAAAAATTAAAACTTTCCTGTTTTTATAAATTACTAACTTATTCACCAGTGTAATTTTTCCAAAAGTAAATAACATTGAAGCTCCATTAACATTATATTTCGCACTTGTTAACAGGTTTTGGTAAATACATCGGAATTATATTCTCAGTATTGATTTCATTATTATTCATAATTAATGAATTCATGAAAAAACTAAAATATAATTTTATGATTTATTTATAAAAATAAATGATAAAATACTCATTATGAAACACTATAGAATTTTGAAAATGTGCTTTTTTAAAAACCCTTGGTTTTTTTCATCACTTGTTTATTTTAATTTTTAAGTAAATAAAAAATGCACTATGAATCTAATAAGAAGGAACAAAAATTTAAACTTGTTAATTGTAATTAAAAACAAAGCTGGTGTTGATATTTGTTTTAAATTTTTAATGCGAAAACTGAATTAAAGAAATTTATTTAAAAGAAAAAATGTATTTTATTGAAGTTTTATTTAATTATAACTTTTATGATTTTTGAAATAAGAAAAAATTTTTGTGTCAAAATATTGGAAGGATAGGAAATATTTTTTTTTGGAACATAAAAATGGTATGTTAATTGTTCAATTTTTTGAGCAATAGGGCCCAAAGTAAATTCTCATAATTTTAACCTTCAAATCGTTATAACTTCAAAATTCGAAGAGCAATTTGCATTACCTTCCATGAACTAGAAAAAGAACTCAACAGCATTTAATGTGCACTTTATATTTTTTTTACTTACTAGATTTTTGCTTTTACGGGTAAAAATAAAACATCAAAAAATTTAGTGAAAAAATATTATTTTATTCAAAAATGGAATCTTTACGGCGTTTTAACTCCTTTAATATATATATAGATCTTCTATAGAGTTAGTATTAGCTATTACTTGGCAAGCAAGTTCTTGGCATAAGAAGTTTAGTAAACAGTTTGGTTTTGAAGATGAGAATCAGGAAATACTACCACAATCGAATTGGGAAACATGGAAATGTTCACTTTTGACTTTTGTTCTTTTTTGTAAATATATTTTATTTAGGAAACAAATTATGTTTTTTTTTTAATTTATACTTATTTTATTGTTTAATTTTAGGGGACGTAAACGATTCGTTTCAGAAGGAGATGGAGGTCATATTAAACAACAGACGGTTCCGTTGCGTTACTAAATGTCATATGGCGAAAGTACACTTCTTGAAGAATATTTTAAACAAAGTTCTGGCACGAAATTTAAAAAAAGGAAAAAATTTTATTTTCAATTTCAAGAAGCATATAATTCAAATATTTGACTTGTATTCGTTTGTGTTATAAACAAAAATAAATTCATTAAAAATGTTAACACAAAAAATTTAAATAAATTTATAAATAATTTTCACACTAATTTGAAAAAATAATTTTACAAATTTATGAAAAATAGCATATATTTAAGAAACTGCTTTTTGGAACATACTATCTAAGCTAGAAATTATCAGTAAATCTCCCCAGGAAAAACTTATTAAAGTTATTTTTAATATAGATTTAACTATATTATAAATATATATATATAATAGTTATAATAAAATCACTTATCTTAAAAGTGATGCAAAACTGATCTAAATTTTCCCTTTTTGAACAATTAAGATTAAGCCGTTTCTTAATTTTTGAACTGTTCTTGTCTTAGTATTTCTACAAATCATTGAGGAAAAAGAAAAAGCCCGCATTGAATTTGTATTTTTTTTTTATTTTTTTTATTTTATAAACACTTAATATAATAAAATAATATAATATATAGTAAAACTAATAGGAATTTAGAATTATAAAATACAAAAATAGAAAAAAATGTAATTTACATATATTAAACAAATAGTTTTTCTTAAAAAACTTTTGAGAAAATAAAAGAATACTCTTTATTTAATTCAAAATAGTCTTAGTGTACTTTTAGTTAATTAATAGAATTAAAATTACTTATAACAATGAAAGTGTGGTGGGGTAATTCAGATAGTAATTAATTAGTTCAGGTAATTTAAATTAAAAATAATAGCAAAAATTTAAATTAAATGGAAGCTCCAGCAAAAGCAAAAATATAAAGTATACAAAATAAAAAAAAAGTGAAAGATAGATACTATGTATAACTACAAAAAAATTAAGTAAAAACAATAAAACGAAGGCAAAATTCTGTGGAGAAAATACACTAATAAGACTAAATTAATACATCAAAAAAAGCTTCTACCTGAGTATAATAAAATTAAGAAGCCATAGTTTAAGTTGTTTGCAGAAGCGAGTTAAAATTTTAAAATTCTATAGTTAAGCTGTAGGTTATTCCGTGGCAAAATACGACATATTACCATAATTAATTTTACAATTAAGTACTGGTTTAGGTTTTATAATTGTGTAAAAACAGTTACAAACGACATGAAAAGGTTGAATAGAAATTGTGTAGTGCAGTAGTTCGAAAAAGCGGTATAGTTATGATTGTACTTTCATTTATACGAAGATTGTATTGTTCTATATATTTTTTTTTTATTCCTTTTCCACTCCTTTAAAGAGTATAGGGCATTCACCAAGTTTATTTTTAACTAAATATTAAATGTTAACTTTGTTCGCCATCTATAATCTTACAAAAGAATTATTTATATATTTTTATTAATATTTTATTTTCAGATCATATCTAATAAAAAAAATATCGTAAAATTGTATATCGTAATAGTTATATCGTTATAAAGTAAACTTTTATATCGTTATAAAGTAAACTTTATAACGATATAACTATTACGATATACAATTTTACGATATTTTTTTTATTAGATATGATCTGACCGGGGTTTGAACCCGAGACCTTCCACATGAAAGGCGGCGTCTTTAACACTACGCCATTGGTCAGTTATTGTTCTATATTAACAGAGTTCAAATACCCTGATCTAATAAAAAATGTTTTCAAAACCTTAAAGCAAAACAGATGCCGTAAAGGTAAGATATTCAAACTAATAAACAAAGGTAAACTACTGCCTATTTTTTTTTACATAAAGTTCGTATAACATGTTTTTGTATAGTAATAATAGGTTGTATTTTGTTGTAGGTACAATCTCCCCAGCAGTCAATACCATATTGGATTTTCGATTGAAAGAGCCCATAATAAATAGATTTTAGAATTTTTAGTGAACATAAATTTTTCAGTAAATAGAAGATTTTCAAAACCGACCTGCAATAATTCTGTAAATCCATTACGTGATCAGTCCAATTCATTTGCGCATCCAATATTAAGCCTAAATACAAACTTCTTCGAGAACCTCGAATTTAAAACAACAAACTTCTTCGAGAACCACACAGTTAGAACTACATTTAACTTCGGGACGATACAGTACATGTAAAACATTACAACTTGTATTAAACATTTTTAGTGCTGTACATTCTGGGGGATGATATGTAATATTTACTTCTGGTAATTTCTGTTTTTTTAAATTAAAAAACATTATTTTATTTTTATTGCTAATTATAAGATTATGTTGCGCAACCCATTTTCTTAAAATATCTAAATCATGATTAATATCTGAAATTAGATACAGGATACTGTTGGCACGATAAGCACAGCCTATGTCATCAGCAAATGCTGTACGTTGGGCTTTAAATGGAAGCTTAAACATTGAATTTATGTATATAAGAAAAAGAGTGGGTCCTAGGACTGAACCCTGAGGAACGCCTGTGCTAATTATATCCGATCTGCTAAGTGTTGTACCTAATTCACCTTTTGCTTTCTATTATATAGATATGATTTAAACCAATTTAATATAAAACCCCTTATACCCGTATTTTCCAATTTTTATACCCGTGCATACATATATAATAAAATTACTCCTCCGTTTGTAACGCATCGATCTAGGCGAGCTAAATATAGTGTCAAGGGTACGTATAGGCTCGGAATCAAAAAATAATTCGATCTAGCTATGTGTCCGACCGTGTGTCAGCACGAAAACTCAAAAACTAAAAGAGCTACAGTTTTGAAATTCACACAAATCATTTTTTGGACGGGGGGCTGCCATAAAACTTCTTTGCACCAATATGAATTTCTTCGAAACTAATTATATTAAATTGTTTTTGAACTATTTTACTTTTTTATATTTTTTTTGTAATATTTGTAATGGTATAGCGAAATAAATAACGGTTAGTGGGTATGCACAGGTATCTAAAAGTTGACAAGTGCAACTATAATCTTTCTCGTTTTATTAAGATTTTTTGATCAACCATATCAAATGCTTTGGTGATATCATAGATATTTGGTTATATCTGTTCAAATAGAAGGCCAGTACAGGACGAACAAATACAAATATCTATCTGAGGGAATAAACTATTAGATAAATTAACGGAATGCTTATTGAACATGCTAGCAACTTCCGAGACATTAAACACAATATTGTTACTTTATTTAATTTTAAATCCCTTTCTTATTGTAGATTTTTTATTGATTATACTATTAACAACTTTCCATTCCTTTCTGATGTCCCCCTTATTATACCCGTATGACTATATAGTCAAAGGGTATAATAAATTTGCCATTACGTTTGTGACGCAGAGAAGGAGGGGGGGTAGATATAGACTCAAGAACTCTCAAGAAAGAAGACTCAATTTATATAGAAAAATAAATTGATTTAGCTATGTATGTCCATCCGTCCGTCCGTCAGCACGATAACTCAAAAACCAAAGGAGCTAGGATTTTTAGGATTTTTTGCAATATCCGTCATCGCTATTTAAATCCAACCATTTTCGTACATGGGTTCGGGTAGCTGCTATACAACTTCTTTTTTTTATGAGTATTACTCTGTACCTATTACAGCTGCGTGTCTGAAATTTTTCCAAAAGTAGTTTAGTTTTATGGCCAACATTTCTGCAAAATTTGGTTGGTCTACTGCAGTGGGTTCGAGTAGCTGCCATACAACTTCTTATTTTATATGAGCATTACTCTCCACGTAATGAAGCTATGTATCTGAGACTTTGCTAAAAAATAGTTTAGTGTAATGGCCAAAGTTTCTGCAAAATTTGGTTGGTCTACTGTAGAGGGTTCGAGTAGCTGCCATACAACTCCTTTTTTTATATGAGCACTTCACTACACCTAATGAAGCTGGGTGTCTGAAATTTTGCAAAAAATTGTTTAGTGTAATGGCCAAATTTTCTGCAAAATTTGGTTGGTCTACTGCAGAGGGTTCGAGTAGCTGCCATACAACTCCTTCTTTTAAATCGGTTTCAACCTTCGTCGTGATAACACTCCTTCTTTCAAATCGTTTTCAACCTTCGTCGTGATAACACCGGTTTCGGTGAAATTTAATCTTTTTTAAAAATTTTTTCTTTCTTTTATTAATTAATTAATAATAAATTTTTTTTTTTAGTTTCTTTTTTATATAAAAATATTCAAATATTTATAAAATTCACGTCACGCGCCGGTTTGTTTTGTTTACATTAAACTAAATTAAAATAATTATTTTTTTTTTTTGGAAGTAATACTTTTTTTAATCTTCCCCTAGTGGTAAACAAAACAATATTTCCATCTCTCTCCTTCCCGTTGATAGATGTTAATGTTTCTAATAACTATAATAACTCTCTCCACTTTCAATATACCATCATAAAAACACCGTAACTTAATTAATAAATTTTATGGTATTTTTTTAAATTTCTATTTTGTTTTTGTATTTTATTTTTAAATATTACCACAATTACAAAGGTTTATTTTTAATTAGATGTAATTGTGTATTTGGTTTATTTTGTTTGAGTTTTTGGTTGTACCTACTACAATAAGGGCACATATAGTTTCTATATAGATTCTATATCGTGCAAGTTAAAAACTGTTGGACGTAGTTATAAACCATTTTCTCACTCGAAATAAGACTTTTAAATTTTAAACTTTAAGTTTTTTTGTAAATTTTATTTTCTTTTTTTTTCAAAAGGTGTTGTCGATAGGTTGATAAAATCGTACATAAATAAGCATTTTTGTTTTTTTTGTTTTTTTTTCTCTTTCTAATTTCTAGCAAAATTTTCAACTTTAACCTCAATTTTTGTAATATTCGCGGTTTGCAAACGAACTTCCATGCCGTTGAAGGTCATCTTAATTTAACTAAACCAGCAATCCTTGCTCTATGTGAAACGCAAGTTAGTAGCCACAATGTTAACTTCGATATTAACGGCTACTTACTCATTTCACACTTCGTTCCCAAAAGAGGCATCGCCATCTACATAAAAAAAGACATTGCTTTTAACACTCTTGACAAATATAAATCTTCAAGCCCAACTTTCAATTACGTTTGGGTCAAAATCCATGTTGAAAAGCATGTTATACATTTCTGTTTTCTATACAGATCACCCAATTCAAGTGAACAAGAAACTGTTATGGAAATTGAAAAACCTTTCAAACCAGATCAACGAAATTCTCGATTGTTTTCCTGAGACCGAAATTGTTCTGGCGGGGGATTTTAATGTTCATAACAAAGACTGGCTTCACTTTTCCAGTACCTCTTCTCCGAGTCAAAACTCGATTGGGAAACAAGTTGAATTATTTTCTACTCTATTCCACCTTTCTCAACTTGTCAAAAATCCCACTAGAATCCCTGACCGTGCTGATCAAGAAGGTCACCTCTTGGATCTGTTTCTAACCACACACCCTGAAAAGTATGTGGTTTCAGTTGGTTGCCCCCTGGGGGGCTCTGATCACTGTTTGGTCAATACAAGCTTCCGGGCAGGCTCAGTGTCCAATCAAAGGTCCCTTCCCAAAAAACTGGTATGGCGTTATAACCATGCCAACTGGGAAGGTCTGAACAATTTTTACAAAACCTTTGATTGGTCACCGTGCTTACCGTGGTAGGAATGTTGACTTTGCTGCAAATGCGATTAGTGAAACTATTCTACTTGGATTTAGAATGAGATTATTTATACCTCACTCCATGAAATCTATCAAACGGAACCCAAAACTTGGTTTAATCGCATTTGTAAAGAAGCCATTCTAAGAAAAGAGGAGGCCTTCAAAAAGTACCGGGACAGTGGTTTAGAGGCTCACAGGACCAACTATATAGTGGTTCGAAACAGATGTAAGAGAGTTATCAACAAGCAAAAATTCTTGTTCAACCAAAAGTTGAAACGAAAATTCATACACATGCCAAAGAATAGCAAGTCCTTTTGGACTTTTGCAAAAAATCTAAAAGAGGACAATAGCGGGTCTTCTTTTCCTCCACTTGTTGATATAAACAACCACATCGTATCAGATTCAAAAGAAAAAGCGAATTTGTTTGGCAAACAGTTCGCTTCTAACTCATCACTGCCTCAGTCAACTCAAAGACCTCCATCTATTCCAGAAGTTGGCTGCTCCTTTGGTAGAATATACTTTAGGACGCGAGCAGTGATGAAAATCTGAAGAATGTTGATACAAGAAAATCAGCCGGTCCGGAGGGTATTACAACTACCGTCCTCAAAAACACATATACTTCCATTTCAAAACCTCTGCGCAACCTTTTCCATCTTTCCTTCACTTCGGGTATTCATCCTACCCAATGGAAGGTTGCTCATGTTTTTCCAATTCCTAAAAAAGGCGATAAAAGCGATCCCTCTAACTACCGACCTATTGCTATTACTTCGGTCCTATCCAAAGTAATGGAAAAAGTTATAAATTATAAGCTTTTGAAATATCTAGATCGTAAAGGTTTGCTTCATGATCGACAATACGGGTTCAGAGCCCGTCGTTCAACTGGTGATCTCATGACTTACCTGTGCGAAAAGCTCAATATCAGTCTTCACCATTCTGGTGAGTCTGATGTTGTGGCTTTGGATATTTCTAAAGCTTTCGATCGAGTTTGGCATGATGCTTTATTGGCAAAATGCAAGGCTTTAGGTCTAGGTAGGGTTTTCGTTAAATGGATTGGAGATTTCCTTTCGAATCGCACGATTGTGTTCTTATCGATGGATATTCATCCAAAGATTTTAAAATAAGTGCTGGTGTCCCTCAGGGATCTGTTTTATCCCCCAGCCTTTTTCTAATATTTATAAATGACCTACTATCAATAACCTCCAATCCAATCCATAGCTTCGCAGACGACAGTACCCTTGTTGCTTCCTATGAATTTCATAGCCGCTGTAACATTAATCATCAGATTAACTCAACAGCAAAAAATTTCACTATAAGTGAATTAAACAAAGATTTAATTAAAATCCAAAAATGGGGTGAAATCAACAGAGTTGACTTCAACACCAAAAAAACCCAATGCTGTCTAGTCTCGCGAAAAATAGGAACAACTATTCCAAACCTTTCTTTTCAAGGAGAGGCTTTGCAGCATACGAAAGACCTAAACATTTTGGGGATTGAGCTAAACCAAAAATTGACTTGGTCAAATCATATTTTTGGAGTAGCTAAGGACGCTGCTAAATGTTTGGGTTTCTTGTATCGATGCAAAACTTACTTCTCATCCTCTGATCTCCTCAATATCTATAAAACTTATATTAGGCCGAAAATGGAGTATAATGCACATATTTGGGCTGGTGCTCCCATTACGGCGCTGGGATATCTCGATAAAGTGCAAAACAGAGCTATTCGTCTTATAAATGATCCCAGTGTTACCTCAACGCTCACTCCACTCAGCCATCGTCGCACTGTTGGGTCACTGACCTTGTTTTATAGATATCTTGTAGGGACTAACACCTGTTCTAAAGAAATCAAACAACTTATGCCTCCATTCACGATTTTCCAAAGGGAAACAAGGAGGGCAACAGATGCTCATCCCTACACAGTTGAACTAGCTAGATGGCGTAACACGGCTTATGGAAATTCGTTTGTCATGCGCTCTTCTCGTTTATGGAACCATATTCCATCAAATGTGTTCCCCAAAGTTGATAATGTATATATGTACGATTTGAACAAATTTAAGAAGAACATTAACAACTTTCTTCTAAATATCCCATCCAATTTTCCCCATCCCCCATAATCCAAATATTCCAAATAACTTCCACCATAATCCTAAATCCTTCCATATCCTCATCCCTGTAACCAAACTGTACATTTGTATTACAGGTTCCCTCCTAAAGTTTGGTTCAAAAAGGGTGTGGTTTTGGTGTGTTAAAATCATACACTACCCAAAGAAACACCGCATAGTTTCAATGGGTGGCTTTCGAGCTTTCCATTCCCTCGTAAAAAAAAAAAAAAAAAAAAAAAAATGAGTATTCCACTACACTTAATAAATTTTACCAAAAGTAATTAACCGGATGATATAATGTTTATATTACGGTCATACGGGTATCCCAGAGTTGACACAGTCTACTCTACTACACTCTTCCTCGTTTTTATTATCTAAATTAATTTAGATAAAAATAATTTCTACAAAAAAAATTTTTTTTTCAAATTTTCATTTATGGTTTTATAACTAGGTATTTTTTAAAGCTAAATTACTCGGATACTTGTAGCATTTTTTCCTAATTTTACTTTTTTTATTAATTTTTTTAACAAAGTTATTATTTATCCAGGGTATTAACCTTGTATTTTTATACCCGTATGACTATATAGCCAAAGGGTATAATAAATTTGCCATTACGTTTGTAACGCAGAGAAGGAGGGGGGGTAGATATAGACTCAAGTGTATGGATCGGATCAGAATCGAAAATTAAATCGATTTAGGGATGTATGTCCGTCCGTCTGTGCGTCCGTCCGTCCGTCCTTCCGTCCGTCCGTCCGCACGATAACTCAAAAACTAAAAGAGCTAGGATCTTGAAATTTTCGCAAATTCGTTTTTTTTCAATAGCCGTCATCGCTATTTAAATCCAGCCATTTTGGTCCATGGGTTCGGGTAGCTTCCATATAAGTCCTTTTTTTATATGGGTATTACTCTGTACCTATTACAGCTGCGTGTCTGAAATTTTGCCAAAAGTAGTTTAGTTTTATGGCCAAAGAGTCTGCAAAATTTGGTTGATCTAGTGGAGTGGGTTCGAGTAGCTGCCATACAACTTCTTATTTTTTATGAGCATTACTCTCCACCTAATTAAGCTGGGTGTCTGAAATTTTGCTAAAAATAGTTTAGTGTAATGACCAAAGTTTCTGCAAAATTTGGTTGGTCTACTGTAGAGGGTTCGAGTAGCTGCCATACAACTCCTTATTTTATATGAGCATTACACTACACCTAATGAAGCTGGGTCTCTGAAATTTTGCCAAAAATAGTTTAGTGTAATGGCCAAAGTTACAGAAAAATTTGGTTGGTCTACTGCAGAGGGTTCGAGTAGCTGCCATACAACTCCTTCTTTTATATGAGTATTCCACTACACTTAATAAAGTTGTATGTTTGAAATTTTGACAAAAGTAATTAATCGGATGATATAATGTATATGATACGGTCATACGGGTATCCCAGAGTTGACACAGTCTACTCTACTACACTCTTCCTCGTTTTTCTTTATATTGACCCTATATTTGCTTAAGTCCAAGTAATTATTTATAATTTCAATTAATTTTTCAAAAGCCTTCGAAATATTCGTTTCTAAATACACTGTTTCCCAAAATTCAAAACATAAATATTTATTTAGCTTTTTGTAATTAGTCTTAAATTTAATCGAATTATTACTAAAATCAAACTTTTTTTTGTTGGATATATACTCTAACAAAATACCACATATACAATGATCAGTTATATCGAGATCCATTATTTCATAAGACACAGGAATAGAATTAAAAAGACGTAAAAAAATATGATCTAGACAACTACCTGAAACAAGACAAGACGAGTTTTAATGCGATATAGTAAAGCATAAAATTCATCAGAGGAAAACTTAATATTACAATTGTTAAAGCGATATACACATACAAATGGTTAATTTTTTATATCAACATTATTTTAATAACATCAGCTGTTACCATGTTAAATTGTTCAAAAGTACAATCATACTTCACATTCACAAAACAACCTACACCACCACCAGCAAAATTTTCATTTGGCATAGTATATCACTTCATCATTAAATATCCAGATTTCAGAATTAAAAATAAAATCTGGAAACTTTTTAAAAATGTCTAAATACGAAACAAGAGAATTAAAATTTACCTTAGGCTTCTAATATTTTGATGTATTATAAACACTGACATTCAAATTATTATTCTTCTTGTAGACAGAATCAAGACCTTCTTTAATATTGTTGTAAATATTGCAATCTTCACAAAAATCATTATTTAGATTCATTATAATGGAAACAAAATTTTTTGAAAATTAATAACAAAATAAAAATGTATATAAATAAATCAAATATTTTTTAAATCTTCAAATGATCTTATAGTGAAGATTGCACTATTTTCATTTTTTCTTAAAAATATATTACAACTTTTATACCATAAATATTTGTACTCTTTCACTCCTTTTATTTTTTTAGCTTCCATGTACAATGCTTTGTTGTAATTTTGTTTTTTTTGTTGTTTTTACTTATGTTTCCGAAAATCTCAGTATTTAATTTAAATTTCGCTTCGTTTTGCGCTCAGAATTTTTTGTTTTATTGTATACAGATAATTTGTTTGCTTTCGTTTTTGTTGTAAATTCTTTTATTGTTGCTGTTGATGTTTTTACTAGGGCTTCCAATCCCGGACATATTGCATTTTACAAATCCCTGGATCCCGGCATTGAGTTCCTCTGCTGAAAAAAATAATATAAAGTAGATAATAATAAAAACTTGCAGTTTTTTTTTAATTCAGTATAAAATTAATCTTTTTATTTAAATTAATAACATATATAGTAATTATTAAATTCAAATATTAAGTAATTCATATTAAAATTCTTAATTAAGTATTTTTTTGTTGTTGGAAGTGGCATCTGAGGAAACAGAGCTCGTCTAGAACCTTATCGCCCAAAGAACTTCGTAATTTATTACAAAATAAACCTGCAGAAGAAAAGGCTCTTTCTGACTCGATGCTGGTTGGTTTGATCGTTTTTAAATATTTATATGCACATGTGAGCCACCATTTTCAAATAGAGCCATCTCTTTTTGAAGTTTGTAGACTAACGATTCGCTTCGATGTGGTATCACTTGTGGACGTGACATGCCATCATGTATTGCTTTATTAATTTCTTCTGCAGTAGTTAACTGTTGTACAGAAATAACTTCAGCAATTTCCTCCAGCACAGAAACATCTTGAAATTCATCAACTTCTATTGTAGAACATGCTGTTATGGAAGTTGTATCAATCTTTCAAGAAGATCTGCAATTAATTTACGGCACTTAGTTGGTGTTGGTACTATAATGAATTCTTTGTCGGAGTGAGAGATTCCATTCAAGCCATTATGTAGATAATACAAAAGTCCGCTTAAATCCGTACGATGTTGCTTCAATCGAATAGTTAAAGCTGTAAACAGTTTTTGACTAATAATATTATCCGCGTCTTCCAGTTTCTTCAACGTAAAGCTAATAGCGATATCGGGCGTAATAAGGTTCACGTACTGGCGACAAAGAGCTTAAACAGTAGCCTTGATAGGTGTTAAAGCATCAACAATTTCAGAAATCGCTTGGATTTCATTTTGAGAATATCTATAGATATATTTAGTTTTACATCTATAAGAGCTTTCTGGACACAGTTTCTTAATAAGTAAAAACGTTCTAACATAGCCAATAGACTACTCCATCTAGTCTTGCATTCCTTTACGAACGGAATTTATTTTCCGAAATCTTCTAGGACATATTTTTGTAAATCATCATTTTTGGTGGGTGAGCGTTTAAACAAAGATATTATTCTCCGCACTTTCTTTATCAGTGGCCCGAACGAAACATCATTTACTTCACATGGCGGCAACCAGCTACGATCTACAAATTCATCTACGGCATGTTCCAGCTTTTCACACATTTCAGTTTCACTATTACTATCTGAAAGTTTTTCCACTTCAAAATCTTCTTCTGATTCGGCTCGTTCTTCTGATTTTTTGTACAACACATCAATAACTGCAAGTTGTACTCCGTGTGCCAAACATAATTGTTGATGCACTGATAATAATTTTCCAACTTTTGTCATAACACTGGCTTCATCTGTCATAATAGAGATGATATCCTTATGCAAATTTAGTCCATGTTCATTTAACTTTTCTATTAATAATTGAATGCACTTTTCTGCAGGTATTGTACTAATACGAACTAAACCCAAGCTCCAGAATTTTGATTCTTCAGCATGTACGTTTATATTCATCTATCGCCGATTTCGTAACGATGTCCATTCATCGAAAGACAGAGAAAATCTTTCTCCTGATTTTCGTTGGATAGAATTTCAGCTTTAAACGAATTTCTTATTTCATTAGCGTAATCTAAAACAATTTTACAAATCGTACTTGGTGACGTAGGCAATTTTTTAAATCCCATGGCAGTTAAGCCTGCACGCAGATCCAAAGAATGGCATAAAACATTAAATGAGAGCCCATCTAGGCAAGTTAAACGTGACAGGGTTGCAGGAAGCGATTTTTGCTTATGCTCCAATGCAGGGTATCTAAAAGTTGACAAGTGCAACTATAATCTTTCTCGTTTTATTAAGATTTTTTGATCAACCATATCAAATGCTTTGGTGATATCATAGATATTTGGTTATAGGTATCTGTTCAAATAGAAGGCCTGGAGTGGAAGCACGTAACTTGTTTCGAATCGAATTATTCGAAACAAAATCAATTCGAAACAAAATTTTAACGGCAGCACGTAAATTGTTTCGAATTAAAAACGAGGAAGATTATAGTTGCCCTTGTCAACTTTTAGATACCCGTGCATACCCACTATGGTGTATAAAATAAACCGTAATTTACTTCTCTTATACATTTAACTCATTACCCCATAATTTTGACGTAAAAAAAAAAAAAAAATTAACAAAAAAAAAAAAAAAGTCACAAAACAAAAAACAAAATTTTCATTCATTGTCCCATAACTTTAGCTTAAAAAAAAAAAAAAAAAATTAACAAAAAAAAAAAAAAAATCACAAAAAAAAAAAAAAAAGTTTTCGTTCATTGTCCCATAACTTAAGCTTAAAAAAAAAAACAAAAAAATTAAAAAAAAAAAAAAACAACAAAGAAAAAAAAAACAAAAAAAAAAAATTGGCCCACCCTAAAAGTCCGATGGTCCGAGTGATGTCCAACTTTGCCAAGTAACTTGCCCTATTAATTTACCTGCCCAATTTTAATTTTAACCTTGTAGCTTTATTAGATTCACAGTTATTGAATCGAAAACTTTGTATGGCAGCCCTCCGAAAATGGGGCCCTAACATTTTGAAACTTCATATAAGTGCTCGATTCATTATATAACTAACCGTGTGTAGTTTTCAGCCTCGTAGTATAATTAGTTTTGAAGAAATTCATATTGGTGCAAAGAAGTTGTATGGCAGCCCCCCATAAATGGGGCCCTAACATTTTGAAACTTCATATAAGTGCTCGATTCATTATATAACTAACCGTGTGTAATTTTTATCCGCGTAGTATAATTAGTTTTGAAGAAATTCATATTGGTGCAAGGAAGTTGTATGGCAGCCCCCCGAAAATGGGGCCCTAACATTTTGAAACTTCATATAAGTGCCGGAGTCAATATAAAACTAACCGTGTGTAATTTTCATCCCCGTAGTATAAATAGTTTTGAAGAAATTCATATTGGTGCAAAAAAGTTGTATGGCAGCTCCCCGAAGCCTTGGTCCGATTTTAACCAAAAACAATAGGGAACCTAGAAATTGTCTAAAAATGACTTTGTGTGAATTTCAAGACTCTAGCCCTTTTAGTTTTTGAGTTATCGTGCTGACACACGGACGGACGGACGGACGGACGGACGGACGGACGGACAGACACACATAGCTAGATCGACTAATTTTTCGATTCTGAGCCGATACGTACCCTTGACACTATATCTAGCTCGTCTAGATCGATGCGTTACAAACGGAGGAGCAAATCTAATATACCCGATGTTCATATATATATGCACGGGTATAATGAACGAAACAAAAGTTTTACTTCAAAAAATTCCGTTTCGTTTCAAATTCAAATTATCTTTTTTTACCTCTATTGAAAATTGAAATGGTTTTTGTTTTTTTTTTTTGTTGTACAAAACTAAATATGGTTTGTATGCAATTTTTATCTTTGTTTAATCGTTTGAAAAATTAAATTTTCTTTTGTTAAAATAGATATTAAAAATGTAAGTATTAAAAACAATTGCATTTCATTAATTATACTTTAAAATTAATATTTGATAACTATTTGATTACTGTATACCTAATAACTATGTATAGCTAATGATTATACCCGTGCATACATATATGACATCGGGTATATTAGATTTGCTCCTCCGTTTGTAACGCATCGATCTAGACGAGCTAGATATAGTGTCAAGGGTACGTATCGGCTCAGAATCGAAAAATTAGTCGATCTAGCTATGTGTGTCTGTCCGTCCGTCCGTCCGTCCGTCCGTCCGTCCGTCCCTCCGTCCGTCCGTCCGTCCGTCCGTCCGTCCGTCCGTCCGTCTGTGTGTCAGCACGATAACTCAAAAACTAAAAGAGCTACAGTTTTGAAATTTTCACAAAATATTTTTCAATCAATTTCTAGGTTCCCTATTTTTTTTGGTTAAGATCGGACCAAAACTTCGGGTAGCTCTCGAACAGCTAACTTTTTTAACTCCAACATTTTCATATAAAAATTTGAAAATTTGCTATGCACCGTGTATTTAATATGAAATTATATGAATTTTGTTTGTTTTTGTTTTTTTGTTTACTTTTTTTTTTGAATAGATAACGAGTTAGAATTTCATATTATTTAAATGATGCGTAGTTTTTTTAAGATAAGCAAAAAAGAACACAAAGATTTTTTTTAAGTAAATGGCTCCATAAATAATTTATATATGTATATTCATATAATATGTATTATGTATATGTGTAATATTTTGAATGAATCATTTTATCAATATGATTATATGATGCTTACTTTGCTTAGGTTAAATATATTCGTGAATTAAAAATTAATTACAAGAGATAGAATTGAAAAATTAGAGCTAGAGTTTTGAAATTGACACAAAACATTTTTTGGACATTTTTAAGGTTCCCTATTCTTTTTGGTTAAGACCAGACCAAGGTTTCGGGGAGCTGCCACACAACTTATTTAAACCAATATAAATTTCTTCAAAAGTAATTATTCTAGAAAGACGAAAATTACACACGGTTAGTTTTATAATGAATCAAGCACTTATATGAAGTTTCAAAATTTTACGGCTTCATTTGCGGGGGGTTGCCATACAACTTCTTTGCACCAATATGAATTTCTTGGAAACTGAGTATACTACGAGGATGAAAATTACACACTGTTAGTTATATAAAGAATCGATCACTAATTCGGAGTTTCAAAATGTTACGACCCCATATTCGGGCAGCTCCCATACAAAGTTGTCAATTCGATAACTGTGAATCTAATGAAGCTACGAGGTTAAAATTAAAACTGGGCAGGTAAAGTAATAGGGCAAGTTAGTTGGCAAAGTCGGATATCGCTCGGACCAACTTTTGGGGTGGGCTATTTTTTTTTGTTTTTTTTTTTTTTTGTTTTTAACCAAAAATTATTGTACCTATAATGAATTAAAAATTTAATTTTTTTTTTAAGCAAAAATTATGGGATAAGTTAATTTTTTTTTTAACTATTTTACTTTATATTTTTTTTTATACCAAATAGCATTTATGATATTTAAAAATTAACTTACCCGTTATATATTATAAATAAATAACGGTTAGTGGGTAAGCACGGGTATCTAAAAGTTGACAAGGGCAACTATAATCTTCCTCGTTTTAATTAAAAATTGCTTTTTAAGGGAAATTTTATTTTTATTTTAAATAGGTAGCTAAAATTATATTAATTTAATCCAAAAATTTCAAATATATTGTTTAAAATTAATTATACCCGTGCATATATATATGACATCGGGTATATTAGATTTGCTCCTCCGTTTGTAACGCATCGATCTAGACGAGCTAGATATAGTGTCAAGGGTACGTATCGGCTCAGAATCGAAAAATTAGTCGATCTAGCTATGTGTGTCTGTCCGTCCGTCCGTCCGTCCGTCTGTGTGTCAGCACGATAACTCAAAAACTAAAAGAGCTACAGTTTTGAAATTTTCACAAAATATTTTTCAATCAATTTCTAGGTTCCCTATTTTTTTTGGTTAAGATCGGACCAAAACTTCGGGTAGCTCTCGAACAGCTAACTTTTTTAACTCCAATATTTTCATACAAAAATTTGAAAATTAGCTATGCACCTTGTAACATGAAATTATATGAATTTTGTTTGTTTTTGTTTTTTGTTTTTCTGTTTATTTTTTTTTTTGTATTTTTTTTTGTACGATTTCGAGTTAGAATTTCATATAATTTAAATGATGCGTAGTTTATTTAAGATAAGCAAAAAAGAAGACAAAGATTTTTTTTAAGTAAATGGCTTCATATATAATTTATATATGTAGGTATATTCATATAATATGTATATGTGTAATATTTTGAATGAATCATTTTATCAATATGATTATATGATGCTTACTTTGCTTAGGTTTAATATATTCGTGAATTAAAAATTAATTAAAAGAGATAAAATTGAAAAATTAGAGCTAGAGTTTTGAAATTCACACAAAACATTTTTTGGACATTTTTAAGGTTCCCTATTCTTTTTGGTTAAGACCAGACCAAGGTTTCGGGGAGCTGTCACACAACTTATTTAAACCAATATAAATTTCTTCAAAAGTAATTATACTAGAAAGACGAAAATTACACACGGTTAGTTTTATAATGAATCAAGCACTTATATGAAGTTTCAAAATTTTACGGCTTCATTTGCGGGGGGCTGCCATACAACTTCTTTGCACCAATATGAATTTCTTGGAAACTGATTATACTACGAGGATGAAAATTACACACTGTTAGTTATATAATGAATCGAGCACTAATATGGAGTTTCAAAATGTTGCGACCCCATTTTCGGGCAGCTGCCATACAAAGTTGTCAATTCGATAACTGTGAATCTAATGAAGCTACGAGGTTAAAATTAAAACTGGGCAGGTAAAGTAATAGGGCAAGTTAGTTGGCAAAGTTGGACATCGCTCGGGCCAACTTTTGGGGTGGGCTATTTTTTTTTTATGGTTATTTTTTTTTATGGTTTTTTTTTTTTGTTTTTAAGCAAAAATTATGGTATAATGAATTAAAAATTTAATATTTTTTTTTTTTATTTAATTTTTTTTAAGCAAAAATTATGTGATATAATAAGCTAAATTTTTTTTTAACTATTTTACTTTCCTATATTTTTTTTGTAATATTTATAATAGCATGTGGAAAATAAATAACGGTTAGTGGGTAAGCACGGGTATCTAAAAGTTGACAAGGGCAACTATAATCTTCCTCGTTTTTATAAAAATTTACCTTTATTGTACTTTTTGGCGTTAACTATATATCTATCGCACAAATTATTTTGAAACGACTAAAAAAACTATTCGAAACAAAGCTTACGTGTTGCCAAAAACTTTCGAAACAAAATAAAAATTTCGAAACGAATAAAAAGTATTCGAAACAAATTTACATGCTACCAATTTTTGAAAAATTCGAAACAACACATTCGAAACAAGTTACGTGCTTCCACTCCAGTACAGGACGAACAAATACAAATATCTATCTGAGGGAATAAACTATTAGATAAATTAACGGAATGCTTATTGAACATGCTAGAAACTTCCGAGACATTAAACACAATATTGTTACCTGATTTAATTTTAAATCCCTTTCTTATTGTAGATTTTTTATTGATTATACTATTAAAAACTTTCCATTCCTTTCTGTTGTCCCCCTTATTATACCCGTATAACTATATAGTCAAAGGGTATAATAAATTTGCTATTACGTTTGTGACGCAGAGAAGGAGGAGGGGGGTAGATATAGACTCAAGAACTCTCAAGAAAGAAGACTCAATTTATATAGAAAAATAAATTGATTTAGTTATGTATGTCCATCCGTCCGTCCGTCAGCACGATAACTCAAAAACCAAAGGAGCTAGGATTTTTAGGATTTTTTGCAATATCCGTCATCGCTATTTAAATCCAACCATTTTGGTACATGGGTTCGGGTAGTTGCCATACAACTTCTTTTTTGTATGAGTATTACTCTGTACCTATTACAGCTGCGTGTCTGAAATTTTTCCAAAAGTAGTTTAGTTTTATGGCCAAAATTTCTGCAAAATTTGGTTGGTCTACTGCAGTGGGTTCGAGTAGCTGCCATACAACTTCTTATTTTATATGAGCATTACTCTCCACGTAATGAAGCTATGTATCTGAGACTTTGCTAAAAAATAGTTTAGTGTAATGGCCAAAGTTTCTGCAAAATTTGGTTGGTCTACTGTAGAGGGTTCGAGTAGCTGCCATACAACTCCTTTTTTTATATGAGCACTTCACTACACCTAATGAAGCTGGGTGTCTGAAATTTTGCAAAAAATTGTTTAGTGTAATGGCCAAATTTTCTGCAAAATTTGGTTGGTCTACTGCAGAGGGTTCGAGTAGCTGCCATACAACTCCTTCTTTTAAATGAGTATTCCATAAATTTTACCAAAAGTAATTAACCGGATGATATAATGTTTATATTACGGTCATACGGGTATCCCAGAGTTGACACAGTCTACTCTACTACACTCTTCCTCGGTTTTATTAAATTAAAAATAATTTCTACAGTAAAAAATTTTTTTTTTCAAATTTTCATTTATGGTTTTATAACTAGGTATTTTTTAAAGCTAAATTACTCGGATACTTGTAGCATTCCTAATTTTACTTTTTTTATTAATTTTTTTAACAAAGTTATTATTTATCCAGGGTATTAACCTTGTATTTTTTTTCTTTATATTGACCCTATATTTGCTTAAGTCCAAGTAATTATTTATAATTTCAATTAATTTTTCAAAAGCCTTCGAAATATTCGTTTCTAAATACGCTGTTTCCCAAAATTCAAAACATAAATATTTATTTAGCTTTTTGTAATTAGTCTTAAATTTAATCGAATTATTACTAAAATCAAACTTTTTTTTGTTGGATATATACTCTAACAAAATACCACATATACAATGATCAGTTATATCGAGATCCATTATTTCATAAGACACAGGAATAGAATTAAAAAGACGTAAAAAAATATGATCTAGACAACTACCTGAAACAAGACAAGACTAGTTTTAATGCGATCTAGTAAAGCATAAAATTCATCAGAGGAAGACCTAATATTACAATTGTTAAAGCGATATACACATACAAATACAAATGGTTAATTTTTTATATCAACATTATTTTAATAACATCAGCTGTTACCATGTTAAATTGTTCAAAAGTATTTCTTAATAAGTAAAAACGTTCTAACATAGCCAATAGACTACTCCATCTAGTCTTGCATTCCAAAAAATTCGAAACAACACATTCGAAACAAGTTACGTGCTTCCACTCCAGTACAGGACGAACAAATACAAATATCTATCTGAGGGAATAAACTATTAGATAAATTAACGGAATGCTTATTGAACATGCTAGAAACTTCCGAGACATTAAACACAATATTGTTACCTGATTTAATTTTAAATCCCTTTCTTATTGTAGATTTTTTATTGATTATACTATTAAAAACTTTCCATTCCTTTCTGTTGTCCCCCTTATTATACCCGTATAACTATATAGTCAAAGGGTATAATAAATTTGCTATTACGTTTGTGACGCAGAGAAGGAGGGGGGGGGTAGATATAGACTCAAGAACTCTCAAGAAAGAAGACTCAATTTATATAGAAAAATAAATTGATTTAGTTATGTATGTCCATCCGTCCGTCCGTCAGCACGATAACTCAAAAACCAAAGGAGCTAGGATTTTTAGGATTTTTTGCAATATCCGTCATCGCTATTTAAATCCAACCATTTTGGTACATGGGTTCGGGTAGTTGCCATACAACTTCTTTTTTGTATGAGTATTACTCTGTACCTATTACAGCTGCGTGTCTGAAATTTTTCCAAAAGTAGTTTAGTTTTATGGCCAAAATTTCTGCAAAATTTGGTTGGTCTACTGCAGTGGGTTCGAGTAGCTGCCATACAACTTCTTATTTTATATGAGCATTACTCTCCACGTAATGAAGCTATGTATCTGAGACTTTGCTAAAAAATAGTTTAGTGTAATGGCCAAAGTTTCTGCAAAATTTGGTTGGTCTACTGTAGAGGGTTCGAGTAGCTGCCATACAACTCCTTTTTTTATATGAGCACTTCACTACACCTAATGAAGCTGGGTGTCTGAAATTTTGCAAAAAATTGTTTAGTGTAATGGCCAAATTTTCTGCAAAATTTGGTTGGTCTACTGCAGAGGGTTCGAGTAGCTGCCATACAACTCCTTCTTTTAAATGAGTATTCCATAAATTTTACCAAAAGTAATTAACCGGATGATATAATGTTTATATTACGGTCATACGGGTATCCCAGAGTTGACACAGTCTACTCTACTACACTCTTCCTCGGTTTTATTAAATTAAAAATAATTTCTACAGTAAAAAATTTTTTTTTTCAAATTTTCATTTATGGTTTTATAACTAGGTATTTTTTAAAGCTAAATTACTCGGATACTTGTAGCATTCCTAATTTTACTTTTTTTATTAATTTTTTTAACAAAGTTATTATTTATCCAGGGTATTAACCTTGTATTTTTTTTCTTTATATTGACCCTATATTTGCTTAAGTCCAAGTAATTATTTATAATTTCAATTAATTTTTCAAAAGCCTTCGAAATATTCGTTTCTAAATACGCTGTTTCCCAAAATTCAAAACATAAATATTTATTTAGCTTTTTGTAATTAGTCTTAAATTTAATCGAATTATTACTAAAATCAAACTTTTTTTTGTTGGATATATACTCTAACAAAATACCACATATACAATGATCAGTTATATCGAGATCCATTATTTCATAAGACACAGGAATAGAATTAAAAAGACGTAAAAAAATATGATCTAGACAACTACCTGAAACAAGACAAGACTAGTTTTAATGCGATCTAGTAAAGCATAAAATTCATCAGAGGAAGACCTAATATTACAATTGTTAAAGCGATATACACATACAAATACAAATGGTTAATTTTTTATATCAACATTATTTTAATAACATCAGCTGTTACCATGTTAAATTGTTCAAAAGTATTTCTTAATAAGTAAAAACGTTCTAACATAGCCAATAGACTACTCCATCTAGTCTTGCATTCCTTTACGAACGGAATTTATTTTCCGAAATCTTCTAGGACATATTTTTGTTAATCATCATTTTTGGTGGGTGAGCGTTTAAACAAAGATATTATTCTCCGCACTTTCTTTATCAGTGGCCCGAACGAAACATCATTTACTTCACATGGCGGCAACCAGCTACGATCTACAAATTCATCTACGGCATGTTCCAGCTTTTCACACATTTCAGTTTCACTATTACTATCTGAAAGTTTTTCCACTTCAAAATCTTCTTCTGATTCGGCTCGTTCTTCTGATTTTTTGTACAACACATCAATAACTGCAAGTTGTACTTCGTGTGCCAAACATAATTGTTGATGCACTGATAATAATTTTCCAACTTTTGTCATAACACTGGCTTCATCTGTCATAATAGAGATGATATCCTTATGCAAATTTAGTCCATGTTCATTTAACTTTTCTATTAATAATTGAATGCACTTTTCTGCAGGTATTGTACTAATACGAACTAAACCCACGCTCCAGAATTTTGATTCTTCAGCATGTACGTTTATATTCATCTATCGCCGATTTCGTAACGATGTCCATTCATCGAATGACAGAGAAAATCGTTCTCCTGATTTTCGTTGGATAGAATTTCAGCTTTAAACGAATTTCTTATTTCATTAGCGTAATCTAAAACAATTTTACAAATCGTACTTGGTGACGTAGGCAATTTTTTAAATCCCATGGCGGTTAAGCCTGCACGCAGATCCAAAGAATGGCATAAAACATTAAATGAGAGCCCATCTAGGCAAGTTAAACGTGACAGGGTTGCAGGAAGCGATTTTTGCTTATGCTCCAATGCAGGAAAAAAATTAATTAATGTTGTGACTTTTTTCTTCGGCGGTTCACCTGATGTACTTGCGACATCAGAATCGTTTTTATTCTTTAGTTGGATTTTGTGTATCGAAAATAAGTGAGTGTGTAGACCTCTTGTCGTTCCACCACCAATTTTCAAAACTTTTTTGAAATCGCTCACCTTACACATTGCAGTCTCACCTTTTTCATCGCGTAGGAAATGTTTCCATACTGCTGAATAACTTCCTGTGAAATATACTTTGTAGACAGCCATTTTAATAAAGCCCTAAATATAAAATAATATTAATTAAAAATACCGCATTCAACTAACATCATTTTTTCAATATACTTACTTACAGGGTATTGCAATGCAATTTAGAAATACGATAATACGATTAATTTAGAAATAGTAAACCATATTTTAAATTAACAATGAAGAAAGCACTGTAAATATAAAATATTAATCATATCGCATTACCTTTTCAATATAATATTTACTAATTATAATTGCACAAAGAATACAAAACTATATTTTATTTTAAATACTATTTTCACTTTGTTAATTCGACTACTTTAACTTTATGTTCACAAATTCGAAAACATACTAAAAATATTAATATTTTCAAAATAATTATTGAAATTTAAAATTTCTACAGTTTCGTTGCTATAGCAACAAAAATAGTCATGGCTTACTTGTCGACAATATTTCTGATTTAACGTTTAAAAACAATATTTTGAAAGAAGATTAGAATTCTCATACTATTTGATAAAACTACGTTAAGTATGTGAATCCCGAGATTTCTATAACATAATCCCGGGATTATGTTATAGAAATCTGGAATACTGGCCGTAATATAAACATAACATCCGGTTGATTACTTTTGGCAAATTTCAAACATACAGCTTTGTTAGGTGTACTGTAATGCTCAAGTAAAAGAAGGAGTTGTATGGCAGCTACTCGAACCCTCTGCAGTAGACTAACGCAGTAACTTTGGCCATTACAATTAACTATTTTTGGAAAAATTGCAGACACCCAGCTTCATTAGGTGGAAAAATTTCAGAAACCCAGCTTCAATAGGTATAGAGTAATGCTCATATAAGGGAAGAATTTTTATGCCAGCTACTCGAACCCTCTGCAGTAGACTAACCAAATTTTGCAGTAACTTTGGCCATAAAACTAAATTACTTCTTGATTTGAGAAAATTTGACTTGATTTGAAGCTGGGTTTCTGAAATTTTTCCAAAAATAGTTTAGTATTATGGCCAAAGTTTCTAAAAAATTTGGTTGGTTTTTACTGCATTGGGTTTAAGTAGCTGTCATACAACTTAATATTTCACATAAGTATTACTTTATGTATAATAAAGCTAAATTTTGAAATTTTGTCAAAGGTAATAAACCGGATGATATAATGTCTCTTTTTTGTTTTAGTTTTTTTTTTTTGATTTAAAAAAAAAAATATTATTGATAGAAAAAGAAGAATTAAATTTTTTTTTTTGCTATATATTTTTTACTTGTATTATTTACTTGTTCCAAAACTTTCAAATCCTTAGAAAATAATTCTATAAATTGTCTTCTAATATACCTATTTTTTTAAAATTTTCTTAGTTTAAAATATGTAAAATTTTGTTAGTTTAAAATATGTAAAATTTTTTTATAATTTTTAGGTTTTTAACTACCAAAAAAATATAATTAAAAATTTTTGTTTATCTTATTGAAAATTAAGTTTATTATTTAATTTAGAATTCTAAAATGAAAAAGCCTCGGTAAAATATATTATGGAAAATCTAGTATATAAATAAGCTTTTAAAATTCATATTCCACTCGGTATAAAAAATCCTTTAGGTAGCACTTTTTTAAAATATAAACATTTAATAACATTTAAACAATTAATAAAAAAATAAAAATTATTTTATAACAAAAAACAACAACTCTTTAAACAAAAACAATTCATTAACAAAATAAAATTTGAAATAAAATAAATTATTATAAATAAAACAAAATAATTTTATAATAATGTACATTATTCATGAATGCATATTAGAAGAATGTACCAATTTGCTCGTGTTCATGTTCATGAAAAGAAATTATGTAAATTTATAATTTTAATCACTGTAAATTGTTCAAGTAAAGTAAGAACTGTGATGAGAAAAAATTTTTGGAGATTGAAAATAGAAAACTAATTAATAATTTTAAGTTTCTTTTTACTTTTATCTGAACTGCTTTTATCTTAATTTTAAAACAATTTTTCTTTTAACCGTTTCACTTGCTTTTTTAATAAGAGGCTAATTAATATTCCTAAATATGTAATCTCATGTGTACAGCATTTTTCATTTGTATTAAACCAAGTAGCATATTTTGGTGATTTATTTGTAGCTTCTAAGCAACATAATAATATATTTTTTTTTATATTTCTTTTATGAAAATTTTTTGAAAAATAGTGATTAAACATAATTGATGATTTCAAAAAATTTTTCTGCTGGATTCCGAATCATTTTTATAATTTTTTTGAAAAATAAATTGCTCCGAATCAAGCACTAAAGTTTCATTAGAATTTTTTATAAATGAGTTATTGCAATGACCACAAGAATATTTTTTCCTTAATTTGAAGATAACAAATGTACCTTTCGAAATTTTTAAAACTATACCTTCTTGATCTAATTCTTGAGAATTTTGTATTTTTTTTTTTTCTAAATAATTAACTATATTTGTTATATTGTCATTTATTATATCAAAGTTTCCCTCGTTAGATTCTTAATCATTTGGTTCTTTTGGTAACCATTTAAATCATTGATATTTAAAAATTAAGCATCATCCTCCTCACAATTTGAGTTTTCAAAAGTATGATTAATTAACCTAACAGACATTATCTTGGCTAATATATTGCTAAATTCATACACTGACGGATTATTACTACAACTATTTCTAAATCTAATTAAGAAAATAAATTTTAGAGAACATCCTGGTTTAAACGAGATAATAGTTAATAAGAACACTCATTATTTTAATATTGTGAAAATATTTCGGAGCTCAATTTCGTAACCCCACCTAAAGTTTTCATCAAACCATCGATGCAATTCACTTTTTTTATACACATTTCCAAAAGGTTTTTAAAGATGAGGTTGCTCTGTTGCAATGCTGAACGATATGGATTCCTATCAAGAGACTGCATTATTTTAAATGAAACCACTCCGTCATCTGTAATTAGATCGTATTTTAGAAGAGTGTTTCGAAGAGTTTTGATTAAATGCACTGGATTAAAAATAGCGAATATTTTCTTATATGTGCTTACCCATATATATTTTCCGATGTCTTTTGTTCTCCCGGAACCATAAAAACCACTAATTTCATCCAGTGTACCATTATAGTATAGGTCCCTTCTAATGGCTACTTCATCGAATACCAATACAGCTTCCCTTTCAATTAAATCTTTTTCTGAAAATATAATGCCTAACTAATTTATATTTTTGTTGTTAAGATCAATATTTAAATGTTTGATGGGGATCCATCTATTAAGGGAACTAAAATGGGGCAAATTAAGCTTTACTCCATTTCTCAAAAATTTATAAGCTTTAGGTGAATTAAAATGAATATTTAATGCTACTTTTTTTCTTCTTCGGACCATTTACTAACATTTTTAAAATTCATTTTTAAAAATGTTTTGGCTTCGTAACTCAATTGCCTATTAATAATGCTACATAAAGATAAATCCTGGTTTTCTTTTTTTAATAGTTGCCTTAACTTTTTATGTTTTTTTAAGTAAAAAATTTTTTTTTTTTTAAATTAAAATTTATTTTTTATAGAAAGCTAACCTTTTATGCACTGCCGAATACTTTTTTAAATAAAAATCTGCCTTCTTCTGAAATTTCAAACAATGCCTGCAAAAACTATTTTTTTCGTCTTACGAGAAGTTTGAAAATTTTCAAAAGGTACATTAAAATTTCTTGCATTTTTGTTGAATAGCATTTAGTGCTTGAATAATTATTATTTATTTTCAAAGGTTTTCTGTTTTCTTTATTATTATTTATTTCAGGCAAAAACAAAGTAGGAACCGCTCAAGTTTTTAGCCAATGTTTTTTCCAAATGTTCGATACTTACATTTCATTTGCATTTCCAAATTTCAAACATTATTGAAGAAAAGTAAGATACTAGTTTAAAATTTTACTATTATGTAAAATTTATACTGATATAAATATAAAATATCTGTTTTGTGTAATTTATATTAGACTAAACGAGGAAGATTATAGTTGCCCTTGTCAACTTTTAGATACCCGTGCATACCCACTATGGTGTATAAAATAAACCGTAATTTACTTCTCTTATACATTTAACTCATTACCCCATAATTTTGACGTAAAAAAAAAAAAAAAATTAACAAAAAAAAAAAAAAAGTCACAAAACAAAAAACAAAATTTTCATTCATTGTCCCATAACTTTAGCTTAAAAAAAAAAAAAAAAAATTAACAAAAAAAAAAAAAAAATCACAAAAAAAAAAAAAAAAGTTTTCGTTCATTGTCCCATAACTTAAGCTTAAAAAAAAAAACAAAAAAATTAAAAAAAAAAAAAAACAACAAAGAAAAAAAAAACAAAAAAAAAAAATTGGCCCACCCTAAAAGTCCGATGGTCCGAGTGATGTCCAACTTTGCCAAGTAACTTGCCCTATTAATTTACCTGCCCAATTTTAATTTTAACCTTGTAGCTTTATTAGATTCACAGTTATTGAATCGAAAACTTTGTATGGCAGCCCTCCGAAAATGGGGCCCTAACATTTTGAAACTTCATATAAGTGCTCGATTCATTATATAACTAACCGTGTGTAGTTTTCAGCCTCGTAGTATAATTAGTTTTGAAGAAATTCATGCATGCACTGCCGAATACTTTTTTAAATAAAAATCTGCCTTCTTCTGAAATTTCAAACAATGCCTGCAAAAACTATTTTTTTCGTCTTACGAGAAGTTTGAAAATTTTCAAAAGGTACATTAAAATTTCTTGCATTTTTGTTGAATAGCATTTAGTGCTTGAATAATTATTATTTATTTTCAAAGGTTTTCTGTTTTCTTTATTATTATTTATTTCAGGCAAAAACAAAGTAGGAACCGCTCAAGTTTTTAGCCAATGTTTTTTCCAAATGTTCGATACTTACATTTCATTTGCATTTCCAAATTTCAAACATTATTGAAGAAAAGTAAGATACTAGTTTAAAATTTTACTATTATGTAAAATTTATACTGATATAAATATAAAATATCTGTTTTGTGTAATTTATATTAGACTAAACGAGGAAGATTATAGTTGCCCTTGTCAACTTTTAGATACCCGTGCATACCCACTATGGTGTATAAAATAAACCGTAATTTACTTCTCTTATACATTTAACTCATTACCCCATAATTTTGACGTAAAAAAAAAAAAAAAATTAACAAAAAAAAAAAAAAAGTCACAAAACAAAAAACAAAATTTTCATTCATTGTCCCATAACTTTAGCTTAAAAAAAAAAAAAAAAAATTAACAAAAAAAAAAAAAAAATCACAAAAAAAAAAAAAAAAGTTTTCGTTCATTGTCCCATAACTTAAGCTTAAAAACAAAAACAAAAAAATTAAAAAAAAAAAAAAACAACAAAGAAAAAAAAAACAAAAAAAAAAAATTGGCCCACCCTAAAAGTCCGATGGTCCGAGTGATGTCCAACTTTGCCAAGTAACTTGCCCTATTAATTTACCTGCCCAATTTTAATTTTAACCTTGTAGCTTTATTAGATTCACAGTTATTGAATCGAAAACTTTGTATGGCAGCCCTCCGAAAATGGGGCCCTAACATTTTGAAACTTCATATAAGTGCTCGATTCATTATATAACTAACCGTGTGTAGTTTTCAGCCTCGTAGTATAATTAGTTTTGAAGAAATTCATATTGGTGCAAAGAAGTTGTATGGCAGCCCCCCATAAATGGGGCCCTAACATTTTGAAACTTCATATAAGTGCTCGATTCATTATATAACTAACCGTGTGTAATTTTTATCCGCGTAGTATAATTAGTTTTGAAGAAATTCATATTGGTGCAAGGAAGTTGTATGGCAGCCCCCCGAAAATGGGGCCCTAACATTTTGAAACTTCATATAAGTGCCGGAGTCAATATAAAACTAACCGTGTGTAATTTTCATCCCCGTAGTATAAATAGTTTTGAAGAAATTCATATTGGTGCAAAAAAGTTGTATGGCAGCTCCCCGAAGCCTTGGTCCGATTTTAACCAAAAACAATAGGGAACCTAGAAATTGTCTAAAAATGACTTTGTGTGAATTTCAAGACTCTAGCCCTTTTAGTTTTTGAGTTATCGTGCTGACACACGGACGGACGGACGGACGGACGGACGGACAGACACACATAGCTAGATCGACTAATTTTTCGATTCTGAGCCGATACGTACCCTTGACACTATATCTAGCTCGTCTAGATCGATGCGTTACAAACGGAGGAGCAAATCTAATATACCCGATGTTCATATATATATGCACGGGTATAAAAATACGACGTACAATTTTTATACGGCAGTACGTCAATATGTCTATCTACATATCCGTAAATCGATACGCGTGTACACACAAAAATATTTATTTGAATGTTTCAATTTAGTACAAAAAATTTTTTTAATTTCATATAACAGGTATATTTTGAATTTTTTTTATTATAAGATATTTTTTAAAACATAATCTTAGAAATATAAGAAAAACCAAAAACAATATTTTTATATTTAAAATTTTAAAATTTGTAAATTTTAAAAATCAAAGTTACAGTAGGTACATCGCATTACGCGTTTTTTGGTCGCTCTCATGTAAGTAAATTCATGTACCTATTAATTTGTAAATTTTTTAACAGAAATTATACGCAGAACGCTTTTAAGTTAAAGATTATTTTTTAGTTTTTTTTTTCCGAACATAATATAGGTATTTTCAATTATTTCGAATGTATAAAAAATTTTATTTTAAAATATTTTGTTTTGAAAACTTAATCGTAGTAACATAAGAAAAAACAATTACAATATTTATATACGCTTTGTCAAATTTTAAAATTTAAAATTCCCAATACCTACTTATTTAAAAATTTTTTTACAGAAACTGCCGTACTCGTTTATTCTGGTTGATCCCTAAAGAACACATAATTTTTTTTTAAGAAATGTTATTTTTTTTTGTTTCTGCAAACATATAGGTATTTCAATTATTATGAATATGTAATGTAAATTTTAAAAAAATATAGGTATTTTTAAAAACAATATTATTTTAAAATATTTTATTTTTAGAACAATAACAACATAAGAAACGAGGAAAAGTGTAGTAGAGTAGACTGTGTCAACTCTGGGATACCCGTATGACCGTTACATATACATTATATATATACATTATACATCCGGTTAATTACTTTTGGCAGTTTTTCAAACATACTTTATTAAGTTTAGTGGAATTCTCATATAAAAGAAGGAGTTGTATGGCAGCTACTCGGACCCTCTGCAATAGACCAACCAAATTTTGCTGTAAACTTGGCCAATACACTAAACTATTTTTGGCAAAATTTCAGACACCCAGCTTCATTAGGTGGAGAGTAATGCTTATATAAAGTAGGAAGTTGTATGGCAGCTACACGAACCCACTGCAGGAGACCAACCAAATTTTGCAGAAACTTTGGCCATAAAACTAAACTACTTTTGGCAAAATTTAGGACACGCAGCTGTAATAGGTACAGAGAAATACTCATATAAAAAAAGAAGTTGTATGGCAGCTACCCGAACCCATGGACCAAAATGGCTGGATTTAAATAGCGATGACGGCTATTGCAAAAAAATGAATTTGCGAAAATTTCAAAATTCTAGCTCCTTTAGTTTTTGAGTTATCGTGCGGACGGACGGACAGACGGACGGACAGACGGACGGACAGACGGACGGACAGACGGACAGACGGACAGACGGACGGACAGACGGACGGACAGACGGACGGACATATATAGCTAAATCGATTTATTTTTCGATTCTGATCCGATCCATACACTTGAGTCTATATCTACCCCCCCTCCTTCTCTGCGTCACAAACGTAATGGCACATTTATTATACCCTTTGACTATAGAGTCATACGGGTATAAAAACAATAACATTTTTATATGCTTTATCATTGTTTAAATTTTAAAAATTCGAGGTACAGTAAGTTATTCTCATGTAATACCAATCGTGTACTTAATTAATAATTTAAAATTTTTTGTAAGCAATTATACACCATAAGCGTTGATTTTGGTTAGGCCCTAAGGTACAAATCATTTAAATTACAAATTATTTTTTGAAGAAAGATTTTTCGTTTTTAATTTTTTGCAAACATATCTTATAACAACTTTTGTTATGCATCTCTCGTGGCAACTACAGAATATATTTCAAAAGTCGGTTATTTTATTATTATAAAAAACTTAACGAAAAGCAACAACAATATACGAAGTTACAAAATAATACTTTTTAACAATTTCAACAAAATACATACAGTAGAGCTCGCTTATAACGACCATGAAGAGACAGAAATTATTCGCCGTAATAAACAAATGTCGTTTTAAAAGAATGCTGTGAATTTGAAAAATTAGTATAAGATTAGTATAACATTGTAGAATATGCTAATTTTTGAGCGGACGCTTCGAACTCATTTGCTAGAATTTTATATGATGTTGCAGCTTCCAGCTTATGTATAGTGCTTTTTCTTCTAATGAAATTTTTTTTTGTATTTTTGATGCGTTATTTTGATTTTTTTTATATTCAAAAATAAATAAAACGAGGAAGAGTGTAGTAGAGTAGACTGTGTCAACTCTGGGATACCCGTATGACCGTTATATAAACACTATATCATTGTTATTAATTACTTTTGGCAAAATTTCAAACATACCAGCTTATTAGGTGAAATATAATGCTCATATAAAAGAAGGAGTTGTATGGCAGCTACTCGAACCCTTTGCAGTAGACCAACCAAATTTTGCAGTAACTTTGGCCATTACACTAAGCTATTTTTTGCAAAATTTCAGGCACCCAGCTTTAATAGGTATAGAGTAATGCTCATATGAAACAGGAAGTTGTATGGCAGCTACTCGAACTCACTGCAACAGACCAACCAAATTTTGCAGAAACTTTGGCGATAAAGCTAAACTACTTTTGCCAAAATTTCAGACACGTAGCTGTAATAGGTACAGAGAAATTCTCATATAAAATAAGAAGTTGTATGGCAGCGACCCGAACCCATGGACCAAAATGGCTGGATTTAAATAGCGATGACGGCTATTGCAAAAAAACGAATTTGCGAAAATTTCAAGATCCTAGCTCCTTTAGTTTTTGAGTTATCGTGCGGACGGACGGACGGACGGACGGACATACATAGCTAAATCGATTTTTTTTTCGATTCTGATCCGATCCATACACTTGAGTCTATATCTACCCCCCCTCCTTCTCTGCGTCACAAACGTAATGGCAAATTTATTATACCCTTTGACTATATAGTCATACGGGTATAAAAATACTAAATTAATCACCAAGCAACGTTATTAGATATGATAAGTTTAAATAAAAAAAAAATATGTGAATGTAATACGAAACTTACATTTTTAGGTAAAATTAGTTCATTGGCAAAAATTGTTAACTTTATTATAATTGAAATTGAACCGAGTTCGTTATAAATGAAAACTACTGTATAAACCAAATGTATTGCTTTCATTTCGCACAGAACTCATTTTTTTCACTTTTTAAGAAAAAGAAAAAACAAAAACAAAACAAAAATTTTAAAAAAACTTCAATCTCCTAGTTCATTCAACATTTGAACTAAACAAAAAAAAGAAAGACATAAGTCGGCGCATATAAAAGTTTGATTGAGCTGCGAGGTTCAACCGAAAATGAATTACCTTTACACATAAAGTCGGCGCATAATATTAGAGTCATTAACCCCAACTTTGAACCGCGTGACCGTTAAATTCAAATTTACGTTAATTTAAGACGGATTTTCACCTGGAAAAACGTAATATTCTAAAAAAACAACTAAGTATTTTATCGGAATATAATGTTGAAGCTTCAATATTAACGTTTAATTTAGGAAATATATACGTTGGTGACTAAGTTACTGCTTACCTATAATAACAGTAAATTTTTAAGACCTCTTGTTATATTAATTTAAATATAGGGCTTTTTCGGAATTTGCAGGGGCTGTAGCTTCGTCACCCTTCAAAATTAAGAAAAACCTTTGACACATGTTGAAATGTAATTATAGTGCTTTGAATTTTGTATATTACTAAAAAAAAATTTGGACAGGTATTCAAGTTACAGGTGTTTAAAAATAGCAAAATTTCAATTTTCGAGCCCTTATAGCTGCAAAACAGGGAATGTGACAAAAAAAATTTGTTAACCGACTTTTGCTTATTTCAGAGGATCTAACTACTCCCAAAATTTCAAGACCCTAGCTTGGACCGTTTAGAAGATATGTGTGGCCAAAAATTTTACAAAAATTGAGTTTAGCATAATAGTAAACTTTAGTACTGCATGGCAACCCTAAACATTTATATTTTTAAAAATTATAAAGTTTATAAAACCAATTATCTTTTGCCGTTTTCAGATTGAAAATACACCTAATAGAACTCTTGTTATAACAATTTGAGTATTTCTTGTGTTTCCGATTTGTGTTCAATTTTACAGGTTAATTTCGCAGTCTAAAAGAGAGGCTGCAAAAAGTTTTAGTTAAGTTCGATTAACCCGTTTTCCACGACGACGCCTTGAAGTTTTCTATAAATTTTATTAGCTTAAACGATTAAAAGAATTTTATTGAAAATTTTGTATCAGCATTTTAATTATAATAACCCACAGGGTTAATTTGGTTTTGACCTGTTTGCGCTTTTTGAACAAAGATTCAATGAAATTTTCAAATTTATGGTATGAACGCAAGTTAACCTTTATTCCAAAAGCTCACTTAATTAATAAGACTAATTTTTTCCTTAAATAGTCTCAAATAGTTAAAAACTAAATGAGATAATATTAATAATAATAAAAATAAAGCTTATAAAGAATCCGAATAATAATAACTTTAATATTAAATAACATAACATTTTCCTTCACCACATTCGCAAGTCTTTGTTTTTTATCTACTTTGCAGCTGTTGTTTTTTAAAAATAGATTTTAGTGTGAAATTGAAGTTTTCTTCAAATTAAATCTAAAAATCAAAAAATTCAATTTCGTATATATAAAAAAAAAAAGAAGCCGACATTTCTCTCATAAAATCATAAAAAAACGAGGAAGAGCGTAGTACAACTTTCAGGTAAGTACTAAACAAAATATAAGTTGAAAAGCAGAATTTTAAATCTTTTCTAAACCATCGACTATATTTTATTCAAACGTTGGCAATTTAAGAAAATTGCTATTGACATAGTATAATGACATAATGGCAAATTTAGTATACCATTTTTCCAAAAATTGGTAAGAAGCAAATTGGTAAGAAGCACCATGCATAGAAAAATTGGAGATAATCGTTCAAACTGTTTTTAAAGTTTTTGCTTCGCAATCGGTTAAAAGAACTCGACAAAACATTTTTAAGCATTCCCCTAACTCAAAGAAGTTGTACCTACTTTCAAAAATTGGACGTAATTTACCTACAAATTTTTTTTTGAACAATCGTCGGGTCGGCAGGGGTTAACAAATTCCAAGTCTGTTAGTAAAGTGAACCGCAGAGGAATACATATACAAAATTTGAAGTTAATAGGTTAAATCATTTCTAATATATAGCAAAGCAACGAAAAAGCCTTTAAAAAGCTGTTGGGCGACAATGGGTTAACGGAACTTCACAAATATTTTTTTGTGGTGGTTTCATTTACAAGCAAAGCAGTATTTCAAAAAATTGGCTGAAACTTGGTTTTTTACAATACGCAAGCTTCCGGCAACGCCGGGTAAATCTGCTAGTGATAATATAAAAGAATATGTAGTAAATATAAAGAAGTCACATTTAATTACAAATTTGTAAGCAAAATTAAAGTAAAGGTATATTTTTAAATAAAAATTATTTTAAATAAATTTTATAAAATAAATAATTTCAACTGCAAGAAAAAATACAACTGATTTTATATTTACATATTTTCACATTTCTAATATTTTATATTATTTTTTATTACTATTTCCCCACGGGGAATCGAAGCAAGTATATTTAGAGCGAAAAATTTATATTTAGAATGCATTACTGTGATCTAACTAACTAGATGCTCTAACTAACTTATTTAAAATAAAAAAAACAGTTCCCAGAAAATTAATAAATTGTTACTTTAATCAAAAAACATAATTTTATTTGTTATATAAGTTTATATTTCCCCAAAAATATATTTATGCAACAACAAAGCTTTTTGTACTTACATGAAAATGATAACAAAGCTTTTTGTACTTACATGAAAATGATACTAGTATTGCTAAATATTTCACTTTAAAATTTTTAATCACCACTTTTTATTTATGAAAAAAATTTAAAAACCACTCGACTTTAAAGTCTGTAGAAATCCTCGTTTTAATAAAATGTATCAAAATAAAAACAAAAAACAAATATAACGAGCGCTTTTTTGAAAAAAGTTAGAAATAGAATATGTATCTAAATGAAAATCGTCTAAAAAAGAGAAATTGTCCAAATTGTATAAAAAAATACATATTTACAAAATACACAAATGTACATCGTTTAACATACAAATAAAAAAAACATCAATAAAAATATTAAATAAAATTTTTGAAAAGAAATCGTCCAACTTGATAAGGAAATATAAACATAATTCTTTACATTGGTTGCTATACAAAAAAAAAAAAAAAATACGGCTATCTTTTTACGAAATATACCATATACGATATTGGGGTGATTCCAAATCAACAAAATTGACTAACATTTTTTATTTTAGATGAGTTCTCTATGTATATGATTTCTTTATGGTAGTACATTTTTAAAAAAAAAAGTAGTTCCAAGATCTTCAGCGTAGTAAAGTTGAGTGGAATATTGACAAAAACAAAAAATAACGGCTTATGTATATTTATATAAATATTTATTTTTGTATGAAAAACTAATAAAAAACATAACATATAAAAAAAATTACATAACATTTCATATCACAAAAAAAATTAAACAACCCAAAAACTTAAAATTTTTAATTCTTTTTTAAATGAAGTAGGAAGATATTTAATAAAGACAGTAGCAACATTATTATTATTTATATATTTGTTTAGAATGAGGTGTAACAAACGCATTCAATTAAATGTGTTTTGTTGGATGTGTTCAATTATAAAAAAATAAAATATTAATGTTTTGTTGAATGTGTCTTATTTCAGAAAATAAAATGTCCAAAATTATCATAAGCAGACCCAAAAATATTTTATTTATTTTTAATAAAAAAAAAAAAACAAAAATAAAAAAAAAATTGTTTTGAACTTAAATTTATTTATTAGTTTATGAATTAGTTCATTTCAGTTTTGTAATCAAAGCATTTAAACAATGTAATCAAAGCATTTAAACAATGTAATCAAAGCATTTTCAAAGTTCCCTCTTCCCTCCCTCATCCCTCCATCTTTCCATCTTTAATCTTTCCCTCATAATTCCTTTTAATTATTTTTTCTATTTAAAAAAGGTTAAAAATGGTGAAGAGGAAGTGAGTTCGATGCACCATAGAAGTCAAACAAAATATATTTTTGTTTACCTTAATTAGGTAAAATAAAAAAAATTCCAAATAAAATTTATAACAAGTATGTACGTATATATAAATAGGTACATTATTAAGCACTTTGAGTAGGTACATTATAGAATTTTGGCACAAACAATTATTTCGATTTGAATCTAAACAAATGTTGTGAAACAATAACTCCTATTCTAAATTCCCTCGTACAGATACGTCGGAGATAATCTACGAAAAAGTAATTCTCAATTCCGACCTAACTCTACGAAAAATGCAAAAATCTACGAAAGAAATATTCATTCGTAGCATATTAGTATTTCATATATTAAAATTTTTCAGAATAAAATAACGAAAGAACTAGACATAATCAAAATATTAAAGAAATAATATGAAATATCTTACTATTTTTTATTTATAATTAATCTTAAAATACTTTTTTCTCAAAATAATATTCAAAAATTATTAGATACCTACTACGAATTTGAACACAATAAACATCATTCTTACTTAAAAAAATGAATTCAAACGTCAAAGTTGCCATTGCAAAATTTATTTTCTATGAGGGAATTTAGAATTACAAAAATTTTTTTTTCGTAGCGTAGCCAATTTTTCGTAGAAAGTCTACGAGGGAATTTAGAATAGGTGTGAATATACCTATGTATAGCAACATTTTTTTAAAATATGTATACAACAAATTAATAGATAGAGAAATATATCATTATTGAAACAAAATAACCCTATAAAAAAATATAAATTAAAAATCATTTACTATCAAACAAATTTATCGAATTTAATTTTAAAAATTTTAAATTTAGGCGCGAATCCACTTAAATAAAAAAATATATTAATTGACATTAAAAAAAATTTCACCAAGAAGGGATTTGAACTAACAACCCCAACATTTTATCCAATTCAAAACAAAAAAAATATAGATTACATTAGCATAATCTGCGTAATACAAAATGTAACGGTTGCAATTTTATTTAAGAATATGGTATTAATATACAATAAATGTATATGTAAGTGTATTATGAAATTAGAACTAATTTTTAATTAGAAAAAGTTTTCTTTTAATTGACCTTCCGTCATTCTGTGACGGATCAACAGCTAGTATTTAATATTTTAATAAAATATTTAAAAATTGCAATATATGTATTATGTAGACACTTTGCTGGTTTGCACATTTTAGTAAATTAATTTTTTAAGTAACATTTCTGAAGGTTTCCATACATACGAATCTGTTTTCGATAAAATTTCCTTGGCAGATAGTATTCCATTTAAAGTTTTGATGCACAATCTATTTCTCTTTTCAAATTTAATTAATTTTACTTTAGAAAAGCTCCGTTCTTCCGTAGCACTGCTATGAGGTAGGCTGAACATTGCACAAATAAATTTTGTTACATATGGATGCATAGTTTCATTTAATGGATTTTTACATTTGATGCCAGAATTCTTCAAATTCAAGGTTTTTTGAAGGGAATGTTCCTAGTCAAATACTTTTCCATTTGAATGTTCCTACTCATCTTTATCCATATCTGACAAAAGATTTAAAAATTTACTTTAAGCTCAGTTATATTTTCACACAAATTAGAAGGGTTTATTCCCGGCAAGAAATTTAAAACTTGGTCATTAATATTTATACGCTTAAAAATTTCTTGACATAATTTAATATAAGAAAGACAATTCAATTTAATTTCATTTAATTCTTCTAATTCTATTTTTGTATCCAGTTCTTTAGCATTTGATTCAAGAAATACTTCAGAAAGCTCTTTGAGATTTATATAATTATATCCAAATTTGAACTTCTTTTTATGTGGAAGGTCTCGGGTTCAAACCCTGGTCAGATCAAATCTAATAAGAAAATATCGTAAAATTGTATCATTATATCGTAATAGTTTATATCGTAATATAAAATAAGATTTAATAAAAATATATAAATAATTCTTGTGTGAGATTATAGATGGCGTACAAAGTTAACATTTGTGCATTTATATTTCATAACCTTATACAATAGCTACAGCCGAGTAATCAACGGTTTAGTGAATATTATGATTAAAGAAACTGAAGCCTAGTTTAAAATAAACTTGGTGAATGCCCTATACTCCTTGAAGGAGTGGAAAAGGAATAAAAAAAAAAAAAAAAAATTGATGACGAGAGACAACTATTTCGTGATAACTCTATTCTTGATTTGGCATAATTTAAATTGTTTAACCTCTTGTATTGTAATTATGAATAGAAAGGTAATTATAATGTTTTTACCAGAAGAAAGGTAATTATGATGTTTTTTTTACACCCCTTTTTCTATTATAAAAATTAGCTTAGATTTTTGCAAAATAATGAGTTCAGGTAACTTCAGATATCTTGTGCGTTTAAAAATTTCATTTGTTGGTGTAAGCCAGTCGTACTTATGTAAGCCTTTAATGGCTTTGTTTATTAGAACACTAATTTTATCTTTCAACCATAATGAACAGCTGGCCAATTACATAAATTGTATCTGATGTGCGAAATAATATGATAATAATATAACTTATCTGCAGTTTTTTTATTCAATATAATTTCACTTTTTTTGAAGGCACCCAGCAGAGGCACTTCGATTTCAGTCATATTTTTCCTTAAACTTCTAGCATTAAAATGCACCATATTTATATTATTGTGTTTGTTACGTGTCATGGTTTACTAATCATATAACTTTGCCAATAATATCTAATTTTTTAGAGAGTCTTTTATTACAAAAACTTAAAATTTTTAATTCTTTTTTAATGAAGTAGGAAGATATTTAATAAAGACAGTAGCAACATTATTATTATTTATATATTTGTTTAGAATGAGGTGTAACAAACGCATTCAATTAAATGTGTTTTGTTGGATGTGTTCAATTATAAAAAAATAAAATATTAATGTTTTGTTGAATGTGTTTTATTTCAGAAAATAAAATGTCCAAAATTATCATAAGCAGACCCAAAAATATTTTATTTATTTTTAATAAAAAAAAAAAAACAAAAATAAAAAAAAAAATTTTTGAACTTAAATTTATTTATTAGTTTATGAATTAGTTCATTTCAGTTTTGTAATCAAAGCATTTAAACAATGTAATCAAAGCATTTAAACAATGTAATCAAAGCATTTTCAAAGTTCCCTCTTCCCTCCCTCATCCCTCCATCTTTCCATCTTTAATCTTTCCCTCATAATTCCTTTTAATTATTTTTTCTATTTAAAAAAGGTTAAAAATAGTGAAGAGGAAGTGAGTTCGATGCACCATAGAAGTCAAACAAAATATATTTTTGTTTACCTTAATTTGGTAAAATAAAAAAATTCCAAATAAAATTTATAACAAGTATATACGTATATATAAATAGGTACATTATTAAGCACTTTGAGTAGGTACATTATAGAATTTTGGCACAAACAATTATTTCGATTTGAATCTAAACAAATGTTGTGAAACAATAACTCCTATTCTAAATTCCCTCGTACAGATACGTCGGAGATAATCTACGAAAAAGTAATTCTCAATTCCGACTTAACGCTACGAAAAATGCAGAAAATCTACGAAAGAAATATTCATTCGTAGCATATTAGTATTTCATATATTAAAATTTTTCAGAATAAAATAACGAAAGAACTAGACATAATCAAAATATTAAAGAAATAATATGAAATATCTTACTATTTTTTATTTATAATTAATCTTAAAATACTTTTTTCTCAAAATAATATTCAAAAATTATTAGATACCTACTACGAATTTGAACACAATAAACATCATTCTTACTTAAAAAAATGAATTCAAACGTCAAAGTTGCCATTGCAAAATTTATTTTCTATGAGGGAATTTAGAATTACAAAAATTTTTTTTCGTAGCGTAGCCAATTTTTCGTAGAAAGTCTACGAGGGAATTTAGAATAGGTGTGAATATACCTATGTATAGCAACATTTTTTTAAAATATGTATACAACAAATTAATAGATAGAGAAATATATCATTATTGAAACAAAAAAAACCCTATAAAAAAATAAAAATTAAAAATCATTTACTAACAAACAAATTAATCGAATTTAATTTTAAAAATTTTAAATTTAGGCGCGAATCCACTTAAATAAAAAAATATATTAATTGACATTAAAAAAAATTTCACCAAGAAGGGATTTGAACTAACAACCCCAACATTTTATCCAATTCAAAACAAAAAAAATATAGATTACATTAGCATAATCTGTGTAATACAAAATGTAACGGTTGCAATTTTATTTAAGAATATGATATTAATATACAATAAATGTATATGTAAGCATATTATGAAATTAGAAATAATTTTTAATTAGAAAAAGTTTTCTTTTAATTGACCTTCCGTCATTCTGTGACGGATCAACAGCTAATATTTAATTATTTAATAAAATATTTAAAAATTGCAATATATGTATTATGTAGACACTTTGCTGGTTTGCACATTTTAGTAAATTAATTTTTTAAGTAACATTTCTGAAGATTTCCATACATACGAATCTGTTTTCGATAAAATTTCCTTGGCAGATAGTATTCCATTTAAAGTTTTGATGCACAATCTATTTCTCTTTTCAAATTTAATTAATTTTACTTTAGAAAAGCTCCGTTCTTCCGTAGCACTGCTATGAGGTAGGCTGAACATTGCACAAATAAATTTTATAACATATGGATACATAGTTTCATTTAATGGATTTTTACATTTGATGCCAGAATTCTTCAAATTCAAGGTTTTTTGAAGGGAATGTTCCTAGTCAAATACTTTTCCACTCAAAGTATTACTCATCTTTATCCATATCTGACAAAAAATTTAAAAATTTACTTTAAGCTCAGTTAAATTTTCACACAAATTAGAAGGGTTTATTCCCGGCAAGAAATTTAAAACTTGGTCATTAATATTTATACGCTTAAAAATTTCTTGACATAATTTAATATAAGAAAGACAATTCAATTTAATTTCATTTAATTCTTCTAATTCTATTTTTGTATCCAGTTCTTTAGCATTTGATTCAAGAAATACTTCAGAAAGCTCTTTGAGATTTATATAATTATATCCAAATTTGAACTTCTTTTTATGTGGAAGGTCTCGGGTTCAAACCCTGGTCAGATCAAATCTAATAAGAAAATATCGTAAAATTGTATGATTATATCGTAATAGTTTATATCGTAATATAAAATAATTCTTCGATTTCAGTCATATTTTTCTTAAACTTCTAGCATTGCATGATATTTATGCACCAATGCACCATATTTATATTATTGTGTTTGTTACGTGTCATGGTTTACTAATCATATAACTTTTCCAAGACTCTTTAATTTTTTGTAAGTGCTCTCTGTATTTATTATCAACATGTCTCCTAAAATAAGCTAAATCTTAAAGTACTTCATGGATATTTCGGTGCTATCATGACAAGCAAAATATAAATTACTGAGTTCTATATTTGGCAGCCCTTCTTATATATATGAATATATGAATATCAATATATGATATTAGTTTCGAGAGGTGGTTTATTTTTACTAAAATGCATTAGTTTTAAAAATTGAACATAGCTGAACCACTACAATTAAGTCTAGATTTCGGAGACACATAGGACATAGGAAATATATTCTTTGGCTTCGAAATTAAACTCGACCACAACCAATTCCCATGGTACTTTCATTACTAGTAACCTACTGTTAAATTTCATCAAAATACCGGCATTATTTTTTGAGTTATGGTGTTTGTAAGATATATGTTTGTTAGTCCTTGAACTTTTCAAGGGTTCCAGGACCCGAAATTATGGTACGATTTCGCCCATATGCAGTCCCGTCATACTTTCAGTAATATCTAACCCTTGTACACAATTGGAACGCTCTATCTTAATTTTAAGTTACTAGTTTTATTAATTTCGATGATAAGCTTTTACACATTGGGGGGTCTAAGAGAGGTTCTGAACCACCACTCCAATTGATCCCAAATTAGGGGGGCACGCAAGAGATAGTAAATAACACCCTTGTGGCAAATTGGAAGCTTCTACATTTGTTTCAAGTTACTATCTTTATTAATTTCGAAAATATGCTTTAAGGGCCTAAGAACTGAGTGGCTGGTCCCCGATCCACTACTCCAATGGGGCCCAAATTTCAAAGACACTTACGAAATAGGAAGGGACACCCTGATACCAAATTTGGAGGTTCTATCTTCATTGGTTTCGGAATTATGCTCGTTTGGCCTAAATTCGATCAAAAAGTTCTAAGTTCCGAACCCATTGTCCAATCCTCACCGTACGTAATCACCGCCGTAGTTTCGCTGCCAATAACCTACAGCACAAATTTCATGAAGATAGCCTCATTAGTTGTTGAGTTATCGTGATTTTTTATATATGTTCCTTAGCCCTGACATCAATTAAAAGGTCCGGAATCCGAACCGTTGGGCTGATTTCGCCCTTATATAGTCCGCGCTATACTTATAGTACTAGTTAACCCTTGTACACAATTTGAACGGTCTATCCTAATTTTAAGTAACTATTTTTAGTAATTTCGATTATAAGCCTTTAAAACTTGGGAGGTCTGAGAGGGGTACAGAACCACCACTCCAATTGATCCCAAATTAGGGGAACACGCAAGAAATAGTAAAGAACACCCTTGTGGCAAATTGGAAGCTTCTACATTTTTTCAAGTTGTTATCTCTATTAATTTTAAAGATATGCTTTAAGGTCTTCGGAAATGTGTGGCTGGTCCCCGACCCACTACTCCAATGGGACCCAAATTCACAAGACACTTAGGAAATAGGAAGGGACACCCTGATACTAAATTTGGAGGTTCTATCTTCATTGGTTTCGGAATTATGCTCGTTTGGCCTAAATTCGATCAAAAAGTTCTAGGTTCCGAACCCATGGTCCAATCCCGACCTTACGCAATTCCCGAAGTAGTTTCATTACTAGTAACCTACAGCACAAATTTGATGAAGATAGCGTCATTAGTTGTTGAGTTATCGTGATTTTTTATATTTGTTCGTTAGCCCTGAAACCGATTAAAAGGTCCAGAATCCGAACCCAATGGCCGATTTCGCCCATATGCAATCCCCGGCGTACTTTCAGTCCTGGTAACCTACAGTTAAAATTTCATCAAGATAGCTCCATTATTTTTTGAGTTATCGTGCCTACGGACGGACGGACGGACGGACAAGGCTATATCGACTAAGGCGGTCACGCTGATCACAAATATATATACTTTTCCATATCTAGCTCGCTTCCTTTAGGTGGTTACAAACACCATACCAAAGTTAATATACCCCTTTACCTATTCTATAGGTGTAGGGTATAAAAAAATTAGTAAATAGAAATAATAAATTAAATAAAAATACTAAAATTAGTCCTAATAAGAAACAGGTTAGTTCTAATAGCCACAATGAAACACACACTCATACAGAATTATTTACAACTTCACAACAAAACAACACTAATTTGAATACTTCTATTCTATCTGATAACAATTTTACTTTCCGCACCTCACCACACTATGAAAAACACCGTTTACTACCTTCTTTCAACAAATGCACATTTTTATACCCTACACCTATAGAATAGGTAAAGGGGTATATTAACTTTGGTATGGTGTTTGTAACCACCTAAAGGAAGCGAGCTAGATATGGAAAAGTATATATATTTGTGATCAGCGTGACCGCCTTAGTCGATATAGCCATGCCCGGCCGTCCGTCCGTAGGCACGATAACTCAAAAAATAATGGAGCTATCTTGATGAAATTTTAACTGTAGGTTACTAGGACTGAAAGTACGGCGGGGATTGCATATGGACGAAATCGGCCCATGGGTTCGGATTTTGGACCTTTTAATCGATTGAAGGGCTAACGAACATATATAAAAAATTACTATAACTCAACAACTAATGACGCTATCTTCATCAAATTTGTGCTGTAGGTTACTAGTAATGAAACTACTTCGGGGATTGCGTAAGGTCGGGATTGGACCATGGGTTCGGAACCTAGAACTTTTTGATCGAATTTAGGCCAAACGAGCATAATTCCGAAACCAATGAAGATGGAACCCCCAAATTTGGTATCAGGGTGTCCCTTCCTATTTCCTAAGTGTCTTGGGAATTTGGGTCCCATTGGAGTAGTGGGTCGGGGACCAGCCACATATTTCCGAAGACCTTAAAGCATATCTTTAAAATTAATAAGGATAACAACTTGAAAAAATGTAGAAGCTTCCAATTTGCCACAAGGGCGTTCTTTACTATCTCTTGCGTGTTCCCTTAATTTGGGATCAATTGGAGAGGTGGTTCAGTACCCCTCTCAGACCTCCCAAGTTTTAAAAGCTTATAATCGAAATTACTAAAAATAGTTACTTAAAATTAAGATAGACCGTTCAAATTGTGTACAAGGGTTAACTAGTACTATAAGTAAAGCGGGGGCTGTATAAGGGCGGAATCAGCCCATGGGTTCGGATTCTGGACCTTTTAGTCGGTGTCAGGGATAACGAACATATATTAAAAATCACGATAACTCAACAACTAATGACGCTATCTTCATGAAATGTGTGCTGTAGGTTATTGGTAATGAAACTACGGCGGTGATTACGTACGGTGAGGATTGGACAATGGGTTCGAAACTGAGAACTTTTTGATCGAATTTAGGCCAAACTAACGTTATTCTGAAACCAATGAAGATATAACCTCCAAATTTGGTATCAGGATGTCCCTTCCTATTTCGTAAGTGTCTTTGAAATTTGGGCCCCATTGGACTAGTGGGTCGGGGACCAGCCACTCAGTTCCGAGGACCTTAAAGCATATTTTCGAAATTAATGAAAATAGTAACTTGAAACAAATGTAGAAGAATTTGTCCAGGGTGTTCTTTACTATTTCTTCCGTGCCCCCCTAATTTGGGATCATTTGGAGTGGTGGTTCAGGACCTCTCTTAGACCCCCAAATGTGTCAAAGCTTATCATCGAAATTAATAAAACTAGTAACTTAAAATTAAGATAGAACGTTCCAATTGTATACAAGGGTTAACTAGTATTGAAAGTATGACGGGACTGCATATGGGCGAAATCGTACCATGGTTTCGGGTTCTGGAACCCTTGACAAGTTCAAGGACTAAAAAACATATATCTTAAAAACACCATAACTCAAAAAATAATGCCGGTATTTTGATGAAATTTAAACTCTAGGTTACTAGTAATGAAAGTACCATGCGAATTGGTTCTGGTCGAGTTTAATTTCAAAGCCAAAGAATATATTTCCTATGTCCTATGTGTCTGCGAAATCTAGACTAAATTGTAGTGGTTCAGCTATGTTCAAAGGTACTTGCTGCATTTATGTAAAATTTATTTGAATATTTAAATGAATTATATGAAAAGTTCAAAATTTGTAATTGTATTTTAGAAGTACATTTATTGCATATTTTGCGTTTATAAGCTTTTCTATTAGGTATATAAACTAACCATTTAAAATAATTGCAATTTTTAAAAATTTGGATTATTAAATATATTATGCTTTGATTATCTTTTTATCACAAAATTTAATAAATAGAATTTTTTCATTTTGTAATTGAATTGGAATAAATATATTTTCATTTATTTCAAGTTTGTTTGTTTTTTAATATTTTTAAATAGATAAATTAGTAAGATTTTGTAATATTTTTAATAGATAGTGTAATTAGAAAATGTTTTTAGTATTATAAAGTTAATTTGGCTAGCTATGTCTTACGATCAAATTAATAACAGCTTTTATGGTGTTAAAATGACTTATGGATATGTCCTTAAATTTGAACCAAATAGGTGTAGGGTATTTCTAAGTCGGTTGCACCGACTGACTGTTTCTTTACTTGTTTAGTACTAATTTAATGTTACCGATTAACAATAATATTAATAATGTTGTTAATGATAGTGTTGATACTATTAGTATAAATAATGATAATAGTATTATAAGTACTGATAATACAGACAATAGTAATAATAATACTAGCTCTTTAAATACTTTAACTTATTCGACTTCGAATAATAATAGTTCTTTAACTTCAGTAACTTATTCAACTTCTTCTATTGATAAAAATAAAAATAAGTACTCTAATTTTGTACATGGTGGTATCCACAATAGTAAAATTGACAATGGTAATAATATTACCAGCTATGCAAATGTAGCCATTAATTCGGTTTCACCTACAGATGTACTTGAAAAAAGTCATTCTAATACTGTAAATGGTGGTACAATAAAAAAGTCGTTTGTTAAACCTCTTATGCCACCCATTACTAGAATGACTCATGAATCACTACTCGGAGAGGGCTCGTATGCTCTTTCAAGATTTCGGGAGGAACGAGTTTATAATAACGTTAGGTTATTTTTAGCTTACCTTCACAATGATTCGTATAATCGTGTTCTAGAAGGTAAAACTCGTAGTAACCTTAAAGTTTTAATTAATAATGAAGGACTCCCAACTAAATATGAAGACCTATATAAGTTATATATTAAATTTCACAATTCTATAGATGTTTCGGAAAAAGATGTAAAAGATGATCTTAAATCTTATCGAAGTCACTGTGAGAGTAATTATTATAAACATTTAAACTCAGCTCGTGAAAGTTATAATAAGTTTTTTCTCCCCAGTGCCTCGAAATAATCTTCTCAAGGTATCTATCAACCGTAACTTAAATAAAGATAATATGTCTTTTTATTATCAAAATGTTAGAGGCTTGAGAACAAAGACTAGGGATGTTTTTCTAAATTCATCTATTTTAAATTTTGAGGTATTTGCATTAACTGAAACGTGGTTAAATCCAATCATATTGGACTTAGAACTTTTTGATAACTGTTATACAGTTTTTAGGAAGGATAGATATTCTGATCCATCCGATTACCCAAATGGTGTAATTCCTAAAGGGGGTGGAGTTTTAATTGCGGTAAAAAATAACTTTAATGCAAATCAAGTCAATGTCCCTGGATTAGAAGACCTTGAAGTTATTATTGTGAAAATTGAACTTCCTTCTAAAAATTTATACCTTGTTAACTGCTATAATCCTCCTTCGTCTGATTCTGATATTTATACTTCTGTAGGTAAAACGATAGATTTTATTTGCAATGACTTTAGTCCTAAAGATGAATTGATTTTATGTGGTGATTTTAATCTACCCAATCTTAAATGGGTAAAGCATGACGAGGAACATTTTATGATTCCGAAACTTATTAGGACCGAATGTGAATATGTATTTATTGATAAATTAAATACTAATTATTTGCAACAAGTCTCAGAAATTTGTAACTTTCAGGGTAAAAAACTTGATTTAGTGTTTACTTCTGAATGGAAAAATTTAATTTTATGCGAAAATACCTTCCCTTTAATAGGTATTGACAAGTTTCATCCACCATTAAGTTTTACTCTTTGTGTTAATTCACCAATAATTTCTGATTATTCCAATTCTTATAGTTTTAATTTTAACAAAGCTAATTTTGCTGCTTTAAATGAATTCATTAGTTCCTTTGATTTTTATTCTGTATTTAATAATACAGATGTTAATATAATGACAAAAAGGTTTTATGAAGTTATTTTTGAAGGCTTTCGGCAATTTGTACCAAAATCTAAGAACCGAAACCCTTTATTAAATCCGCCATGGTTCAATTCGGATTTGAGAAAACTCAGAAATAAAAAGAATAAAGCTTGGCGTTGTTATTTTAAATCGAAGAGTTCGCATGACTATAATAGATTTAAAATTCTTTTTGATGAATTTAAATTATTATTATTATTATTAAATCTGAATTACTCTATAATGATTTTATTTCTAGTACATCTTCAAAATTAATATCAAATCCAAAATGCTTCTGGAAATTTGTTAATTCCAAGAGGAAAAGTGACGAGTTTCCCTCCCATATGAAGTATAATGGTGTTTCAAGTAATGATTCTAAAATAATATCTAATTTCTTTCGTGAATATTTTTGTTCTTCTTATAGTAATTCTATTTTTACACCAAATTATAATGATTTCTCTCATTTGGATACTTTTCCGAAAACTACTTGGTCTAATATAAATATTAATGAAGGTGTAATTAAAATGTATTTAGATAAACTTGGGAATAATACTCTTCCTGGACCTGATGGTATTCCGGAAGTTATACTCAAAAAGTGTTCAAGTGCTTTGGCTATTCCCCTTTCAATACTATTTAACTCTTCTTTAAATTCAGGAGTTTTCCCTTCTATCTGGAAACACTCATATGTTAGACCTATTCATAAGAAAAATGCCAAAAATGAAATTATTAATTATCGACCAATTGCGAAACTTTCTTCACTTCCAAAACTGTTCGAATTAATAATGTATGATTCTATTCATAGTCACTGTAAATCTTTTTTAGTTCATAATCAGCATGGATATATGGATAAAAAATCAACAGTTACTAATTTTGTTGAGTCAGTTTCAACTTTTACAAAAAATATGGAAGAAAGTTTTCAAACCGATGTTATCTTTACAGATTATAGTAAAGCATTTGATATTTTACCACATTCTATAATACTGATAAAGCTAAAAAAACTTGGTTACCCAGATATTTTTGTGAAATGGGTTGACTCATATTTATCTGATAGGACCTACAGTGTTTTATTTAGAAACATTACTTCTAAACCTTTTAACGCCAATTCCGGAGTTCCACAAGGCAGTCACTTAAGTCCTCTTTTTTTTATAATCTCGGTAAATGATGTTTCTTCAGTTATTGCTAATAGTGAGCTTCAAATATATGCGGATGACATGAAAATTTTTAAGAAAATTGAGTCACTAAATGATGTTTTACTCTTACAAAATGATTTAGATAATTTTTTTATTTAGTGTAAAAACAATAATCTTCTTTTAAATGTAAATAAATGTGCACTTATGTGTTTCACACGTCGTCTTAATCCGATTTGTTTTAATTACTGCTTGAACGGAATTAGTATTCCTAAAACAAATTCTATTAAAGACCTAGGCGTTTACTTCGATGATAAGCTTAACTTTAAACTTCATTTCTGTTATATTATAAATAAAGCTAATTCTATGCTTGGTTTTATAAAACGTTGGTTTTATAAACGTTTTACGAGGTACATATTAATAGGATAGAGGCGGTGCAAAGCAATTTTTTAAAATTTACTTTGAGAAATCTTCAATGGTCAAACCCGCTTATCCTACCTCCTTATGAAAATAGATTGAATTTAATTCACTTGAAAACTTTAAAATTAAGACGAGAAGTTGCTGATGTTATTTTTATTACTGAAGTTATAAAAGGTAAGATTTCTTCTCCTCAAATCCTTAATAACATTAAAATTAATTCAAATAATCGTTTACGTAATACTAATTTATTTACGTTAAGTTTTCATAGAACAAAATATGGCAATTATGAACCAATTCATAGGATGTTGATAATGGGTAATAAACACAAGAACAACATCGATTTCACACTTTCAAAACAAACACAAAAACTTAAATTGTATAAATAAAAATATAAATTCTTTTTTTTTATATATATTTAGTTGTTTTTATTGTTCACTTAAATTTTAATTTAAGAAATATGAAATTGTAACTTAATTCATAAGCTATTTTTTTTTATATATGTTGTATAATACTAATTGTTAAAATTTTGTAAAGTTTGAGTTAAACTAATACAAATTAAATAAATAATTATTATTATTAGTATTATTACTAATATTATTATTATTATTATTGCTGTCATTCTTATGACTATTGTTATTATTATTAGTATTATAGTTATTATTACTATTGATATTGTTATCTGCATTATTATGGATATTTTTATTGTTATTAATATTATTATTTTCAATATTATCATTTGGTATTTTTCCATCACCTGTTACTTTCTTTGATTACTAGTAGCCTATTTATTGTTTTCTTTCCCTTAGTTTTTTTATATACACTGGGCACAATTTGTCAAATGTCTTATGGTTTATATCGAATTTTTCGTTGGCTATTTTGCAATTGATACACTCATTAATTTCCTGCTGCTTATCACAAACAGATGTCTTATGGGCTTTGTGAAATTTAAGAAACTTTTCTGTATTTGTACAGTCAGCCGATTTATGATTGAAGCCTTTACATTTGTAGCAACGCATTACAGTTATAGCATCAAACACTTTACATCTTTCCCAACCAATACATAGTTTTTCGGCAGCCATTATTTAAGGGAAGGAGTCCCTATCCACTTCAATTATTGCATTTTGCATTTCCTTGTTATAATTTGTTATCACGTTTAATTTAACTACTTTTGAGTCACTCACTTCTATAAAACTATTTTGTTTTTTTTTAGTTTATCTATTATTTAATTTTCAGTAAATTTATTGTTCATATCCATTATTTCGAATTTTGGATTTATTTCAAAAAGAATTTCGATATCATATCCCTCTTTAATTTTTTTTTCGAGTTCCGTTTTTATTTTTGCACGATTTTCTTTAGAGTCCGTTTCAGTCAAAATAGTACCGTTAACTCTATTTACGATATTTTTTTTAAATTTTTTGGATCTACCTTCATATTGAAGTCTTTTTTTGTTATGACACTTTTTTGTTTTTGTTTTGGATTTATTATTAACGGTATATTTTTTTTCATTACAATTGGAAAGTCATTTACACAGTCTTTTTTTTTATTTTAAATATCAGCAAATGACACTGATTCACCTATATTCACAATTTTTTTTTGAAATTATTGCACACCTCATCATTTTTTTTTATTGAACTTTTAAATGATTCATTCACCTTTTCGCTTTCATTTTTGAAGACTTCCGTAATTTTATGAATTTCATTTTTTTTGAATATTTTTAATTTCATCTAACCTCTTCATGTAATTATTTTCGATGGCTCTAAGTAATTCCATAACTTCCTGTTCGTTGTTTTATTGCCGTTTCAAAGTCTTCTTTGTATTCCTTGAGATGTTCATTATTTTTTGCTGCAGCTTGTTCCATATTCTGCAATACCAGGTATAAATTTTGAATGTACTGGAGACAGTCATCGCAGATAAATTTGATATTTTGTGCGCGTTGCTGCGCCTCTCAATGAAGGTTTAATTGAAGTTGATATTACTGCAAAAAGTTCACACAAAAATTACATACGGCTTACACATGTAAATTTTAAAATGTATGAAAGTAATCTTTTTAAAACGATTTTTCTAGGATTATTCTAGTAATTTTTTAAACTTTCTGTAATTCAAAGCAGTACAAACTACTTTCCAAAATTTGACGTAATTTACTTCCAAAAAATTTTTTTTGACCAAACGTAGGACCGACTGACCATCTTGTAAGAAACAATCTTAAAATTTTATGCGTTTTCACGTTAAAATATTCCTGAAATTCATGAAAATCATTTTTCCTTTTTGAGCTATGGCCAAAGTAATCGTAAATATTCCTGCATAGATTTTCAATGTTGTTCGGAATTTATTTAGCTGCTTTATTCGAAACATAAAAAAATCTGGTACCAATTCTTTGAATAAAGTTGCAACCCCTCCATGTTTATCTACCATTACCAAAGCATTGTCTGCAGAAAAGCCGATTAAATTTTTTAACGAAATATTATATTTCTCAAAAAAATTAACAATAGCCTGATAAATACTTTTCGCATCTGAATTTTTCAAATTTCAAATCAAAAAATTGCACAGTCATACCAAAACATTTGTTGAAGATATATCCGTCTATTAGGGAAAAATGTTGGCTTTGTAAATCTCTTCGTAAATTATTAAAATGTTCTTGCTCCAAAAAATATGTTATTACTTTAGTAGCTTTATTTCCATAGCCTTTAAAATCTTTAACAATAAGTGAATCTGAGGCAATTGTTATTATTAAATTTATCAAAGGTTTTATCAAAGAAATGGATAAATCGTGTTGAATTATTAAAAGAAGAATTCTAAGATAACCTGTTTTAACTTTTTCCGATTTAAGTCTTGAATCATCAGTTTGCATTCCTTTAACTTTTCTTTGATTTTTTAAACTTTCAATACATCTCCAGTGGAAATCTGTGGAAAATATTTGTATCACTTTTAGACAATATTTACAAAATGCTAATTTATTGTCTTTTTGCTCTAGCCATTTAAAAATATTTAACCCTTCTGGGTGAGACTTCTGGCTACGTCCACATCCACGATCTAGAAATGTCTTTGAATTATTATCTTCAGGTTCTGATTCACTAAAATTATACATTGTTTTTTCGACTAAATATACAATTTCTGTTTCCCTCTAATTGTTCTTATAATTTATAATCTGTAATTAAATTTAAATATAAAATAAAATTACCTTATTCTACTTATTTTTTTAATTACCTTTCCATTTATGTGAAAAATTGAAAAGAATCAAATTCAAAAGATATCTGGGGTGGAAGCACGTAACTTTGTTTCAAACACTTTGGTTGAAAAAAGAAAGTGAAAGCACGAAACTTGAAACGCTTATTTAAGTGAAACACCAGAAATTTGAAACAACTTACGTGCTGCCGTTTTTAGAATAAATTGATGATTTTTATTTTAAGATGTTATTTATTAGATAAATTTGAAAATTATTATTTTAGTTTAACTTATTTTTGGTTGTTGTAGTCCATCTTGTTTTTTAAATTTGAAAATGTAAGTATGAAATACATAATTTGGGATTTAGGTATATAATATAGTGTTCAAGAAAACTAATTGTGATTTTTTTCAAATACTTTTTTAAAGGTCGTTAATAATTAATAAAGACCAGTTGCAAATAATGGTAAGTTTTATGAAAGTGAACCGGGATTTAGCAAAAGGATTTTTTAAAAGTGCCGAAGGTCAGAAAAAAACGCAATTGCTTTAGACCAAACTTACTAAAGCTTTAAATGAGTTTGGTCCACCAATAAAGGAATGTCACGAATGGAAAAATGTAATATTTGCCTATATACTAAATAGGTAGGTATACCTATATTGAACGAAATTATAAATAGTGCCATACCATATCCCTACATACATACATACATATATAAATGTACATTATTTACATATCGTTACATAACAACCTATTGAAAATATTTATCACATACTTATGTTTAACAGTTTTTAAATAGTTAATTTTAAATTATTTTTTCTTTAGATTTGGAGTGACCATAAATTACATCGAATTTACATCGAAACAATTTACACTTTCTATATGCTGGTTTAGAAGTAGCTGTAGACGGAATGGAAAGTATTCAAACATTTTTTTGTGGGTTTCGTTGAAATAAACCAGTTCCTCATAGTAATGAAGAATTTTGGGAACCGGATGAGTTGGAAGAAAATATCCCACATGTTGAACAGCCAAATGAAGTTGTTAATTAGCCTACGAATTTAGAAAATACATCTCGTAAAGAAAAAAACAAGAACAAAAAAAGAAAAGATTTCATGGAACAATATGTTAATTCAACAAAACATAATTGAACCAAATTTAAATAGTTTGAGACATTTGAGACATTTGAGACATTAACAAATTATTAAAAGAAAAAGTTGAAGGAGACAACAAAATGTACAATTTCAAAGTTCAAAAACATAGAGAGCAGTCTGAAAATATGCTAAGCCAATTGAAATTACAACAACTGTTGCTAGAAAATTTAAAAGAAAACAAGTAAAGAAACAGTCGGTCGCAACCGACTTAGAAATACCCTACACCTATTTGATTCAAATTTAATGAGATATCCATAAGTCATTTTAAAACCATAAAAGCTGTTATTAGTTTGATCGTAAGACACAGTTAACCAAATTAACTTTATAACACTAAAAACATTTTCTAATTATTTTACCTATTCAAAAATATTACAAATTTTTATTAATTTATCTATTTAAAAATATTAAAAAACAAAAAAACTTGAAATAAATGAAAATATATTTATTCCAATTCAATTACAAAAGTGAAAAAATTTGAATTATTAAATTTTTTGATAAAAAGCTAATCAAAGCATAATATATTTAATAATTCAATTTTTTAAAACTAATAACCATAAAACTAACATTTTAAATTGTTAGTCTATGTACCTATTAGAAAAGCTTATAAACGCAAAATATGCAATAAATGTATTTCTAAAATACAATTACAAATTTAGAACTTAATTTGTCTTAATTTAATAAAGACAGTAGCAACATTATTATTATTAATATATTTGTTTATTTTAATAAACAAAAATAAAAAAAAAATTTTTTTGAACTTAAATTTATTTATTAGTTTATGAATTAGTTCATTTCAGTTTTGTAATCAAAGCATTCAAGCAATGTAATCAAAGCATTTTCAAAGTTCCCTCTTCCCTCCCTCATCCCTCCATCTTTCCATCTTTAATCTTTCCCTCATAATTCCTCTAAATTATTTTTTCTATTTAAAAAAGGTTAAAATTGGTGAAGAGGAAGTGAGTTCGATGCACCATAGAAGTCAAACAGAATATATTTTTGTTTACCTTAATTAGGTAAAATAAAAAAAATTTCAAATAAAATTTAAAACAAGTATGCACGTATATATAAATAGGTACATTATTAAGCATGTTGTGTATATAGCAACATTTTTTTAAAATATGTATACAAAAAATTAATAGATAGAGAAATATAATATATCATTATTGAAACAAAATAAGCCTATAAAAAAATTAAAAATCATTAACTAACAAACAAATTTATCGAATTTAATTTTAAAAATTGGAAATTTATGCAAGAACGCACTTAAATAAAAAAATATATTAATTGACATTAAAAATAATTTCACCAATAAGGAATTTGAACTAAAAACCCCAACATTTTATTCAATTCAAAACAAACAAAAAATATATAATAAAACTTATTGATCTTTATATTTTTAAGATACAACAAGAAATTAGTGAGTCAATTTTTTTGTGTATCTATTACTGGAATCGAAACATAATCTGCGTAATACAAAATGTAACGGTTGCGATTTTATTTAAGAATATACAATAAATGTATATGTAAGTATATAATAAAATTAGAAATAGTTCTTAATTAGAAAATTAAGACGGTTTAACAGCTAGTATTTAATATTTTAATAAAATATTTAAAAATTGCAATATATGTATTATGTAGACATTTTGCTGGTTTGCACATTTTAGTAAATTAATTTTTTAAGTAACATTTCTGAAGGTTTCCATACATACGAATCTGTTTTCGATAAAATTTCCTTGGCAGATAGTATTCCATTTAAAGTTTTGATGCAAAATCTATTTCTCTTTTCAAACTTAATTAATTTTACTTTAGAAAAGCTCCGTTCTTCCGTAGCACTGCTATGAGGTAGGCTGAATATTGCACAAATAAATTTTGTATCATATAGATTTTTACATAGTTTCATTTAATAGATTTTTACATTTGATGCCAGAATTCTTCAAATTCAAGGTTTTTTGAAGGGAATGTTCCTAGTCAAATGTTGTTCCACTCAAAGTACTACTCATCTTTTTCCATATCTGACAAAAGATTTAAAAATTTACTTTAAGCTCAGTTAAATTTTCACACGAATTAGAAGGGTTTATTCCCGGCAAGAAATTTAAAACTTGGTCATTAAAATTTATACGCTTAAAAATTTCTTGTCATAATTTAATATAAGAAAGCCTACAATTCAATTTAATTTCATTTAATTCTTCTAATTCTATTTTTGATTCCAGTTCTTTAGCATTTGATTCAAGAAATACTTCAGAAAGCTCTTTGAGATTTATATAAATATATGCAAATTTGAACTTCTTTTTATGTGGAAGGTCTCGGGTTCAACACTGGTCAGATCATATCTAATAAGAATTTTTTTTTTAATTTTATAAGTTTACTTTATTTCAATTTTTATATTTACAATTTAGTTAGTAACCTAATTAAGTGTAGGATTTCATATATCATTTTTATTTTTATTAATGGCCCTTCACTTGGAGCTCTGTAATAAATTTTTTATTTATTTTAGAACTTGTATCTTTGCTTTTTATATCTTATTCTCTTATCTATTTTCTTATTTTATTTTTATAAAATTTTTTTTCTTATTTTTGATATATTTGTAAAATTTAACAAAAACTAATTTTCATATTTACATTCAATTTTTTTTTTTATCTTATAGCTAAACTAACCTAACCTAATATAAACTTTACCTACTCTAATACTAATCTTAATGCCTAAAATTATTTCAAAAACAAAACTAAAACTTTCATGCCTGACTTCGTATTTGTTTCATATATTTTTTTTATTGTATTGATGCATTTTTCCACCATATATTTATACCCGTATGACTATATAGTCAAAGGGTATAATAAATTTGCCATTACGTTTGTGATTATACCCGTATGACTATATAGTCAAAGGGTATAATAAATTTGCCATTACGTTTGTGACGCAGAGAAGGAAGGGGGGTAGATATAGACTCAAGTGTATGGATCGGATCAGAATCGAAAAAAAAATCGATTTAGCTATGTATGTCCGTCCGTCCGTCTGTCCGTCCGTCTGTCCGTCCGTCTGTCCGTCCGTCCGTCCGCACGATAACTAAAAAACTAAAGGAGCTAGGATCTTGAAATTTTCGCAAATTCGTTTTTTTGCAATAGCCGTCATCGCTATTTAAATCCAGCCATTTTGGTTCATGGGTTCGGGTAGCTGCCATACAACTTCCTTTTTTATATGAGTATTTCTCTGTACCTATTACAGCTACATGTCTGAAATTTTCCAAAAAGTAGTTTAGTTTTATGGCCAAAGTTTCTACAAAATTTGGTTGGTCTACTGCAAAGGGTTAAAGTAGCTGCCATACAACTTCTTATTTTATATGAGCATTACTCTGTACCTATTGAAGTTGGGTGTCTGAAATGTTGCCAAAAATAGTTTAGTGTAATGGCCAAAGTTTCTGCAAAATTTGGTTGGTCTACTGCAAAGGGTTCGAGTAGCTGCCATACAACTTCTTATTTTATATGAGCATTACTCTGTACCTATTGAAGTTGGGTGTCTGAAATGTTGCCAAAAATAGTTTAGTGTAATGGCAAAAGTTACTGCAAAATTTGGTTGGTCTACTGCCAAGGGTTCGAGTAGCTGCCATACAACTCCTTCTTTTATAAGAGCATTACACTACACCTAATAAAGCTGGTATGTTTGAAATTTTGTCAAAAGTAATTAATGTTTATAATAATAATGATATAATGTTTATATAACGGTCATACGGGTATCCCAGAGTTGACACAGTCTACTCTACTACACTCTTCCTCGTTTTTGTATAATTTTTTAAAATTTTTAAATCGTTCATGGGTATTTTTCTGTCAAATTTTAATTGATCATAATCATATTTATTGTATAATTATATCGTAATATAAAATAAGATTTAATAAAAATATATAAATAATTCTTGTGTGAGATTATAGATTGCGTACAAAGTTAACATTTGTGCATTTATATTTCCTAACCTTATACAATAGCTACAGCCGAGCAATCAACGGCTTATTGAATATTACGATTAAAGAAACTGAAGCCTAGTTTAAAATAAACTTGGTGAATGCCCTATACTCCTTGAAGGAGCGGAAAAGGAATAAAAAAAAAAAATTGATGACGAGAGACAACTATTTCGTGATAATTCTATTTTTGATTTGGCATCATTTAAATTGTTTTACATTCTTGTATTGTAATTATGAATAGAAAGGTAATTATAATATTTTTACCAGAAGAAAGGTAATTATGATGTTTTTTTTGTACACCCCTTTTTCTATTATAAAAATTAGCTTAGATTTTTGCAAAATAATGAGTTCAGGTTACTTCAGATATCTTGTGCGTTTAAAAATTTCATTTGTTGGTGTAAGCCAGTCGTACTTATGTAAGCCTTTAATGGCTTTGTTTATTAGAAAACTAATTTTATCTTTCAACTATAATGAACAGCTGGCCAATTACATAAATTGTATCTGATGTGCGAAATAATATGATAATAATATAACTTATCTGCAGTTTTTTTATTCAATATAATTCCACTTTTTTTGAAGGCATCCAGCAGAGGCACTTCGATTTCAGTCATATTTTTCCTTAAACTTCTAGCATTAAAATGCACCATATTTATGTTATTGTGTTTGTTACGTGTCATGGTTTACTAATCATATAACTTTGCCAAGACTCTCTAATTTTTTAGAGAGTCTTTTATTACAAAAACTTAAAATTTTTAATTCTTTTTTAATGAAGTAGGAAGATATTTAATAAAGACAGTAGCAACATTATTATTATTAATATATTTGTTTAGAATGAGTTGTAACAAACGCATTCAATTAAACGTGTTTTGTTGGATGGATGTGTAGAAAAAAAATAAAATATTAATGTTTTGTTGTATGTGTTTTATTTCAGAAAATAAAATGTCCAAAATTATCATAAGCAGACCAAAAAACATTTTATTTATTTTTAATAAAAAAAAAACAAAAATAAAATTTTTTTGAACTTAAATTTATTTATTAGTTTATGAATTAGTTCATTTCAGTTTTGTAATCAAAGCATTCAAGCAATGTAATCAAAGCATTTTCAAAGTTCCCTCTTCCCTCCCTCATCCCTCCATCTTTCCATCTTTAATCTTTCCCTCATAATTCCTTTTAATTATTTTTTCTATTTAAAAAAGGTTAAAAATGGTGAAGAGGAAGTGAGTTCGATGCACCATAGAAGTCAAACAAAATATATTTTTGTTTACCTTAATTAGGTAAAATAAAAAAAATTCCAAATAAAATTTATAACAAGTATGTACGTATGTAAGTTAATTTACTTTATGGTTTTTATTAAATAAAAACGCAATCTTAATTTTTACTTGAAGAGAACCTCTTCTTTTAATACCAAAACTTATTCTAACATTTTATTCATTTTTTTTCATATTTATATTATTATTTTTCTTTTAAAAAGTACAGTTTGCTTTAAATTAATATTTCTTAAGAATTTCGATAAGTATTACATGGTTATCTTGATTATCATTACATTTCCTAAAACTTATAATCAAGATTCTTCATTAACATAATATTATTTCCTGGGTGTTCCAAAAAGATATTGTTTTGACCAATAAGCGAAATAATTTCAAGTGTAATTTCTTTCTTTTAAAACAATGACATAAATTTCGTTTATCATTCAAAACAACATAAAAAAATTCTTACATAACTAATTTCTTTTTAGAACACTTGAAACATCTGTTTTAAAATAACCTTTACTTTACAATATGAAATTTTTTATTTTATTTTTGTTGTGTTATTATTATTTTTTTATTTTTGGTTTTAAATTACAATTTTACAAATTTTATTTTATGAAATTTTTTTATTATTTACAAATTTGTTTTTGATATTAATTTTTGTAGTATTTTCATTCAAATATTTAAGTGCTAATTAGGCGAAATATTATGACATAATAATTCAAGTTCAGATAATAAAGAATTTAAAAAAAATACTTATTTGTTATTTAAATTTTAGTATTTGTTAGTTAATTTTATTTATGGAATTATTTTTTTATTTATGGTTGAAGTATTAATTTTACTTTTAACGAGTACGGTCGTGTTTTTAATTAACGGTGAAAAATAATTTCAATAAAAAAATAAACAATAATAGACTGTTTAAAAAGTTAAAAAAAAATCCCCATAACCTTGAAATACTAGCAAGATTTAAAAGTGCTAAAAATAAGGTAACTTATGAAATAACAAGAGCAAAACAGAATTATTTCAATAATAAAATACAATTGGCTGGCTCTGACCAAAGAAAAATCTGGAAAGTACTTAACAATTGTATCTTAAAAAAGTCAAATGATTGTAACAAAGTAATAAAAGAAATAAATATCAGTGGAATTAGAATATGTGATAGTTTTGAAATTGCAAACTGCTTCAATACTCACTTCAGTGAAATTGGAAACAAATTAGCAGACAAAATTATTGATTCTGAAAATTATACAATAAAAAACATTTTGAACGGTCAAACAATTTTTCTACAACCAACGGATGAAAAAGAAATATATAAAATCATTATGCAGTTAAAAAATAGTACACCAGGAGCTGATAATATAACAGCCGCAGATCTAAAGCATGTTGTAACATTAATAGCGCCTAAAATTGTTTGTTTGATAAATAAATGCCTATCTACTGGTATGTATCCTGAGTGTTTAAAATCAAGTATTGTTATACCTATACTTAAATCAGGGTCACCACTGGATGTGTCGAATTATAGACCAATTACTCTTACAAGCTGCGTAGGAAAAGTGTTTGAAAAAATTATAAATGTCAGAATTCAAGATTTCATTCAAGAGGTCGTGGGCTTTGATAGGAATCAATTTGGTTTTCAAAAACGAATTGGAACAGACTCTGCAGTTTTCGAATCTACTAACTCAATTATAAACAAATTGGATGAAGGAAATTATGTATGCTCTGTATTTGTTGATTTAAAGAAGGCCTTTGATACGGTGAATCATAGTATCTTACTTGATAGATTGTATGAAATTGGAATACGGGGAGCAGCTCAGGATCTACTTAACTCATACCTTAAAAATAGAAAAACTATTACGAAAATTAATGGAGTACTGAGTAATCAGATTACAATAAATATTGGTGTTCCTCAAGGGTCAGTGTTAGGTCCTACATTATATCTGCTCTATATTCATAATATCCAGTATGCGAATTTACTAGCTGAATATAAGATCTTCGCCGATGATACTTTACTTATTTACAGTGCCAAAAATTGTGATGAATTAGAAAGAGTAATAAATGCAGATTTGTGGAGATACAATAATTGGCTTAAAGGTAATAAATTAACTATAAATGCTGAAAAAACAAAATATATAGTATATAAAATCAGAAATAAAGTTGATATAAATCCAAAACTGCTAGTAAATAAGATTGAAATTGAAAGAGTTACTTATTATAAATACCTAGGTGTTGTAATTGATGAGAGGTTGAAATGGGAAGATCATATTATTAAACTAGAAAAAAAAATTGTGCCTTTGTTGGGTGCTATCAAAAGAAGTGGAATTATACTGAATAGGCAATCTGCTAACAGTCTATATCATTCTCATATTATTTCACACATTAGATATAATATATGTAATTGGTCTAGCTGTTCCACTTGGCTGAAAGATAAAATTGGAATCATAATAAACAAGGCGATAAAATGTTTGCATAAATTTAATTGGCTTACCCCAACAGATGTAATTTTTAAGCGTACGGGTTACCTGAAGTTATCTCAAATCATTGTTTTGGAAAAAGCTAAACTAATTTTCAAACTGGAAAAAGGAATTTATAAAAAAGCAATTCAAATTACTAAAAGAAGTTGTGTCCACAATTATAATACCCGGAAGTTAAACAACCTAAACCATACCAAATCAAGAACTGAGTTATCACGCAACAGCTGCCTTTCGTCAGCTATAAGGATTTATAACAATCTACCATTGGATTTAAAGGAGTGTTCAAATTTAGATCTCTTTGTAAAAAAACTAAAGTATTTATTGAGAAACAATACCTCACAAGTGGACAGAATAACGCAGGAGTGAATTACACATAACATAATTTTTATTATGTTATGTTATAGAATAATTGTATATATTTATTAATATACATATATATATGTATCCTTTAGATTGTAAGTAACTTTTACTTGTTTTATTAAATATGGAATTTTCTGTTATGTTTTATACCAAAACTTTATGTTTTGTTTATATCACAGTTAATAAAAAAAAAAAGAAAATGTCGTAGTAAGATATAAGAAAATCCAAAAAAAAAATAATTAAAGAATTGTATTGAAAAAAATAAAATAAAGTAAAAAATAAAAAAAAAACAAAAAAAAAAAAAAAAAAAAAAAAATTATAAAAAATTTTTAAATAAACTAAATAATTGTATGAATATTAACTCTTCCCCCTTTGAATTCAAATGTCCTCATTTGATTACATGTTAAAATTTGGTATGTTGAGTGTTCTCGCTTTTGGTGCTAGTGATGGTTTCCTTGCATGTGATTTTATTGTTGATGTGTTTGATATTGATGATTGTGTAGTTGGCTGTGGTGGTGGTTGTGGGATGTGGTTTGGAGGTTGTGGTATATTTGTTTGCTTAACCTCAGGTGTTGATGTTGATAATATTGTTTCTCTGGATAATGATGTTTGGATGCTTTCAAGTTTACTCTCAGATGCCTTGTCAAGTTTACTGTTAAATATAATTTTATTTTTTTGTTTTGTGTTTATGATTATTACGGTTATTAGTATAAGAATGACTACGGCTGTTGGTCCTATACTAATGATGCTTAAAAGTTGGTCGCTTATCGTTTTTTCTTTTAGTGTTTCGATCTCTTTAGTATTGTTGATATGGATTTCTTGTAGTAACTCTAGTGATAGTTTTTGTTGTATTTTGTTTTTCATAAATTGTGGTTGCAATATGGCTGGTAAAATTTTGGTATTTGATACTTCGTTTGAGTAGTATTGATAATTTTTTCCACCTATGGTTATTGTTGAATTTTTTATTTTTATGAGATATGTTCCTTTAATATGTCTTCCTTCCTTGTCAATTATGATTGGCCCATCAAATTGGTTGAGGAAAATCACATCGTCTGTCAGTTGTTCTATTGTTGGAATATGATGACTATTTGTTGCATTACATGTTGAATTTTTACCTTTAATGAGGTTTGGTATGCAGTCATGGATTTATTACATTTAATTTTGCCCAATTTACTGCATATTTTGAATTAGTAATTTCTTCTTTTATCAACTTAAGTTTGTATTGTATTTGAAAAATTGAATGGTTATCAATAATTTTGTTAGTTTTTATATTTTCTAATATTTGGTTAGTAATTCTAGTTATATTGTTAATTCTATCATTATAAGTTTTGTTAATTATTACTTGTTTATTGTTATTAGTTAGTAAATTATTTAATTTATCTGATCTGTAATCATCATGATCTGGATTTCCAGCTATCCATTTCCATATAGAACCTATTTCATTTATGGATCTGGATTTTCGGTGTATTTTGAATTCATCTAGTAACTCTTGTATTTGCTGTTTTTCATAAGTGAGATATGGGTAAAGAGCGTGTGACTTAAGGTCATCTAGTATAGGGGTTATCTCATTTATTAATACCTGCAGATTACTTAAATCACTGATGTGTATTACTCTGAATTTACCTTTTTGTATTTTTGCCTTTCCCACCTTGATGGTTACAGTGTGGGATCCAGTATAGTCCACTATTTGAACATCTCCTAACACCCATTTCAATAGGTACCTATAAAAGATTTTTAAGATTTAATATTTGATTTGTGTACTATTCTGCCTGTTGTGGTAATGATATGTGAATTCCTATCTCTTTGAACTATTTCTTTTTTATAACGATGTGGTAGTTTTGAACCTAATATTTTGTTATGCTTAACAAATATAATTTCACCTACTTGGTATTTTTTTATCGGTTTTCGTTCTTTGTTATGATATTCTATGTCCTTTCTTTGTTTTTCTTTTATTTTTTCAATATTTGATAGTCTTGTTTTTTCGAATTCTTCAGGTGTAATATTGGGAGTTCTACCAAAAAATAACTCTATTGTTTTTTTCCCTGTTACCGTATGTATCGTATGGTTATATTCATTTACTGCTCTTTGCATTAATTCTTCAAAGTTACGTTCTATTCTTTCTGCTTTTAGACATCTCATGATTTCTGCTAAAGTGGAATGAAATCTTTCCATTTGACCATTTACTTCGCTCTTATAAGGGGGTGTTGTGAAAATTTTTATTTTCAATTCATCTTCCATCATAGATCTAATAGAAGCGGAATTAAGAAATTTTTCATTATCTACTACTACCCATTCTGGAATTCCATAGTAGTATAAGATGTCTCTTAATGGTAACCGTATATGTTCTGTTGATCTACTTTGAATCATTCTGAATTGTGCGAATTTTGTTAATTTATCTATGGCAGTTAATGCTAGTTTAGATTCAGTTGAAAAAATGTCCACGTGTACTATATGTCCTGAATAACTTGGTATGGGTGTTGATTGTATGTCAGGTTTAGGAGGGCGTCTGTCATATTTATTCTCTTTACATATTGTACAAATTTTTACGAGACTATTTATTTTTTTATTCATTAGCGGGAAGTAGTTTGTTTGTAATATTTGTTTCTTATTTTCTTTCGCATTTCTATGTGCGCGTTTATGAGTTTCTAATATGATTTCATTCTGTTGTTCGATATTGGTAATATCTTGTACTATTATTTTAGTAAATTTTATTTTGTACTTTTCAAAATATTCTGTCTGAATTTGTTGTATTTTTTCTATAATTGATTCGTCCCCCATTATACCATTCGGTTTTTTTGTATCAAGGTATTTCTTTAAAATATCTTTTAACTCATTTTCTGTAAAACTTGGTCTTGTTACTATGTGCCGAACATAACTTGTAAAAGGATTAGATTTTTCATAATTTATTTTATTTCCTATTTTTAAAATTATTTGATTTTTAAATGCATTTAATGGTACTTCTATAAAGTTAATAAAGTTTTGAGTTGGTCTTATTGGTTAGTTAATATGTTTATTTCTGTTCTTTCAATTAATCTTGATAGTGCATCTGCGACTACATTTGTTAAACCAGGTTTGTATTGCAATTCGTAATTATACTCTTCTAAAATTGCCTTCCATCTTTTCATTTTGCTATTTGAATTCTTGTTACTTAATGCGTATGTCAGTGGTTGGTGGTCTGTGAAAATTACCACTTTTCTTGACGATCCATATAGGTAATTTCTTAAGGATGTTAAAGCTCATACTATTGCTAACATCTCTTTTTCGTTTGTAGCATATGACTCTTCCGCTTTTTGAAGTGTTCTGGATAAGAAAGTGATTGGTTTCCTACCTTGAGCTAATACCGCACCAATCGCATAATCAGAAGCGTCAGTAGTGAGCTCAAAATCTTTGTTGAAATCAGGATATGTTAATACCACATCTTTTGATATTAATGTATTTTTTAAGGTAGTTATTGCCTCTTTTGCTTTTTCATCTAAAACTATAGGTACTTTCATCGATTGTCTTTTTGATATAAATCCTTTTTCACCTCTTAAAAGGGTTGACAGAGGTTTGGTTATTTTGGCATAATCATATATGAATCTTCTGTAATAGCTTGTCATACCCAAGAAGGATCTAAGTTCTTTTAAATTGCTAGGATCAGGCATATCACAAATTGTTTGTATTTTCTTTGGATTTGTTTTGATTCCTTCTGCTGAAATCACAAATCCTAGGAATTCTACCTCGGTTTTTAAGAATTCACTTTTGTCTAATTGAACTTTCATATTTGCAGTTTCTAATGTATAAAAAATCTTTTCCAAATTTTTAAAATGCTCTTCCTCATTTTTGCTGAATATAATAATGTCGTCTATATAGACGTAACAACATTTACCAATATGATTTCTTAAAATATCATCTAGGGCTCTCTGAAATATGGCAGGTGCATTTTTCAATCCAAATGGAAGTCTATTAAACTCATACTTTCCATTATTGACTGAAAAGCAGTTTTTTCAATATCACTTTCTCTTAGTGGTATTTGATGAAATCCACTCTTTAAATCCAATACAGAGAATAGTTTATTTTCCCCTAAATTTGCTAGTACCACGTAAATTTCAGGAATTGGATACTTATCTGCTATTGTTACTTTATTTATTTCGCGATAATCTATTACCATTCGATATTTTTTCTCTCCTGATGCATCCTCCTTTTTGGGTACTATCCATACCGGTGAATTATATGGTGATCTTGAAGGTCTGATAATTCCATCCTCTAATAATTGTTTCATTTGTTTATCCATTTCCGTTTCAGAGCCATGGGGTAAGGACATGATCTTAAATATATTAGTAGTGGTATATGTTATTAGTAGTGGTTCTTATGTCTGCCACTACTGTGGTTGTATAAGTAAGTTTCTCATCTGGATTAGAGAAAAGGCTTCTATATTTATTTACAATTTCGTTAATTTTATTTCTTTGATTTTCATTAAGATTACCAGTCCTTATTTCAATGTTATTTACAAAATTCGAGATGTGTTGTTTAATTGGTATATTTATTTTATTATTTATTTCTAAATATCCTTCTTTTGTATGGATGACGGCATTTAATTGTTTAAGGGTATCATTACCGATGATTCCTTCGAATGACGTTAAATTTGGGAGTAGATAAAATTTTATTTTAGGTAAGTTATTTTTAAATAGATCAATTTCTGCGTGGTGTGTTATGTTCACAACACCACCTATAGAATAGGCTTGAAAATTAATTTTATTTAGTATGGCATTTCTTATAAATCTAGGATGTACGTAATTTTTATTAGATCCCGTATCTATTAATAATTTAATTGTTTCTCCATTCTCCAATGAATGCTCTATATACGGGAGAGAAGAATGGTTTAATCTAAAAAAGAATTGCAATTACCTTTGCAGGAACAACATTGTTTTGGTTTTTCGGATTCTTTTTCTTGTGAATATTTATTAACTTCCGTTTGATTGATTTCCTGGTATCCTATTTGTTTTTGTGTAATTGACTGAGGATTTTTCCTAAAATTCCCTTGATTATTGTTATAATGATTTCTTCCGTTTTGGAAATTTCCTGAATTATTATTATAATAGTTTCGTCCGTTTTGGTCATTACCCATATTGTTGTTATTATTATAATACCTTCTACCATTTTGGAAATTAGTAGTATTACTGTTATTGTTATAGTAATTACGCCCATTTTGGTAATTACTAGGATTATTTTTATAACTATGTCTGTCAATATTTGACTGATATGGTGCAGGTTTAGATTGGTTATTATTTTGATGATTGGTTTGGAAATTATTTGGTCCAGTTATCGTGTTAAATTTTGGTCTATTATAATTATTTTGTTGATTGTTTTTATTGAATCTATTTTGGAAATTCATTTTATTCTGTTGAAAATTGAATCTCTGATTATGGAAACTTGGTTTCCAATCGTTATTTTGCCTATGAAAACTTTCTCTGTTTGCTGGTCTTATTAATTGATGGTTGTTATTCGTATTTCCGCATGTTCCAGCTTGTTGTTTATTTATGCCTTCTTACTTTAGACAATAATGTAGGGCTTCCGGGAGATCTTTCGGTTTTCTCATACTTATGAACTTCGCTAAGTCTCCATTTAGCCCCATAATAAAAGTTTCTAGAGCTTTTTCTTGGTAGTGCTCTGTTCTACCAATTAAAGCTTCTGGTCTTAATCCAATTGATGGAAGGTTTTCAAGTATCAAAGCCAAATTCTCATAAATTCCTTCATAAAATTCTTTTATACTATTTTTCCCTTGTTTTTTAGACGTCATTTCATTTTCTATTTTGCTTATATCTCTGTTATCTGCGTAATGTCGGTCTAAACAATCAACAATTCTGATCGAACATAGTGGTACCTTGCATGCCACTAATTTTTTATTAGCTTCTCCTATAATCTTGTTCCTAATGGTAAACAAGATTCCATAAAATTTCGGAGTATTCCTAATTGGGTTATAAATTGCTAATATTTCCGTTACACTATTTCTCCATGAACCATATTCTCCTGGTTCACCTGAGAAATTTTTCATACCCTTTATTACATCTGGTACTCTATCCAATCCTTCTAAACTATAATGATTTACTATTTCATCTTCTTCGTCTTTATTTTCATTATCTTCTTCCTCCTGCTGATAATTTGCTTCCATATGAAACTCGTGTTGTCCTATTCTCCTATTTTCCCTTATATTTCCTTCTGCGTCTTCCATAATCGTAGTTAAGTTAGGTCTAGTCATTTCAGGAGTTGAAGATATGATGTCTTGTCTAGTAAAAGGTAGGGTAGGAGCCATTTTAAAAGATTTTGGTTAAAAGTTTAGGGTCACTTGGATATAAGACTTCTCCTAGATACAAAATTTAATTTTTATAATAAATGCAAATTGATAAAAGTTAAATATTAATAATATAATTTGGTTAATGATTTTTTTATATCTTATGGGCACTAGTAGATAAACTTCAAATACAAAATTTAATTTTTATAATAAATTGGAATAAATTAAATATTATTTGATACGTATGTGCTTGATCTATTTTCTCGAAATTCTTTTTAATGAGTTTATAGTGAGAAAAAAAATTTTATTTTGACAAAAATTATCATATGATAGAAATATAGTTGAAATTAATTTTTTTATGATTTAATTTAAATTTTTAATAATATATTTGAACTTATAATTTTTAGTATATTTAAGAATAATATTTTTGATAATAATTTAACCGTTAAGAATTTTTTTTTAAAAATAAATGTGTTAATTAATTAATTCGACAATATAATACTACTTTTATTCTGTAATAATAATTCTTTTAATCTATAAAAGTAATTATTTAATGAATTACTTATATTTATTATTATAATAATTTTAATCTAAAAATAAATGTGTTATTTAATTAGTTCTACAATATAATACTACTTTTATTCTATAATAATAATACTTTTAATCTATGGATCCAATCTACTTTAACTTTAAGTTTTTCTAAATTTTACCGGTGTAAGATTTTAATATATTTTTCTTTTTTATAAAAATTTTTTAATTTTTTCTTGGCCTTTATAATAATTTCTTTATCTTTTATTTTTATTTTTTATTTCATAATTTCTTTATCTTTTATTTTAATTTTTTATTTCATAATTTCTTTATTATATCCTACATCTATAGAATAGGTAAAGGGGTATATTAACTTTGGTATGGTGTTTGTAACCACCTAAAGGAAGCGAGCTAGATATGGAAAAGTATATATATTTGTGATCAGCGTGACCGCCTGAGTCGATATAGCCATGCCCGTCCGTCCGTCCGTCCGTCCGTAGGCACGATAACTCAAAAAATAATGGAGCTATCTTGATTTAATTTTAACTGTAGGTTACTAGGACTGAAAGTACGGCGGGTATTGCATATGGGCGAAATCGGCCCATGGGTTCGGATTCTGGACCTTTTAATCGTTTTCAGGGCTAACGAACAAATATAAAAAATCACGATAACTCAACAACTAATGACGCTATCTTCATCAAATTTGTGCTGTAGGTTACTAGTAATGAAACTACTTCGGGAATTGCGTAAGGTCGGGATTGGACCATGGGTTCGGAACCTAGAACTTTTTGATCGAATTTAGGCCAAACGAGCATAATTCCGAAACCAATGAAGATAGAATCTCCAAATTTTGTATCAGGGTGTCCCTTCCTATTTCCTAAGTGTCTTTGAAATTTGGGCCCAATTGGAGTTGGGGGTAGGGGACCAGCCACACATATCCGAAGACCTTAAAGCATATCTTTAAAATTAATAAAGATAGCAACTTGAAAAAATGTAGAAGCTTCAAATTTGGTGTTCTTTACTATCTCTTGCTTGCCCCCCTAATTTGGGATCAATTGGAGTGGTGGTTCAGTACCCCTCTCAGACCTCCCAAGTTTTAAAAGCTTATACTCGAAATTACTAAAAATAGTAACTTAAAATTAAGATAGAACGTTCAAATTTTGTACAAGGGTTAATAAACTTCCTTCTCGCGGGCTGTATAAAACCGAAATCAGCACAAGGGTTCGGATTCTGGACCTTTGAATCGGTTACAGGGCTAACGAACATATGTAAAAAATCACGATAACTCAACAACTAATGACGCTATCTTCATGAAATTTGTGCTGTACGTTATTGGTAATGAAACTACTGCGGCAATTGCGCACGGTGAGGATTGGACAATGGGTTCGGAACTTAGAACTTTTTGATCGAATTTAGGCCAAACTAGCATAATTCCGTAACCAATGAAGATAGAGCCTCCAAATTTGGTATCAGAGTGTCGCTTTCGATTTCCTTAGTCTCCTTGAAGTTTGAGCCCAATTGGAGTAGTGGGTGGGGACCAGCCACTCAGTTCCGAGGACCTTAAAGCATATTTTCGAAATTAATAAAGATAATAACTTGAAACAAAAGTAGAAGCTTCAAATTTGGCACATGGGTGTTCTTTACTATTTCCTGCGTGTCCCTTTAATTTTGGATCAATTGGAGTGGTGGTTCAGCACCTCTCTTAGACCCACCAATGTGTAAAAGCTTATCATCGAAATTAATAAAACTAGTAACTTAAAATTAAGATAACACGTTCCAATAGTGTACAAGAGTTAACTTGTATTGAAAGTATGACGGGGACTGCATATGGGCGAAATCGTACCATGGTTTCGAGTTTTTGAAACCCTTGAAAAGCTCAAGGGCTAACAAACATATATCTTAAAACACCATAACTCAGAAAATAATGCCGCTATTTTGATGAAATTTAAACTCTAGGTTACTAGTAATGAAAGTACCATGGGAATTAGTTCTTGTCGAGTTTAATTTCGAAGCCAAAGAATATATTTCCTATTTCCTATGTGTCTCCGAAATTTTGACATAATTGTAGTGGTTCAGCTATGTTCAAAGGTACTTGCTGCATTTATGTAAAATTTATTTTTATATTTAAATTAATTATATGATAAGGTCTAAATTTGTATATGTATTTTAGAAATACATTTATTGCATATTTTGCGTTTATAAGCTTTTCTAATAGGTACATAAACAAGCCATTTAAAATAATTGCAATTTTGAAAAATTTTAATTATTTATTAGCTTTTTATCACAAAATTTAATAATTCAAATTTTTTCATTTAGTAATTGAATTGGAATAAATATATTTTCATTTATTTCAAGTTTTTTTGTTTTAATATTTTTAAATAGATAAATTAGTAAGAATTTGTAATATTTTTTAAAAGATAGTGTAATTAGAAAATGTTTTTAGTATTATAAAGTTAATTTGGTTAGCTATGTCTTACGATCAAATTAATAACAGCTCTTATGGTGTTAAAACGACTTATGGATATGTCCTTAAATTTGAACCAAATAGGTGTAGGGTATTTCTTAGTCGGTTGCACCGACTGACTGTTTCTTTACTTGTCTTTTATTTTTATTTTACGTTGACGAAGTGTAGAAATTTTACCATTCGTAAGTATAACTAAGTCTTCTACTCGCCATACATATGTGGCTAAATTTAAGAAAGTTAAGTTAACTTACTGGACGTCCGAGTTAAATTAATCGATTTTCCTTCTCTCTATACATATGTAGCTAAATTTACAGAATTTCGATTAAAACAGCGCTCTTTTATTATGGACGTGTTGTAAAATTTCTATAATAATTTTTTAAATTTTAAATTAATTCTTAAATTTTTTTTCTTCTTAATTTTTCTTTTATTTCAATTACTTTAGAATATTTGTTTTTTTCATTTATTTTCGTTTGTTCTATTTATGGCCTTTAATTACTACTTTTGTCATTATTAATATTTTTATTTTGTTTTTCTTAATTATTTTGTATTTATAAAAATATAAACTTACATAAAAATAATTATTGTTGACCTCATACCGGAACCGCTGCTTTCGTCAATATACAATCCCTCGGTGACTTGATGTTCTTTTCAAAAATACTTTGATTTCACGTTTTAATAATTTGGGAAAAAAAAATTAAAAAAATGTCACTATTAAATGCAAAATTATTTTATTTTCTTAATAAAAGAGTTATTTCACAAAAATTTTCTTTTTCTGATTGAAAATAATTTTATTTTATTAGGTATATTTTTTTTTATATAAAGTTAATAATTCACTTTTTTAATTTTTATTTAATTCATAAGTTTTAAAAATTTAAAAAGGAAAATGTCACTAAAATTATATAAAATTTTTAATAGTGCTAAATTATTTTATTTTCTTAATAAAAGAGTTATTTTATAAAAATTTTCCTTTTTTGATTTTATTTTTATTTCCTTTTTTTTTTTTTTGGTCACTGAATGCACTTTTTTTTTTTTTATTTTCCGCACGAATTCTACCGGAAAAAAAAAAATTTTTTATTTTGTCTCTTTTACGACTCAGTCAAAAATGTTTATTATACTGTGCCTAGTGCAGTCTCACACCAGGTGACGAAAAGATAGGCTTATTTCCACAGTATTTTATTAACCCTTTTCACTGAGTATTTCACCGAACGATTTTTATAGTTTTACGAAGCGCGGTCCCTTAATTGCGAAGCGCCAGTTAATTTACTTTATGGTTTTTATTAAATGAAAACGCAATCTTAATTTTTACTTGAAGAGAACCTCTTCTTTTAATACCAAAACTTATTCTAACATTTTATTCATTTTTTTTCATATTTATATTATTATTTTTCTTTTAAAAAGTACAGTTTGCTTTAAATTAATATTTCTTAAGAATTTCGATAAGTATTACATGGTTATCTTGATTATCATTACATTTCCTAAAACTTATAATCAAAATTCTTCATTAACATAATATTATTTCCTGGGTGTTCCAAAAAGATATTGTTTTGACCAATAAGCGAAATAATTTCAAGTGTAATTTCTTTCTTTTAAAACAATGACATAAATTTCGTTTATCATTCAAAACAACATAAAAAAATTCTTACATAACTAATTTCTTTTTAGAACACTTGAAACATCTGTTTTAAAATAACCTTTACTTTACAATATGAAATTTTTTATTTTATTTTTGTTGTGTTATTATTATTTTTTTATTTTTGGTTTTAAATTACAAATTTGTTTTTGATATTAATTTTTGTAGTATTTTCATTCAAATGCTAATTAAGCAAAATATTATGACATAATAATTCAAGTTCAGATAATAAAGAATTTAAAAAAAATACTTATTTGTTGTTTAAATTTTAGTATTTGTTAGTTCATTTTATTTATGGAATTATTATAAAAAATTTTTAAATAAACTAAATAATTGTATGGATATTAACTTATATAAATAGGTACATTATTAAGCGTGTTGGATATATAGCAACATTTTTTTAAAATATGTATACAACAAATTAATAGATAGAGAAATATATCATTATTGAAACAAAATAACCCTATAAAAAAATTAAAAATCATTAACTAACAAACAAATTTCTCGAATTTAATTTTGAAAATTGGAAATTTAGGCAAGAACGCACATAACTAAAAAAATATATTAATTGACATTAAAAAAAATTTCACCAAGTAGGGATTTGAACTAAAAATCCCAACATTTTATCCAATTCAAAACAAACAAAATATAGATTATATAACTTATTAATCTTTAAATTTTTAAGATACAACAAGAAATTAGTGAGTTAATTTTTTTGTGTATCTATTACTAGAATCCAAGCTTAATCTGCGTAATACAAAATGTAACGGTTGCGATTTTATTTAAGAATATACAATAAATGTATATGTAAGTATATAATAAAATTAGAAATAGTTCTTAATTAGAAAAAGTTTTCTTTTAATTGACCTTCCGTCATTCTGTGACGGATCAACAGCTAGTATTTAAAATTTTAATAAAATATTTAAAAATTGCAATATATGTATTATGTAGACACTTTGCTGGTTGCACATTTTAGTAAATTAATTTTTTAAGTAACATTTCTGAAGGTTTTCATACATACGAATCTGTTTTCGATAAAATTTCCTTGGCAGATAGTATTCCATTTACAGTTTTGATGCACAATCTATTTCTCTTTTCAAACTTAATTAATTTTACTTTAGAAAAGCTCCGTTCTTCCGTAGCACTGCTATGAGGTAGGCTGAACATTGCACAAATAAATTTTGTAACATATGGATACATAGTTTCATTTAATGGATTTTTACATTTGATGCCAGAATTCTTCAAATTCAAGGTTTTTTGAAGGGAATGTTCCTAGTCAAATATTGTTCCACTCAAAGTATTACTCATCTTTATCCATATCTGACAAAAGATTTAAAAATTTACTTTAAGCTCCATTAAATTTTCACACAAATTAGAAGGGTTTATTCCCGGCAAGAAATTTAAAACTTGGTCATTAAAATTTATACGCTTAAAAATTTCTTGACATAATTTAATATAAGAAAGCCTACAATTCAATTTAATTTCATTTAATTCTTCTAATTCTATTTTTGATTCCAGTTCTTTAGCATTTGATTCAAGAAATACTTCAGGAAGCTCTTTGAGATATATATAAATATATGCAAATTTGAACTTCTTTTTATGTGGAAGGTCTCGGGTTCAAACCCAGGTCAGATCATATCTAATAAGAAAATATCGTAAAATTGTATAATTATATCGTAATAGTTTATATCGTAATATAAAATAAGATTTAAAAAAAATATATAAATAATTCTTGTGTGAGATTATAGATGGCGTACAAAGTTAACATTTGTGCATTTATATTTCATAACCTTATACAATAGCTACAGCCGAGTAATCAACGGTTTAGTGAATATTATGATTAAACAAACTGAAACCTAGTTTAAAATATACTTGGTGAATGCCCTATACTCCTTGAAGGAGTGGAAAAGGAATAAAAAAAAACTCTCTGTGCTCTCTGTATTTATTATCAATATGTCTCCTAAAATAAGCTAAATCTTAAAGTACTTCGCTTATGGATATTCCGGTGCTATCATGACAAGCAAAATATAAATTACTGAGTTCTACATAGCTATTTGGCAGCCCTTCTTGATGAATATCAATATATCATATTAGTTTTGAGAGGTGGTTTATTTTTACTAAAGTGCATTAGTTTTAAAAATAGACTTGGTTTTTTGTTAATAACACTATTATTGTTATTACTATTGTTATTATTACTTTTATTATTATTATTATTTTTAGTATTATAATTATTACTATTATTGTTATTATTGCTATTATTATTATTATTACTATTTGTATTGTTATAATTATTATTATTAATATTATTATGATGATTACTATTGTTATAATTATTATTATTATTAGTATTATTACTACTATTATTATTATTGCTATTATTCTTATTACTATTATTATTATTCTTATAACTATTGTTATTATTATAGTATTATAGTTATTATTACTATTGATATTGTTATCAGCATTATTATGGATATTTTTATGGTTATTAATATTATTATTTTTAATATTATCATTTGGTATTTTTCCATCACCTGTTACTTTCTTTGATTACTAGTAGCCTATTTATTGTTTTCTTTCCTTTAGTTTTTTTTATATACACTGGGCACATTTTGTCAAATGTTTTATGGTTTATATCGAATTTTTCGTTGGCTATTTTGCAATTAATACACTCATTAATTTCCTGCTGCTTATCACAATTAGATGTCTTATAGGCTTTGTGACATTTAAGACACTTTTCTGTATTTGTACAGTCAGCCGATTTATGATTGAAGCCTTTACATTTGTAGCAACGCATTACAGTTATAGCATCAAACACTTTACACCTTTCCCAACCAATACATAGTTTTTCGGCAGCCATTATTTAAGGGAAAGAATCCCTATCCACTTCAATTATTGCATTTTGCATTTCCTTGTTATAATTTGTTATCACGTTTAATTTAACTACTTTTGAGTCACTCACTTCTATAAAACTATTTTGTTTTTTTTTAGTTTATCTATTATTTAATTTTCAGTAAATTTATTGTTCATATCCATTATTTCGAATTTTGGATTTATTTCAAAAGGAATTTAGATATCATATCCCTCTTTCATTTTTTTTTCGAGTTCCTTTTTTATTTTTGCATGATTTTTTTTAGAGTCCGTTTCCGTTAAAATAGTTCCGTTAACTCTATTTACGATATTTTTTTTTAAATTTTTTGAATCTACCTTCATATTGAAGTCTTTTTTTGTTATGACACTTTTTTGTTTTTGTTTTGGATTTATTATTAACGGTATATTTTTTTTCATTACAATTGGAAAGTCATTTACACAGTTTTTTGTTTTTTTTTAAATATCTGCAAATGACACTTTCATTTTTGAAGACTTCCGTAATTTTATGAATTTCTTTTTTTTTGAAAATTTTTAATTTCATCTAACCTCTCGATGTAATTATTTTCGATGGCTCTAAGTAATTCCATAACTTCCTGTTCGTTATGTTTTATTGCCGTTTCATAGGCTTCTTTGTATTCCTTGAGATGTTCATTATTTTTTGCTGTAGCTTGTTCCATATTCTGCAATACCAGGGCCCTATTTCATAAAACTATTAGTCTAATACTAATAAACTAATAATTATTAGAACTAATAAATATGGAGTAATACTTTTTTGTTTCATAAAAATTTTCTGCAACTAATAAAATTTTACTAATAAATTATTACTTATTATCATTATATTTTATACATAATATATATTTGTTAGTATATAATATGTATATACCATGTATTTATTTATATACTTATAAAAATGCACCTTAAAATTGCATTGATGAAACTTAAATAATAGATATAAAATAAAAATATAATATTCTTTAGAGTACCTAGTGTAATAACATCAAAAGTAAATATCGTAGAATTATTATTTCTTCATTACAACAATTAATAAAAATAATTAATTTAAAATTACTTATATGTTTTTCAAAAATAAATTTTACAAAATTATGCATCGGGTTTTTTTTAATAAAGTAAATTATTGATTTTAGTATAATTTACTTCGTGTGATGCTTACAAGCAAAAAATTAAAAGTTTATAAAAATTAATTAATCAAAAAAAAAAATGTGTTCGAAAGACTTAAAATTGTTGTTGTTAGAAGAAATTGACACAAGAAAAGAAATTTTATTTGGAGCTTTTTCTGAAAAACTTACAAAAAAACATAAATATGAGAAAGCCATCCATGAGAAAGCAATTGGACATATATGCGGGATGCATTTTGGCCGAATACAAAAAAATGCACAATGGTAAGGAATTTTATTTTAAAAATAAATACCAATGGTATTTCAAGATATTGTCAAATTATAGGCAAAAGTTGACAATGCCAAAAAAACCGGCGCAGGGGGTGGCAAGGAGTGCATTCTAAATGAAGTTGATAACAAAGTCTTGGATATACTTAACAAGGATGCACCAGATATTGTAGGGTTACCAGTTTCAGAAACATTTGAAGATGAAATTCCGATTACTGATATAGTTTCATCTTTAAATGTTTCTGATACTGACGATCCTATAATATCTGAAAATACAAATGCATCTAAAGATAGTATTCCCATCAATGAAAGAACAAAAAATAAATTCTTGTGTCCAAGTTCCACAGGTAAATTTATAGATTTGTATATTTAATTTTATCTAGAACTATCCGTTTTTCTTAGAGCCGAAGAGGAAACAGTATAATTTCAATGAAAGAATATTTGAATTGAAGGAAGAAAAACTAAAGCTAGAAATAGAACAAATAAAAAAGCAAAATTTGAAATTAGAGCTAGAAATAGAAAAAACCAAAATGGAAAATCAAATATTATTAGTACAAGTTCAAAAACTAAAAAGAACTACGATTTACGAAAAAAATAATGAAAACGATACCTTTATACTTCCAATAAATGATTATTAAAAAAAAATAAAAATAAAATAAAAATTTTAAAAAAGAATTATGTATTATGCATATTTATAAATAAAATTATTTAAACTCAATTTATGAATTTTTGATTTTTGAAAATAATTAATTTTATAATGTTAATTATAATGTTATACGTATATAAATTAATGAAAATACTCTCGGAATAGTAAAATGTTAATCGCAAAAAGTGTTAATAATTTCTTGGCGTCTTGTTATTCCACTATTCGTTGTAAGTAATATATTTACTTCCACATCATTTTCATTTTGGATTTCTTCTTCCAAGTCCATCAAATTATCATTATGTATGTCTTCCCAACTCAAATTACAAAGTGTAATACATGCTTTTATTATTTTGCAAGAATAAATTGGATTTAATTTTAAATAATTCAAGCATGGAAATTTTTCTTTTAGTACACCAATAGCGTTTTCTATTAAGCGCCTAGTTGACTTATGAGCTCGATTGAATCTTTGCACTGCTACATCATTTAGATTACTTCGTTCCGGCGTTATAAGCCATTCGTTACATCCATATCCAGAATCACCTAATAAAACAGATCTTGGATATGGTCTCCAACCGTTTTCCATTTTTGAATATAATACACTATTTCTCAATACTCTGGCATCATGTACTTTACCGGGCCACTTCGCACTAACATAATAAAATCGCAAATCCGGTCCACATACTAGCATTACATTTATGGAATGATTTCCATGTCGATCTACAAAACGATCCTCAAACTCTGTAGGAGCACTAATTTTTACAAGTGTGCCATCTATACATCCTACGACATTCGGCAAACCCGCAACTGCGTAAAACTGTTCTATAATTCTAGTAATATTTCTAGGCCATCCCATTTCATTTGGAGCTACTTTTTCGTTAATAACATCAACAACTTTTTTGATTACTCGGCACACTGTTGCCTTGGAAACACCATGCATATCTGCAATTCCGTGATATTGGCAACCATTTCCAAGCCAATGAAGCGCTATTAAAAGTTGCTGAGTTGCAGAAAGAGCGTGGTTCCTATTCGTTTGATGTTGCAAATCTGATGCTATAAAATCTCTTAAATTTATTAAAATATGCAGCTTTAAACGAAACTTCTCATTAAATTCATAAAACGGAGTTAAATTAAAATTAACTCGTTCCCGAAAAACACGGCTTCTTCTTATTATAAAATAATCATCGTAATCACTTTCACTATCAGAGCTTAACATCATTTTTAAATTTATACGGAATTATTTTCAAGTTGTAACGAAAATAAAATGTTGTTGATTAATGTAAGGTATGTATAATACTGAGTAATTTTTTTTTAGATTTTATTATTATTTATTTATTTTTTACAAAATATTTAAGATTATTTAAAAAAAAAAAAATAAATTTGTTGCATACAATATAAAGTTTGAACCTTCTTTATATCTAAATATTCTAATATTTAAAAGACTAATAATGAGTTTATTAGTCTTTCTAAACTAATAAAAATTTACTAATAATTATTAGTGTAGCGACAAATAATTATTAGTCTAATAGTTTTATGAAACAGAAACCCGCTTTGCAGTAATAAAATTCACTAATAATTATTAGAGTAGCACTAATAAAATATTAGTGTTTATGAAACAGAATTTTACTAATAACTAATAAAATATTAGTAAATTCACTAATAATATTAGACTAATAGTTTTATGAAATAGGGCCCTGGTCTACATTTTGAATGTACTGGAGACAGTCATCGCAGATAAATTTGATATTTTGGTTTGCGCACAGGATACTAATTGTGGATTGATCCACACCAGAACATTTAAATGCACAATTCAATTCCTGTTTCACCTTTAATTTTCATCTTGCATTTGTGACACGACACCATTACAAGAAATTAAAATTATTTTTTACTTTTTTTTTGTTTGTACCCGATTATTTTTTTTATTATTAATTTTCCGTTACCGTTAAAATTAAAAAATTAATTAAAATTTGTACCGATAAAGGAAATTAAAACACGTCCGTATAGTTTTGAATTTAATCAATAACAAAAATATACCTTTGACATTCTCTTTTTAGGTGGGCATCAAAAGATGCAATGTTGAGCAAGTTTCGCTTTAAATTCTAAGCTAATTTTATTTGTTATTTTCAAAATATATGAAAAGAACATAAAATAAATTTTGTTTTTATCGTTATTTAATTGTTTATATCTATCTGTAGCTACTTCATCTGTTTTACATTCTAAATAAAAAAAAAAAAAAAAATAGTGTTTTAGTGGCATCCATTATTCCAAAATACGATCTACCACGTTTTGTAAAAACACCCATCTTGTAAGAAACAATCTTAAAATCTTATGCGTTTTCGCGTTAAAATATTCCTGACATTTACTAAAATCATTTTGTCTTTTTGAGCTATGGGCAAAGTAATCGTAAATATTCCTGCATAGATTTTCAATGTTGTTCGGAATATATTTAGCTGCTTTATTCGAAACATAAAAAAATCTGGTACCAATTCTTTGAATAAAGTTGCAACCCCTCCATGTTTATCTACCATTACCAAAGAATTGTCTGCAGAAAAGCTGATTAAATTTTTTAAAGAAATATTATATTTCTCAAAAAAATTAACAATAGCCTGATAAATAGTTTTCGCATCTGAATTTTTCAAATTTCAAATCAAAAAATCGAACATTCATACCAAGACATTTGTTGAAGATATATCCGTCTATTAGGGAAAAATGTTGGCTTTGTAAATCTTTTCGTAAATTATTAATATGTTGTCCCTCCAAAAAATCTGTTATTACTTTAGTATTTTCTTTTTTCGTTCTAGCCATTTAAAAATATTTAACCCTTCTGGGTGAAACTTGTGGTTACGTCCACATCCAATACGATCTAGAAATGTCTTTGAATTATTATCTTCAGGTTCTGATTCACTAAAATTATACATTCTCTTTTCGACTAAATATACAATTTCTGTTTCCCCCTCCTTGTTCTTATTATTTTTAATCTGTAATTAAATTTAAATATAAAATAAAATTACCTAATTCTATTAATTTTTTTACTTACCTTTCCATTTATGTGAAAAACTGAAAAGAATCAAATTCAAAAGATATCTGGGGTGGAAGCACGTAACTTTGTTTCAAACACTTTGGTTGAAAAAAGAAAGTGAAAGCACGAAACTTGAAACGCTTATTTAAGTAAAACGCCAGAAATTTTAAACAACTTACGTGCTGCCGTTTTTAGAATTTTTTGATGATTGTTATTTTAAGATGTTTTATTTTATTTAATTTATTTTGCTCCATAATTTCAAATACATTTTTGTTTTTTTTTTCACTTAGATATAGATTTTTTATATATCTTTACTACAGTTAATTTAAATATTTTTTTTCCTTCCTCTTTTTATTTCCTCTTTTAATTTTCCCGGTTTAGGAAAATAGCCTAATTTCAAACATGAATTGTAAATTAGAGTTAAATATTTTTTCGCATTTTCGCAAGTTTTTTTATGCACAGATTAGAGATATGGTCTATACAGGTTGATTTCTTAGCTTTTAATTGAGAGATTATTTCATTGACTGTTTTCAATTTTATTTGGTCAAAACTCTCAATTATGTCTTGTTCAATTTTACCTATTGAAAACTGGTCGCATTGCCACTTAAGTTACAATTGACAGTATGTTTGTCAAAAAAATGTTTGGCTAATGCTTTGGCTTTTCAGCGTTTGTAAAGTGTACGTTATTATTGTTGTCTTTTAGGACGGCTATATATTTATTTTTACTTTTGATAATCTTTGCAATTTTCCAAAAGGGCTTTGACGATTTTTTGAGTGTCTTTAGGGTACTAGACCATTTCATATTGCGATGTTCTTTAATTTTGTTTTTAATTAAAAGATTGAAATGATTTAACTGTGCGTAAAAAATTAGGTTTCGACAGCGCATCCATTTCCTTCTAACACAGTTTCTTTGCCTTATTAGTTTTAAAATATAATAGGGTAATTTTTCTGTATATTGCTTAATAATTTTCCTAGGTACGGTTCGTTCAGTTGCTGCTTTAATTTTAGAATTTAAGTTAGATATCATATTGTCTATTTGGTAACAATAGTCAATATAATCATTATTATTAAAAGAAAATTCTTTTTTCAAAATCTTCTGGTACAAGTGACAATTTGCATTATCAAAATCCAAATAGGTACGATCAAGTTTAATGGTTTCTTTATTTATATTTAACATGACTGGCAAGTGGTAAGATGAAAGATCATTAAAGGTAATAGGCTGAGAGCAAAATTGTGATATGTTGGTTAAAAAAATATCAAGTGTAGAAGGTAGAGAATTTCTACTGCTAGGAATAAAAGTAGGATCAAGAGTATGTAATAACGTGAACCTATCAGTTAAGAGCAACTGTTGTAAAGTATTACCCCAAGTATAAGCTCGACAGCATCCCCACCTTTTGTGTCTACAGTTAATATCACCACCTACAATGAAGTCACCCGTGGTTCTTGAAATTTTTAGTAAGTCTTTTTTGAATAAATTGTTAATATTGTTTTTGTTATGACTACTTATATTGCTATTTATGTAATTTTTAGTACCAAATTTTCTTTCCATCTTTTAATGTAATTGAAATGCCAATATTTTCTATTAAGTCTCATTTTAAAGGAGCTAAAAGTTCGTGTTTAAGACCTTTCCTAATAATTATTGCTACACCACCACCACTAGTTGTAAGACGATCATTTCTATAAACGTTAAAATGTTGATGTTTTAAAATATCACTGCTATTAAGGCATGTTTCGGATATTAAGCCAATATCAACACTATTACTTAACATAAAGATAAAGAATTCCAAATTTTTGTTTTGGATTGACTTGGAATTCCAAGTTAAAATATTGATTTTACTATTATTAACGCTCATCTTGAATATAGATATTTAACCGAAAGTCAGTTATTATAGAAAATTTGAACAATTGCTTAATTTACTTAATAGTTCATTTGTTAATTGTACTATTTCCTGCACATGATATTGAAAGGTAATGTAGCATTGGGATTGTTATAGTTGTTGTTGCTATTTACGTTGTTATTAATATTGAGAGAGTTTGGAAAGTGTGTATTGTAATTGCTACTCAATATTGTGCTGTTGTTGTTTTTATTGATTGTACTGTTTTTGTTTGAATTAGAGACATTTTTGCAAGTTTTTGTATTGCGGTTTAGAAGAGAGATGTACGTTTTTTGTTGCAGATGTTATCAGTAGAATAGTGTTCACCATGACAATTAGCACATTTTTTTATTTCTTTATTTTTACATTCAGTAGTGGGATGATCGCCGGCACAGAAAGAACATCTTGTGTTAACACTGCAGTTACGCGAACCGTGACCAAACATCTGGCAATTGTAACATTGTGTTAGTTTTTTATTTGTGGATTTGCGTTCCCATCTCACTTTCGTGTTGTATATATTTTATTAAAAATTAGTGCGTAATTCGCTTATTTTTAAAGAATTTTTTTCCAAATAAATAATATATAATTGTAAATCATTATAAAAACTTGTTTTTTATTAATTATTTTAACTTCTATACATTTGAAACCTTTTTCTATTAAGTGTTTTTTTAGATCATCACAATTATAACTATCCAAACCAGATAAAATAAATTTAAGTGGTTTTGTGTTTTTATCATCATATGTGAAAAATTCAAGTTTATTAGTTTTTAATTCACTGAGTGCTTTAATGTAAGATTCATTAGAATTACAATAAAATTTGATGCCTATTGAAATGGATCTTACAAAATAATCATTTACTAGTATCGCCCTGTGCTCGAGATTCGAGCTATTTTTCTTTTAAATTAACATACAAAATTAGTTTTTTAAAATTTATAATAGACTAATTTAACACGAAAAATTATATTTTTTTTCCTATACGTAATAAAATATATTGCAACAATGTTGTCAATAATTCTTGCGCTTGAAATTAGCTAAAAAAAAATTTATAATTTTTTCAGTTATAAAAACGTTGTTGTATTTTTGAATTTTATTCCTATAGCTAAAGTCGCTTTAAAGAGAGTATAATGTGGTACAGTTATTACACAAAACAAAGCGATTTAAATTGTTAATATAAATATTGTTCTAATATACAATGTTCTGAGAATTTGATTTAATTTCTAAAAATATACATAGGTATATTTACTGAAGTCAAGTAGCCAAAATTCTAGTTAATGGTGTTCGTCATATAGAAAACTAAACATTTTAGTACGGTTTGAATTTTTTTGTATCCGTTCCGTATGTATTCTGTTTCCTAACTAAAAATTGATGAATACCTACATGCTTCAGTTCCTTTAAAGGCATTTTTTAAATCTGAGTAGAGCATGAACTGTCAAAAAAAAAAATCGTGTTTTTTTTTTAGCTCTGAGCGCTCAGAGCGTGTGATTCATTTTTTTTCTTAAAGACATTTTGACGTTTGTTTAAGATTTTACTTGTAAAATAAAAATCAAAATGTTTTAATTTAATTTAATTTTTCGTGTTTTTTTATTAAATCTGAACGCTCTGAGCGTACTCTGTTCATGATCTGTTCATTAGAACGTGCTTATGTTGTTTAGAGCGTGCTCAGATATCTGCTGTGATTTAAAAAAACTCCTTATATAATATTCGTTCGTTATGTTAAAGTAAAACTAAAAAAAATTTTTATTCAAAAAAAAATTATTCGATGTTTAAAATGTAAAATAAAATTTTTAATTATCAGGGCTTAACCTTAATCAAAACATACAACGTACAATTTAAAAATACACATTTAAAAATATAAGAAAAACCGAAGACAATATTTTTATTTATCAATTTTTAAAATTTAAAAATCCGAGGTACAGTATATCGCGTTACGCGTATTTGGGTTGCTTTCATGTAAATTTATTTACATAATTACTTATTTCAAAATTTTTTGACAGAAATTTTTCGCGGTACGCGTTGATTTAGGTTGGGCCCTAAGTTACAAAACATTTAAATTACAAAATATTTTTTAAAAAAGTTTATTTTTTTTGTTTTTGCTTCCGTATGTTTCTTTCTGAATTAGTGAAGATTATGAAACATACTATAGGTATTTTCAATAATTGTGAATATAAGGTATAATTGTGAATATTAGAATTAAACATTGTAGAATATGCTAATTTTTGAGCGGACTCTTCGAACTCATTTGCTACAATTTTACATGATGTTCCAGCTTCAAGCTTATGTATAGTGCTTTTTCTTCTAATGAAATATTTTTTTTGTATTTTTGATACGTTATGTTATAATAAAAATGCTTCCGATATTAATTCAATCAGGTTCAATAAAAATACTTTCATGTTTAATTTGTAACTTAGAACTATATTTTATTCAACTTAATTTGGCTATTTATAAACTTAAAACTAACGCTACTAATACTAATTAACATTTAATTATTCTTATTATTAAATTGTGCAATATCAGTATATTCATATAAAATTTGGTAATTAATATCGTTTTCATTTCTTATCGATAATTATTATTAATTGGTATTGGTATTAAAGCATATCGTAATTATGATCGCATTCTTTGGATTCATATTTCTCAACTCGATAAGTCGGTCAATGTACTTAAATATGTTAATACAGTTATCCAAAGCATTATTAGTTCAATGGGCAATCCATTATGATATACTTTAAACTTGTGCGATAAGTATTATATAGTTTTATATTACATCTCCCTCCGAAAGAAAAAGGAAAGCGAGAAAAAAAAATTTTGTTATCATAATAATTTTATTTTGTTTACACATAACCACTTGTGTGGTTTTTTTTTTTGTCGCTTTTCTGTTCATTCAATTGTTTTTGTTTTTGAAATATTATGCTTTATTAATTTGAGGGTACCAAAAAAAAATATTATATTTGAACTTACTGTTAACATTGTTAATATTGTTTTTATATGAGAAAAAAAAAAAAATTTGATATAATTCAACGTAAAAAAAAATTTTATTCTAATTAAATTTTATAAACTTATTTTTATTATTTTGCTGAGCTGGCCAACTCATTTAAATTTATTAACCTAGGTCAGTTAAATTATTTTATGTTAAAGCAAAATTAAAAATATTTTTAGTTATTAATCTTATACTAGGATATCCAATATATAGTAAGTTAACTTAATATAGTTTTATTATAGAGATTATTTTTTATATTTTACTAATCTATTTTTATTTACAATTTCTTCTCTATTATTTGAAATTATAATTTTTACATTAGAACCTTCTATACTTTTTATTACATATGGGCCCTTATATAGAGCTTCCAATTTATGAGCATCTTCCTTTCTTATTAAAACTTCATCATTTACTTTAAAATCATACCCTTTCACATTTTGGTCGTGTAGTCTTTTGTTGTTTAATTTGGCTTTTTGTAGTAAGTATTGTGCGTTTTTGTTCATGACTTGTAATTTGTATTTAAGTTCTTTACTGTAATCGTCAAAGTTGTAAATTGGTTCAATTTTGCTGTTAAGAATAAATTCTGGTATTAATGGTGTTTTACCAAAAACCAATTCAAATGGAGCATATTTTTCTTGAAAGCTCACATTTGGTGTTGAATTATGACAATAAGTAAAGTATGGTAAGTAACTGTCCCAATTGTCTTTATTTTCGTTTATATATGAACGTAAGTATTCATTAAGAACTCTGTGATTTCTTTCTACAGTTTCTAAAGTTTCATGATGGTAAGCTGTAGAACACTTATGTTCAATATTTAACAACGAAAGAACTTCTCTCATTACTTGATTTTTATATTCGGTTCCTCTATCTGTTAAAATATTTTTCATAGGTCCGAATTAGGGTTGGCAATCCCGTGCTATATTTTCAATCCCGGGATTTCGGGATTGCATTTTCCTAATCCCGGGATCCCGGGATTAGTCCCGGGATTTTTAAATACATGTTCTTGAAATATATTAACATACTATTTTAACCAAATTAATAGAAAAAGAAAGAGATTAATTTTGTTAAAATAATATGTTAATATATTTCAAGAACAGGTATTTAAAAATCCCGTTAATATATTTCAAGAACAGGTATTTAAAAAAAATTACACATTCAAAAATAAGTTTATAAAAAATAGTTTATTAAATTATAAAGAAAATAAATGTTTTTATAATATTATACATCAAATTCATTATGTTTATAATATTCTTAATTAATAAATTATAAAGAGTTCATTGTTAAAGTTACATTTTTAATTATTAAATAATTATAAAAAAATACCTAATTATTCTTTGTTTTTTTTTAAAATAACTTTTAAGAAAGCATAGCATCCAAAGTTTCATCGCCCATACGACTTCTTATTTTCGTTGCAAAAAGTCCGGCCGCAGAAAAGGCACGTTCGGACTCTACACTGGTTGGTTTGATTGTCATTAGAAAATCATACGCTCTTTGCAAAAAATCACCACGTGTTCCTCCATTTTCAAACAATACCATTTCCTTTTGAATTTTCGCTGACAGCATCTCACATCGAATTGGCATCCTTGGAAAATGTGCTTGTTTTATAGCTTTATTGAGCTCGTCTGCAATAGTTAAAGGTTGTTCAAGAGAAAAGGAAAGAGATTCAGATGGAGAATCAGAAGAATCTGAAACAATTTCGATAGGTGCCTCATTTGAAACAGAAGATTCAACTTCGGACTCATGAGCTGTTAGTGCTGTAGCTGGATTTGCAGCATCTAATCTTTCGAGTAACTCAACTATTATTTTGCGACATTTTACGGCAGATGGAACTGTTACGAGCGCTATTTCAGATTCGGACTGAACGTTTGTCCTACCATTATGTAAATACTGAAGTACACCACTGATATCTGTCCGCCTTTGTTGCATGCGAAGAATGAGAGCTGAATGCAATTTTTGACATATAACTTTGTTAGAATCTTTAAGTTTTTTTAACATAAAAGTTATAGCAACATCGGCTGTGAACAGACTAGCATCCCGACGACAAAGGGCCTCGACTGTTGCTTTTACTGGTACTAGAGCACTAATGATAGAAGATATCATTTTAAGCTCATCATTAGATAAAGCAAATGATTCACCTTCAGGTAGACTTATGTCTATCAATGCCTTTTGAATACAATTTTTTAATAAATAGATACGTTCAAGCATTGACAAAAGGCTGTTCCACCTAGTCATGCAATCTTTTATTAGAGTTATTTGCTTCCCAAATTCAGCCGCAACATATTTCTGCAAGATATCGTTTTTTGTTGGCGATCGTCTGAACATTACTATCAATTTTTGTACCTTTTTGATCACTGGAGCGGAATTTATCTCAGTAACATCACTTTGGTTTCCTCCATGCCTATGACCAGAATCGAGATCAACCAATTCTTCGTTGTCAGAAAAAATTTCATCGTCGTTACTCTCCGAAAAATCGTGTTCTACTTCTGATTGTTCGTCTTCGTCGAATTGCTGATCTGTTTCTATATTTTGCTTTTGATATAGCACTTCAATTACGGCCAGTTGCACACCATGGGCAAAACATAATTGTTGATTTACAGGTAATAATCTCCCAACTTTTTTCATTACACTTGCTCCGTCAGTCATAATTCCGACGATATCTTTTCGCAAATCAAGTCCATATTCTGCGAGTTTTTGTTCTAGGAGCTCAATACATTTATCTGCAGGCATTGATCCTGTTATTCGAATTAAGCCTAAGCTCCAGAACTGACAATTTTGAGCATGTAAATTAATATTCATGTACCGACGGTTACGTAGTGATGTCCATTCATCAAACGATAAGGAAAATCTCTCACCAACATCGAATTGTGGGTTTTTTTTGCCATCTATTTCCGTAATTAATGAATTCTTAATTTTTTTGCTATAATCTACAAATATTTTGCGCACTGTGTTGACTGTTGTAGGTAAACTTTTGAATCCTGTTGCTATAAGACCTGCACGTAAATCAGAAGAACGGCATATAACGTTAAATGAAATCCCATCAAGTGCGGTTAACCTAGCAAGTGTAGCAGGAAGTGATTTTTCTTCTCGTTCCAGCATCGGAAAATACTTGGTTAACGTTTTCGATTTTTTTGTTGGTGGTTCATCTGATGTGTTAGCCGAAGTAGTAGCTGTTGTGATGTTAATTTTATGGACGGAAAGTAGATGCGTATGGAGACCTTTCGTTGACCCACCCCCAATTTTTAGAATTTTTTTGCAGTCGGTATACTTACACATCGCTGTCTGTCCTTTTTCTTCTCGTAAAAAATGTTTCCAAACAGCAGAATTACTTTTCTTTTCATAGTCTATGTAAGAAGCCATTATATTTTTAAAATTTGTTGTTCAAATAGTGCGAATGATAATTTAATTAAATCTACACTTTAAAATAATCAAAAACAATAACACGTAAAAAAATTATATACTAATTACGTCTGACTCTGAGCGCCAACAAAAAATTTTAAGAATATAATTACAAATTGAATATTGAAAAAAAAAAGTTCCAAGAATTTCGATTTTTAAAATTTATATATTTTAAGAATTTGAATGCAAAAAAAATTCCAAGTATTTTCTATATGACAAAATTCAAATCTCAACCGAAAAAATTTAAATTTGAAAATGTTCAACCAAAAACGATTGTTTTAAAGAATTTTTAAGGAAACTATAAGGTATTTTTCCTTTTAGGCTTAAAAAGTCAAATCCCGGGATCAAGTGCTCGATCCCGGGATTTCGGGATTGCTAAAAATTGCGGGATCCCGGGATTCCGAACCATAGTCCGAATATCAAAACACAGTTCTCAACTATGGCTTTTGCAACTGTTTTAGCCTCTTTGTTGGGAATTGGTACTGTTATTAAAAATTTAGTCAAGTCACAAATAATTGTTACCGCATATTGATTGTTGTTCATAGTTCTTGGCAACGGGCCAATTGTGTCGATTACTACTACGTCAAACGCTTTTTGTGGGGTCCCTGTTAATTGTAATGGTTCTTTGTGCTTCATTTTTGTCTTATTTAGTTGACATTTTGTACAATTTCTTATAAATTTAGCTATGTCTTTTGCCATATTTTTCCAATAATATTTTGTTCTTAACTTGGCATATAGTCTTTTCTGTCCAACGTGTCCTCCAAATATGGGGTCATTACGATATCTATTTAATATTTCGTTTTTATCTAATGTCTTTTTAACTGTTTTTGGTGTATTTATTATCGCGATTTTTAATTTGTTTAACACCCTATTACCTATTTCTTTGAATTCTTTTATAGTATATTGAGTAAATATGATATCATTATTATCTATTTCTAATTCGTTTATATTTAAATTGTTAGTTTTTTCTTCTAATCCGCGGAAAAATAACTCTAATGTTATTTTCTTTTTAACTATAAATTTACTCATGTCAAAATTAATTGCGCATTTTCGTTTTTTAAATATTTTACCTAGGATTTCATTTTTACATTTCATTAATTTTATTTTTGGAATTTTCCAATTTTTGAGTGCTTCATATATTTTAATGTCTCTATTTTTATTACAGTCTTCCTTAGAAGATTGTATTCTATCCTTAACATAATTATTATCATTTTTATTTTCATTTCTATTATTATTATTCTTGTTGGACGATCTTGTTTGTACTTTCATTATTTGAGCAGTTTCATTATTTTCATGGGTAAATTGTAAATCTTTTATATTTATGCGTGATAACGCGTCAGCTACTACATTTAATTTTCTTTGATATACTCTACTGTAAAGTTATATTCTTCTAAGTCTAATCTCATACATGTTAATTTGGAAGATGGATTTTTTAATGAAAACAGATAAGTTAATGGTTTATGATCACTTTTTACTGTCAAATATGTACCGTAAATATATGGTCTATAATGTGTAATTGCAAAATGGATTGCTGCTAACTCTTTTTCAATTGTGGACTTATTTGATTCACCTTTTGTAAAAGACCTTGAGGCGAATGAAATTGGTAAATCCGCACCATTATAGTTTTGAGTTAACGCAGCTCCTACCGCATCTTTTGACGCATCTACTACTAAGGTAAATTCTTTTGAAAAATCTGGATAATGTAAAATAGGTGGTTTTAATAATGAATTTTTTAATTTTTGAAAAGCCTTTTGACAATCTTCATTCCAAATGAAAGTTGCTTTTTTTCTAGTTAAAGCATTTAATGGTTCTGCTATGCCAGCGAAATTTGGAGTAAATTTCTGATAATAATTTGCGAAAGCTACGAAACGTCTAGTTTCGTCTTTATCTTTCGGTTTTGGATATTTGGTTATTACGTCATATTTAGAGTCATCTGGATATATACCTTGATCCGTACATTTGTGACCTAAATATGTAACTTCTGATTTGAAAAATTTACACTTTTCCAGATTTAATTTTAAATTATATTGTTGACATATTCCGAAAACAGATTTCAAATTCTTTAAGTGATGATTTTCTGAATACCCTGTTACTATTATATCATCCATATAAAGAAAACATTGTAAGGGTGTTGCACCTGCGAAAGCAAGTGACATCATTCTTGAAAATGAATTCGGTGAGACGTTAAGTCCGAATGGAAGAACTTTCCATCTATAGCTACCGGATTGTGTGCTAAAAGAAGTTATGTCTCTAGATTGTTCATCTAGTGGTACTTGATGAAAACCAGAGTATAGATCCAATACTGAGAAAAATTTAGTTCTACCTAAATTATCAAGAATATCTTCTATTCTTGGTAAAGGAAATTTATCGGCTATTAGTTTTTTATTAACCATCCTATAGTCAATACACATTCTCCATTTATTTTGATTCCCTTTTTTCGGTACTTATATAATGGGGCTGTTATAGTTAGATTGACTAGGTTCAATCAATTTATTTTTAAGTAACTTATTAACTTGTTTATTTATTTCTTCCGTTTGCGTATGAGCTTGCCTGTAGTTTTTAATATATACTGGATTATCATCCATAATCCTTAATTTTGGTTTATAAAAATTGTTAACAGACATAGGGTCTGTTTCTAATTGAAAAATATTGGAATATTCATCACATAGTTTAAGCAGTTTGGGTAAGTATACTTTATTTTAATTTTTTGCAATTATGTCATTTAATTCTTTTATTCTCATATTATTTTTATTGAAATTTTGTTTTAAATTTATTATTTCAAAATCAGACAATGGTAAAGTTTTTAATTTGGTATCAGATGATATTATTTTATTTTCTGAATTTGTATTCATAACTCGAACAAAAGGGGTTTTAGAGGCCGCTATTGTTCTAGGTATGAATACTCCTTCTGAAATTTCCTGATCCAAAATTAGACATTCTTCCTCTGAAGTTAAATGGAATTTTCTTAAAACTTCTGAACGTGCTGGTAATACTATTGTTTGTGTATTAGGGCCGCTCAAAATTGGAATTTGTAATATATTACAATTTGTTTTTATTGATACTGACATATTTTCATAGTCAATATTGCATTTATAAAATTTTATAAAGTCTTTGCCGAGTATTCCATCTGCTGGTATATCGAAATTGTCTGGTACAACGTGTAGTTCGCATGATAGTTCGAAATTTTGTACATAAACTTTTGTATATACAGTACCCAAAGATTTGATATATGAATGAGTTATTCCTTTTATTTTTATTGTATCATTTTTATTTAAATTAAAATTGTTGTTAATAGATGAGATTTTTATTAAGGAAATGTCTGCCTAAGTATCTATTAGAAAATTTAGTTTTGCTTTATTTAATTTAGTGAATATTGAAATGTAGTCTGAAAAATTAAGATTTAACGTATAGATATTTTTAATTGAATCATTTACTCTTCTGATTCTTGTATTTCTGCCCCCCTCTGCCCATGCCATTGAGGGGCTGTAATGTTTTCCGTATACCTAACATTACTATAATTTCTATTATTGCCTGTATTATTATAATTTCTATTTTGTTGATTATTATTATAATTGTTATTAAATCTATTATTATTACGAGAATTGTTATAATTTCTATTTTTATTAAAGTTGTTGTTGTTCCTATATTTATTTTTATTAAAATTATTATAATTATTATTAGGTCTATTCAGTGGCGTAGCTAAACATTTTGGGCCCTTGTGCAAGAATCAATTTTGGGGCCCACCTACAAATCTTTTCTTATTAAATAAAATATACAAAGAAAATCTTATATGTAATTGATTTTATTTTTTAAAAAGTTTTTTTTCTTGCTTTTGATTCTGCGAATGTATTTATTAAATCTGTAAGGTCCATTTTTAAAGCCTCTGTGTATTCGATGGATAATAGTGAGTAGTTAGGATATGAGAGAGCTAACGTATGAAAAACGCAAAAACTTGCTATTTGCCGTTTTTTGCCACTAGATGTCGGTAATTTGCCGCTAGTGTCGACTAGATGTCGGTGTATTTGCCGCTAGTGCTCACTAGTTGTCGATGAGTGTATGAGAGAGCTAATGTATGAAAAACGCAAAAAATTGTTATTTGCCACTAGTGGTCACTAGGTGTGTGTGAATGTGTTATTTGCCGTTAGTGGTCACTAGATGTCGGTGAACGTCGAATAAATTATATGAGAGAGCTAATGTATGAAAAAAGCAAAAAGTTGTTATTTTCCGTTAGTGGTCGCTAATGTAGAAAAACGTAAAAAGTGGTTATTTGCCGTTAGTGGTCACCAGATGTCGGTGAATGTAAAAATTAAAGATTAGGGTTGTGTACAGGGTAAAAAGTGAAGAAAAAATGGGATCGTGTACAGATCGTGTACATTTGGTGATAATTTTTGTGTTATGAAGCGTTTGTTCAAGACAAGTTAATTCAATAAATAAAAAAAAAAATATTTAAATATGCTGATAAGAAAATAAAATATTTTTAAAGCATGAGCTTTTTTTTGGATTGTTGTTGAATTGAATTATATTGATAAGAAATTTAAAATTTTCAAAAAGTGAAACATAATGTAAAAAGCAAATAAAATAAAAATCTGAAATGACGTCAGGGGATTCCTATTGTTAATTTTAAAAAGAAAAAACAAAAAAATAAAAAAGTTATCATAAATAATATATTTTGAATATTATATGTTAATAAGTATTTTAGTTTGTTTAAGACAAGGTAATAAATAACAACAAAAATATTTAAAATGGATCATAAAAAAATTAAACTAGAATTTTGTTGTGATGTTTGTAAAAAAATATTCAAACGAAAATATGATTTGGAACGACATAAAAAAATACATAAATACTGTTCTTATTGCAAAATATTTACAGTCAACTGGGTTTATCATTTAAGAACAAATTTACATAAAATGAATGCAGCAGAGAAATTGAGGGGCAATGTTAGAGTAATCAATGAATCATTTGAAAGAAGACTTCAAACATTTTTAATTGATAATGATGATGAGGGGATTATTGTTCCAATCGAATTTTTAAATAAAAATAAGGATAATATTCTTACTATTCTGAGGAATTCATTATTGAAACATAAATTTTACAAAATGAACTTCGAACTGTTTGCTGAATATGTAAAACCTTATTCAGATGGTGACGGTGATGATAACGATGAATTGCAATTAAGCATTAAATCATTTCAATCAAAAATGGTTTTAATTTTAAATGAAGTTGCTATCAATTCTAATTATAGCGAAATTATAGAGAGTATAATAAAAAGAAGTGAAGAATTTCAAGAAATGGACAGTGGATGGGCGTTACTTCGTATTATTGGACTCGAAATAAATATAAATAAATATGAACCAATAAAAGGATCACAGTACATTGAACTCCCCAAATCAGTAGAAAAGAAAAAGGCATGCATAAATGTGAAAAATTCTGATGAATATTGTTTTAAATGGGCATTGATATCAGCTTTAAAGCCTGCAGTAAATGAATCATGGAATCCAAGAAGTTATAATATAATTGATATAGCGGCGGCAGAAATTTTTTTGAATGGTGGAAAAGTAGAAAATTTAAAATTTGGAAATATATTATTTCCTATTAAAATAGACGATATTTATAAATTTGAGGAACTCAACCCTGATGTAAGTGTGAATGTTTTTGGTCTTAATTTAAAATCAAAGAAAAATAATGAACACGAATTGATTGGTCCATATTTTTTAACAAAAAATGAAAAACAGCATCATATAAATTTATTGATGATTGAATCGAATGAAAGATATCATTTCGTTTATATAAAGGATTTATCGAAATTTTTAAGAAAATCTCTTACGAGACATAATGGTCGAATATACATTTGCAATAGTTGTTTGCAATATTTTGATGAATTAGAAAAATATGCGATTCATAAAAATCAATGTGGAAAGATTGTTTGCAACTTACCAGATGAAGAAAATAAAATTTTGAAGTATGCTGATTATCGACTTCAAATGAAAGCACCATTCGTAATATATGCAGACTGCGAGAGTTTATTGAAACCGATAGCAACATGTAAGCCAGATGTAAATGGTCCTTCAACTACTAATATTAAGGAGCATGTTGCGATTGCATTTGCATATTTTATAAAATGTTCCTTTAATGAAAATTTGAATAAATATGTGGAATGTGTAGGAGCAGATTGTGCACAAAAATTTATTTTATCACTAATTAATGATTGTAGCAAGCTTTATAGAAATTTCAATTTGAAAATTCAAAAAATGAAACCTTTAACACTAGACGAAGAATTACAACAGTTAACGGATTCCTGTTGCAGTATTTGTGGTAAGCAATTAGATTATATTAATAGAGTAAAAGACCATTGCCACTATAGTGGTAATTATAGAGGTCCAGCATATAAAGAATGTAATTTACTTTTTAAAAAACCTACATTTTTTCCAATATTTTTCCATAATTTTTCGGGTTATGATTGTCATTTATTGTTTAGATCTTTAAATTGTGTTGAGGGAAGCATTAGTGTTTTACCGCTAAATAAAGAAAAATACATATCTTTAACTAAACGAATTTATCTTTTAGAAGAGAATGTTAGCTTTTCTTTAAGATTTCTCGACAGCTTTCGATTTATGAGTGAAAGTCTCAATAGTTTGTTTAATAATCTAGATGATAACAAAAAGCATCACATTAAAAATAATTTCGGAGAGCACTATAATTTGATAACAAAGAAAGGTATATTTCCCTACGAATATTTAGATTCTTTCGAAAAATTAAATGATACTTTCCCATCTCAAGCTGCATTTTATAATGAATTAACAAAAACACCATGTTCAGATTCTGATCACTATTACGCATATACAGTCTGGAGAACTTTCAAATGTTGTAATTTGTTAGATTATATGAACATTTGTTTGAAAACGGATGTCTTAATATTGACTGATGTTTTCGAAAGTTTTCGAGAAATATGTATGAAAATTTATGATTTAGATCCTTCTAATTTTTATACTGCACCAGGGCTTTCTTGGCAAGCAATGTTGAAATATACGAAAATTGAATTAGAACTATTTACTGATGTAAATATGTACAGCTTTATTAAAAGCGGAATGCGTGGTGGAATAAGTCAATGTTCTTTACGTCATTCAACTGCAAATAACAAATATATGAAGGAAAAATATAATAAAAATGATCCCACACAATATATTGTGTATTTAGATGATGTAAATCTTTATGGTTATGCAATGTCACAATATCTACCGTATAAGAATTTTAAATGGATGGAAAAATCTTTAATATCAAATTTCGATATTACAAAAGTATCGGATAATTCAAATCTTGGTTATATTTTAGAAGTAGATTTAGATTATCCAGAAACTTTACATGATTTGCACAATGACTTACCGTTTTGCGCAGCAAAGGAAATTCCCCCGAATGGGAAAATTGGTAAACTATTGACTACATTGTATAATAAAACTAACTATATAATTCATTATAAAAATCTTAAGCAATGTCTTCACAACAATTTAAAATTGAAAAAAATTCATAGAATTTTACAATTTGAGCAATCAGATTGGCTTAAAAAATACGTTGATTTGAATACTCGATATAGGCAAAATTCTAAAAATGAATTTGAAAAAAAATTCTTTAAATTGCAAGTTAATGCAGTTTTTGGTAAAACAATGGAGAACGTTGAGAAATATCGGGTCATCCAAATAGCTGATACTTGGGAAAGTAAAGGAAAACATTTAGGTGCGAAAGCTTATATAGCAAGACCTGATTTTCATAATTTATCATCTTTTACAAATAACTTAGTGGCAATAGAAATGAAAAAAACAAAAATTTGTTATAACAAACCTATATATGCAGGTTTCAGTATATTAGAGCTATCAAAAGTTTTGATGTATGATTTTCATTATGATTTCATGAAAATGAAATTTAAAAATAAAATTCAATTGAATTATATGGATACTGACAGTTTTGTCTATACTATTCAAACTGAAGATTTTTATGAAGAAATCAAACCCGATCTTCATAAATTTTTTGATACTTCAGACTATGAAGTAAATAACCCTTATGGTTATCTATCCCTAAATAAAAAAGTATTAATGATGTTTAAGGATGAAATGAATGGAAAAATTATTTTGGAATTTGTAGGTTTACGTTCAAAAATGTATTCCATTAAAGCGGACAAAAATAATGTTATTAAAAAATCTAAAGGTATAAAAAAAATTGTTGTTGATAATTTAAGCATTGATGATTAAAGAAATTGTTTAAATACTAAAAAAATATTTTATGAAAGTATGCAAATTTTTAAGTCTAAACTGCATACAATTTACACTCAAGAAATCAACAAAGTTGTTTTAAATTGTTTAGATAATAAGAAGTATGTAATGCATGATAATATTAGAACATTGTCTTGGGGACATAAAAATATTTTGTAACAAAAAAAAAAAAAAATTATTTGAAAATAAAGTACATATATATATTAAATTAAATAAATTCAAAAAAAAATTTTATTTCATCATTTTCCCATATAAAATTGACGAATTTCAACAGCCTTTTCATCATAATAGGCTGCTGAGATTATTTTACATAAATTTTTTTTATAGGGCAGCTAATACACTCGGGTCCTTGATGAGATATAAAATATTCAGCATCTTCCTTGCAGTCAAATTCAGCAACATAATACTGTAAATGGAAAGTTGACCACCAAGATTTTTTTGATCTCTCCTCCATTTCCAAAAAGCACTTTACACAGAAAACCTGCTCTGGGGAAGTATGACGTTGACAGACTTGCTTGAAATCATAATCATCCCAGAGCAGATCATAGAATCTGTATACAGCACAGCAAGGCTTTCCTGTGTTTGCAGCTTCCATAATTTGATATTCACATGGTAAACCATATGATGAATATCCCATTTTTTCAATTTCCGACTTTGTGGGCATTTTTCTTTACCGAAATAATTAAATCTTAACTAATGAAAACTTTACTAATTTATAATTAATTTTGTTTATTTGCTTCTGCTTTTATATAAAAAAGAAAACAAAATAAATTTAAAAAAAATTTTAAAAATTTAAAAAAACTGCTTCTTATCATAGAAGTACAGCATAAACCGCAAAGATACATTCTTTAGTATATAATATTCTTATACATTTCTTGTTCTTGTTCTGAATTAAAGTTTAATTTTTTTTTCTTATTACCAAAAATTTGAAATGATCTAATTCGATTCTTATCATAGAAGTACACTTTAAATCGTAAATCAAGTAAGCATTTGAATGTTTTGTAGAAATAAGATGTCGAATGTTTTGTAAGAAATTTTGGGTACTATAAAACCACAATCATCCTGTTAAAAAAAAAAAAACAAAAAAAACAAAAAAACCAAGTCCAATAATTTTCTAAGAAAAAAAATCTATCCAATTCCAATAATTTTCTTGAGAAAAAAAAATATTGTTATCAAAAAAATCTATCCAAGTCCAATAATTTTCTTAAGAAAAAAATATAGTTCTATCATATTGTTATATTCTTATCAAATTATGTATGTAGTAAATAAGTGAATTAGAATTTATAGAAATTTCTGCACCATAAAACCGCATACATCCTTTCATATTAGAAGATTTGAATTTTATAAGGCTAATTGCTAACAATTATTTTCATATAAATTACATGTAATTTCTTCAAGACTATTTGTATTCAAAAGCTATTCAAACTATTCACATAAGAGTCTGACAATAAACATTTAAAAAATTGGAAAAATGGAAAATTTTGCAGAAAACATTAACAAAAAATTCAGCGTTGTAGAAGTGCCTACAATAAAAATGAGCGAAGTGGAGCAGAGAAAAAATTTCAAAATTAAATGTTTAAAACGTGTTGCAACCATATATGGAGGAAGAATAGTTCTAGAAACCAGTGAGTTCAAAGTTTTTTTACCCATCCGTTACAAAACATTAACGGATAAAGAAATCAAAACTTTAAGTTCTGGAAGTTTCGTATTCATAAATGATGGCGAAATAGGAAAATCTTATAAAATAAGATTTGTACCAATTGAAACTATAGATTTGGAGGAGGAGGAGGAGGAGGAAGAGGTTGATTCTGAAGATGCAGAAGATATTATATAAAAAAAAAAAAATATTATATTTTTAATTTTAATAAAAAAAAAATTTTAATAATTGAAAAAAAGATTTTTTTTATTTTTTCAAAAGATAATTTTATTTTTCAGATTTTTTTTAAATTATTTTTCATGAAATACAGGTGTTTTTTTTATTTGATGATTATGGTGAACATCATCCGCTTTTTTTTTGGTTATCCATTCTTAAACTGATATGAAATACAATTATTTTGATTGATCAGCATTTTCATTATATAAATATTTTCAAGAGCGCAAAAACCCTTATGATTGAAAGAACATTTACTAATACATTTAGCATGCTGATCTTTTAATATTTTTAAACTTGTTGAATCATGTTTATCTAAATCGATGATATTTGATTGTTTTAAAATTTGTTTTATCCAAGATTTTTTTTCACTTCCTTTAACATAAACAACATTGATATTGATTACAAATAGCTTTAAGAAATTTATAATGTCACGAAAATTTGTTTTACCATCGCACCATTTAAATCCATGATGATTTTTTGTTAACCAATTATTGGTTTTTTGTATTTTTTTATCTAAAAATTGATATCCACAAGGAGGTTTAATTACAAAATGTTGAATTTCATTATTTGAACTTAGAATAGCAATTTCCTTTAATATAAAATTATTTTTATTATCTCGGAAACCTTGTATATCTATAATTACGTAATCCATGTTTTTATATTTCGGAAGAATTAAATTGATTAAATTTAATATATTTGTATAGTTTGTAAATTAAAAAACTTATACAATGTAATCCAATCATAAAAAAAACCCCTGCAATAAATGGTGGAATTTCAAAAATGCAACAAGAATCTGAAGATAATGATGATGATTCCGTACAATTTTTTCTCATATTATTTATTAATGCACATCCAAATAATTTTATTAACTTCTCCTGTTAATGGCTTAAATTCTACTAAGCGGTCATGCAAAATAAGACAGTAAGCTGTAGTATTGTCTGGAATTTTTTTTAAAGTCTTAAATTCAATTTTGACATCGACTGGTCCCATTTTAAGATTATCATTTTGATAACGAGTATCAATTATGAAGATTGGAGAATCAGTTTTAAAGTGGTCGCATGAAACTAAAGGCTCTGATATTGAGTTACTATAATAAAAGCTTCTAAAATTCGAATATGCTTTATATGCTAAAGCATAACGATTTTTTGCAAAATCTAAATTCATATCTTCATATGGGTATGATTCTGAATTTAAATATACTTTTATATTTTCAATATCACAATAATTAAAAGTTGAAGGATCTTCTTCCAGCTTATTTTGTTTGCCAGTTTGTAGAGCCAAAAACAATAAAACGAGGTTTTTCAAGTTGTGAGGCTGTTTTAACATTCCAAATATGATGTATAGTTCCAGCTGGTAATGTAGGATATTCATGTAATTCCCAATTTCTAAAAGGAATTTTCATAACTGACCCATTTTCAATACTTTTGTATAAATTTAATTTAAGATTATCAGCTAAGTTAATATGTTGAACCTTCCAATATATTTTTGTAACAGTAATTTTTGGTTTTTCACTTGCATTAGCGCTGCTACATAATAATGAATTATCATTTGATCGAGAACGAGTTAATATTAACTCATGTTTTGCATTTGGAATAATGTTTTTGTAGTCTTCAGCAAACCCTATTAATCTTTTTAAGGGTATACAAAAATTAAAATATAAATTATTTATTTTAATTGATGCATCAGGCGACCAACTTCCATTGTATAAAGCTGTACTTTCATTTTGGTTTAGTGAAATATAGTTTTTTAATGTTGAAGTAATTCCAACATTACGATTATGATCAATTTCCTTACCATTAAGTTCATAGCGAATTTCATCAAATAGAAATGGTATAGCATTATTAACTAGTTTAGTGTGAGTGACAGTTGTTCTATCATGTTTTGATACATAACCTTCAATGTAGATAAGACTTGTTGAGGGTAATATATTTAAGTTTTGATTTTGTATTTGTATTCGTATAATATTACTTAATCCGAATGTGTTTAAGAATGGTGAATATGAATGCCAATGAGCACTAGTTATAGTTTCATCAAAAATAGGATCATTAAAGAGCTCCATTTAATTTACTTTTAGTAGATATCCAAGAGATTTTAAATATTCTTTATTTTCAAATGATAATTGTTTTTTGTATTTTAAATGCTTTGTTACACCTCCTCCTTCGACTGTCTTTAAAGAATGAAGATGATGTTCATCATTCTGTGAATTTATATTAGATTGATAATTTTGATTAAATACGATCATTCTGAAGCTTTAAGTGTAATCTTATTGTTATTGTTTCTCCACGAAAAGTTATTATATTACCGTTCTGATCAAGGAGTTTTACAGTAATAGAACTTATCTGATTAATAGTTACCGGTAAATAAATTACATTCTTAGGAACTTCAATTATTTTATAGCCAGGACTGACGTTAATAGAGAATTCATGTAAAGTGTGAGCCTCTTTGTCATTAATATAAGCTCCAGAAACAATATTGCATTCTACTCTTATTATATTTATTTTATTAATATCAACGAAAAGATCTGAAGTATGCCATTTATTGGCTAATAATTTCTTCTTACTGAAACCTAATAATCCGCCAATTGTATCTTCTCTTTCAAAATCAATATCCTTATCAGCAAAAATTTCACACTTTAATGTATTATTATTTGCTCTTATAATTAATTTTTCCTTATCTGTTTTAGTTACATTCAACGTTTTCCTAAGAAATAGTTCAATATCACCAATTTCATATGAACCTGTTGGAATTGTAATAGGTTTATCATCAATAATAAATGTATTATTCTCCTCATCTATATTAGGTATTGAGTTATACGTTTGGAAATCAACTAAACCGCAGGTGTATTCTCCCCCCTTTAGATCTATAGGGGGAAATAATTAGTTGTCAATGTGGAAGAGTTTCCGTTTAAAGTTAATGTTATTGACATGTCTTTAATTGATACAATGAGATATTTTAGTAGTGTATTCTGTTTTTATATAGATTTTTAAGGTTAATCCCAAAATTCAATGATTTAGATTTAAGGTCAATACGCATTAATAATATAATATACATACATACATACAAAAATTTTTCGTTTAAATTTCTTTTGATACAACTAAATTCTAATTATTCTTTATCAGTTAGTTTTTTATTTCATTTATGTTCAAATATAGAGAAATAACCTTGAACTTGAACAAAATTATTAATGTAGATCAGTTTAAGTAAAGCTAGACTAAGAATAAAACAGAAAATTTTTTTTTTTATTTTTTATTATGTTTTATTTACTTATAATATTTTTTTTTCTTAACAATATGAAATAAAAATTCTAAACATAAATGTCCACAATTGTAGGAATTAAAATTTTGATATTTATTATAATTATATGTAAGCTTATCTCCTAAATATTTATTACTTCTAATGGTGGTCTTAAATTTCCAAAACTATCAAAATAATGAGTTATTTCATCATTTTTAAAATAAGCTACCCAATGCGTTCCATCTCCAATAGAATTATCTAAATTTATTATACCACATTCATATTTCCAAGGTCTACGTATTGGTAAATTATCTCTCATAAAAATTCCTCGAAAATATTTTAAGTATTTTTTAGCAAAGTTTTCTAAATCAATATTTGTAAGAGCTCTATTGGGTAGCTTAGTTAATGGTTTTTTGGATTCAAATAAAGTCCTAAACCATTCTTATATGGTTTTAAGTGCAATCCATTTCCTCCTTTTAATGCTATTGCTTCCATCATTTTATTATGACGTTGACTTTCTTTTAATTCTTTGTGGGCATTTTTAGCATCGTTAACAGCTTTAGTTATTCCTGCAGCGCCACCTGAAAGTGCTCCAATAGCTGATAGACCCGCAAATATAGGTATTAAAGGTAAAACTCCTCCAATTTTTGGTACAGGAATTATTCGAGGAATCTTAATGTTTTTTTTCTGGCCTTTAGAAAAATTTCTAGCAGCATGCAAAGCAGTTTTAATAATATTCTTATCCTTCGTCGGTTTTTTTATAGTTTTAACAGCTATTTTAGCTTCCTTTATAACATTTTTCAAGAGCTTTTTTCTCGAAGTTTTCTTTTTTCTTAAAAGTTTCTTTTTTTTCTTTTTTAAACCCATACCAAGCCTAACTTTAGCTTTCATTGAGTTTGTAACTAGGTATGAATTTAACCGTTCACCAAAACTTGAGTCTTTAGCTTTTATCCTTTGCCAAGCTTTCTCTGCCAATATTTTATCAGCTATATGTCGTTGATTTTGATCAGTATTTTGAGAATATGCTATATCATGCTCTCGACAAGCCTCATCTAAACCATTAATTCCTTTATCACCTCGTGCTAATCGTTTTGCTAGTTTTGTCCCAGGACCACAATAATTATAACCGGGTAAATGTGCTTCAAATGGTAGTTTATTAATTAGAGAATTAACTACACCTTTTCCATTAACAGTTTTTTGGTTACTGATTGAATATTTATTATGAAGTGGCATAATATTAAGTTGTTTAGTTTAAGAAAGTCACTCAAATACTAATCATCTTTTATAAAATGAAATTTATAAAACTAGATAATGCAGTTAAAATTAAAAATTTCGATCAAAATTCAAAAAAGAAAATTAAAAGACATGGTGAATGTTTTCCAGATAGTGTAAGAGGATTAATAGTCGGACCTTCAAATTGTGGTAAAACTAATGCTATGATAAGTATGCTTTTAGATCCTAAAGGGCTTAAATTTGAAAACATATAAAGGAATGGGATATAACGAATTTTCAAATAATGCTGATGTAATTGAACCATCAGCCTCACAGCCAAACTCAATATTTATTTTTGATGATGTAGCTTGTGATAAGCAAGATAATATAAGAGCCTATTTCTGTATGGGACGTCATCAAGAAGTAGATAGCTTTTATTTATGTCAGTCATATACAAGAATTCCAAAGCATTTAGTTAGAGATAATGCTAATTTTTTAATTATATTTAAGCAAGATGATTTAAATTTAAAACATATATATAATGATCATGTAAACTCTGATATGACTTATAATGAATTTAAAAAATTGAGTTCATGCTGCTGGAATGATAATTATGGGTTTCTAACAATTGACAAAGATAGCGGTTTAAATAATGGACGTTATAGAAAAAATTTTGATGCATTTGCTAAATTTTAGATAAACCAAGATCTGTTAGCAGTTGGCGGTTACTAACGTCAACAGTTAGGGATTATCAGTTAGCAGTTAGCAAGAGAACAGTTCAGTCGATAATTTACAGTTAATAATTGAACTAATCCACATTAAAAAAAAAATGGATGAACAACTTATGAAAGATTTAATGAAAACTCGTAAAAATTTAAAAAGGAAATTTCAATCTTTAAAAGTTCAGAAGCTATCAGAAGACCGTAATCGAGAAGAAGCTTTCACTCCAATTACAAAACCATTGAAAGAATTGACAAATGTTGTCAAACAACAACAACAATTTTCAAATAATGTTATCAAACCGGAAATTAAATTGCCTGCTAGCGCTGATAACACCTTAAAATTATTGAGACCATTTAAGCCGGAAGTTAAAACGCCTAGCAACAAAAGTAATACACACAGTAAATTTATAACTTCAACGCCAAATACTATAAAATTTGAGACGTCATCTATAACTGATAATATTATTGATGAATCATCAATTTCACAATTTCCTGTTCTTAACAAGTCAGAACTTGATAAGACATATGGACCATATTTTGATGAGTCATTAAATGTTCGAAAACTTGGGAATGCTAATTTTGAAATAGATGAAATTACTAAAAATATTGTGATTGATACTGAAGTTTTTAAAGGAACTGATGTTCTATATGAATTGATATTTAAAAAAAAACCTATAAATTATACTGAAAGTGATTTAAAAACATATCATCAAATACTTGACAAAACGAATGCACATAGAAGAAATTATGATCATTTAGAGCAAATAAAAGGAAACAAAGGTTTTAAATACAAAAATATATTAAGAAAATTATATGAACATAATTATAACACTAGACATAAAAAAACCGGTTCAGGTTGTTTGAAAAAAAATTTTACTAATTATTTTAATAAATCTTCTTCACCAGAAACCCATTTAAAATATACAAATCAGTCAAATCAATATGTTTATTGGGATGATCCTAATGAATTAGTTGACAGATTAAGACTTTTAATTGCATCAGAAACAGCTGGTAACAACAATCATCATAATGAAATTGTTTCTATAATTGAAGAGTTGAGAGAAGCAAATATAATACAATAACTGTCCACATTAACAATCAGTTAAAATCATAATGTCACTTGATAAATTTGGACGTAGTATAGCTTCTTCTAGAAAACTACATACTCAAGGTCCTCCAGGTATTGGTTTCAAATTGACTTCTGAAGGAAATTATGATTTAGATAACAAAATTTTATCAAATGTCCAAGAACCTATTGATGACAGTGATGCAGCAACACAAAATTCTGTAAATAAACATATTTTCTTTCAGAAAGAACTATTACAAAACGAAATGCGAGAAATGTCTAATCATTTAGAGACAACAGTATCTATAGAACTTAAATTAGCAGAAGAAAAATTAAAAATATTAGAAGAAAAAATGCAAGTTAGTTTAGAGGAAATCCATATCAAATTCTCGGGATTGTTAAATGAAAAATTTTCAAATATGAGTGATGTCATTGAATCTCAAATTAAAAAACCAATTAAATTTATTCATGAGAGATTGCAAAAAGCTGAAGCCCAAGCTCGATCAGCATTGGATTTACTTAGTAGTTTAGAACTTATAAAAACATAATTGGGGACAATTGGGGATTTCATTTACTTTTCGAAATGGATGTACATCAAATCGGATATTCTTTAAATAATTTTTTAGTTAAATATGATGATATTTTATTGGAGGAACATTATGAACAATTAAAAATTCACTTCCATTTTTTAAAATTATTTAAAAATTCTATCCTAATTGAAACGAAAGAGAATGGATATCATTGGGATATATGTCCCTATACATCAGACAACATCACAACTGTTCCAGATACTTGTCCTTGTCATTCAGCAGAACATCATATGTTAAAGTGTTCCAAACTAATGGATTTATATAAAAGAATAAAAAATAAATCATAATATAACTTTATATACATACATAAATAAAGAATATAAATTTTAAATACATTTTATTATTTGCTTTTTATTATATATATATAAATTATATAGGCACATTTTATTTAAAAATGAGTAAAAGAGAGGTGGTTGAAGAGCTGCATAAGCCTGCACGAAGAAATTTTAAACGAGGTAGAGTAATAATTAAAGGATTTGATGATCTTTGGCAAGCTGATTTAGTAGAAATGGGTTCATATGCTAAAGAGAACAAAGGTTTTAAGTTTTTATTAACTGTAATTGGTACCTTTTCCAAGTTTGCATGGGCAATCCCTATAAAAGCAAAAACTTCAGAGAACGTCACAAAAGCAATGCAAAATATTTTTCTAACTTCTAAAAGACATCCTCAAAATTTGCAAACTGATGATGGAAAAGAATTCTTCAATAAAATATTCAAAAATTTAATGAATAAATATCAAATAAATCATTACTCAACATTTAGCATATTAAAAGCCTCTATTGTAGAGCGTTTTAATAGAACTTTAAAAGAAAAGATGTGGAAAGAATTTAGTTTTAACGGAAATTATAAATGGATTAACCTAATTCTAGAATTAAACAAACAATATAACAACACTAAACATCGAACAATTCAAAAACGACCGTCAGATGTCAATAAAGATAATGCTGAAAATTTGCTTAAAACTGTATATAATCATATAAAAATTGCTTCACCTGCAAAATATAAAGTTAATGATTCAGTTCGAATAAGCAAATACAAACATATTTTTGAAAAGGGGTATACACCCAACTGGACAACTGAAATATTTAAAATCAGAAAAGTTCAAATTACCAACCCAGTAACATACTTATTAGAAGATTATCAAGGACAACCAATACAAGGCAGTTTCTATGAATATGAATTGTTAAAAACTAATAAAAAACAAGTTTTTTTGATTGAAAAAATTCTTAAAACTAGTGATAATAAAATTTTTGTTAAATGGTTAGGGTTTACTTCTGATCATAACTCATGGATAAATAAAAAAGATTTATTATAAAAACAATTGTTTATTTTTTATTATTATTTTACAATTATTACAATCTTTCTTTTTAAAAAAAAAATATTTATGGTTTGTGGTTTTGATTTTGCTTAGTCATTAGAAATAGTATCATAGACCTCTTTAGTTTTAAATTCAATTTTTTGTAATCTTTGATTTATAAAATACATTGGGTTTTTTATTTCAAATTGTAATGATTCATTTAAATCATTAATAGTTTTATCTAACAATGTTGTAAATTTATTATCCATTCTATCTATATCATCTTTAAATTTTTCTTTTAATTCCTTCACAATTCTTTCAAAAGTATTTATTTTTTGTCTTTCTATTTGAATAAGATTTTTCATATTGATTTCTAGTATTTCTTTATAAAATAAAATTTGCTCATCGACGTATTGTTTTGTTGCCGCATCATTATTTGCATCTGGATTTTTTACATTTTTCAATTGTTTATTGTCTACATCAAAATCACCAGTAGAATATAACTTGAATCCAATCCCAGGCTCACCTTTAATAGCAATATTTGGTTTTCTTCCTAAACCGTTACGTCCGAATTTGTCAACAGGCATTTTGATACTCATTGATAATTACAAGGTATTAATTAATTTAAATAAACCATAATAAATATTGAATAATTTTATTTTTCTTATTTCTTTTTTATTTCCTATAATATCATCTAAAGTTAATCATAATATAAGAACTTTTTTTGCTCTTTATACTTAAAAACTTTATTATCAAAATATTTATTTATTATAAACACCTAAATAATTGTTACATTTCGAACAATAATGATTCACATTTTTCATGTTATCAGTACAATATGGAATACAACAACAACACCATAATCTTATCAAACACATTAATAGAGCTGCAATATGAGTTTTGTTAGCATTTTCATATTCAACTCTCGTTACATTTCTTTCACCACAATTGAAACATATTGCAACTTGGGGATAAGGCCCAAATGATGTTTTAAATGCTTGTTGTACAAATACAGTTGAACCAATACGTCCTTGGTTTGTGTTGTGTGACGATGATGACTCCATGAATGTCTTTGATTAACTAAATTCTTTAGAAAAAATTAAAAAAAATCTTCTCTGGGTAAGAGCATAGAATTGGGATCGAACCTTATACTAATAAACTTACCTAATTGATTTTATCTGCACCCTAGAACTCTTACCCACAGAAGATTTAGGTAACACTTGCTATTTTCATATTTTATTTAGATAAATTAGCTATTTAATTAGTTTTAACCAAACAATGGAGTTCGCAAGAACAATTCATATGTTTAATAAATTTTATTTACAAAATAAAATAAAGTTTAGAAAGAAATACAAAAAGGAAATTAAGAATCTTATTAAGTTTCTGAGGAATTATGCTGAGTCAACACTAATTCAATTTAATTCACTCAAAGAAGATCAAGATGATAAATGGATGGATTTGGTTACACATAATTCAACCAAATTTTTTAAAATATCGTTATTGCGATTAGCTAAAATTGTAAAAAAATTTAAAGAAAATAATTATAAATATCGAAAAACTTTAAAAAATAAATAAAAAAACTTTGTAATACCAATATATTTTGTTTTTTCTTTTTAAAATTAACAATAGGAATCCCCTGACGTCATTTCAGATTTTTATTTTATTTGCTTTTTACATTATGTTTCACTTTTTGAAAATTTTAAATTTCTTATCAATATAATTCAATTCAACAACAATCCAAAAAAAAGCTCATGCTTTAAAAATATTTTATTTTCTTATCAGCATATTTAAATATTTTTTTTTTTATTTATTGAATTAACTTGTCTTAAACAAACGCTTCATAACACAAAAATTATCACCAAATGTACACGATCTGTACACGATCCCATTTTTTCTTCACTTTTTACCCTGTACACAACCCTAATCTTTAATTTTTACATTCACTGACATCTGGTGACCACTAACGGCAAATAACCACTTTTTGCGTTTTTCTACATTAGCGACCACTAACGGAAAATAACAACTTTTTGCGTTTTTCATACATTAGCTCTCTCATATAATTTATTCGACGTTCACCGACATCTAGTGACCACAAACGGCAAATAACACATTCACACACACCTAGTGACCACTAGTGGCAAATAACAACTTTTTGCGTTTTTCATACATTAGCTCTCTCATACACTCATCGACAACTAGTGAGCACTAGCGGCAAATACACCGACATCTAGTCGACACTAGCGGCAAATTACCGACATCTAGTGGCAAAAAACGGCAAATAGCAAGTTTTTGCGTTTTTCATACGTTAGCTCTCTCATATCCTAACTACTGTAGTGCCATTTGATGCAATCTGCTTTGTCCTATTGAATTCCTCTGGTAGTTTTTTATTTTTTTTAATTTGTTAAAAGTCCTTTCCACACTCGGAACTGTTACCGGTAAGGTAAAATATAAAAGCAATGCCACATATAAATCAGATCAGTCACTTTCCATAATACTATATTTTGTTGTTAGAACATCTGCAAACTCTTTAATTGTCATGTTTTCTTTCAAATAGTCTTTTAGTAAGTTAGCGGCTTGTATTAACTGAATATACAAGTTATTGGAAAATACTTCTGAATATTTTTTTGAAATATTATCGCAAGCTATCTTCATTTCCTGTTCAGACATAGATAAAATATTTCTAGGTTGAAGAAATGCAAAATTTTGGTAATTGTATTCATACCTAAGAAGCGTTTTTCAATTTGGACAATTATTTTGTCTAAGGTATAATAAAACACATTTACTCTAAATCTTTCCTCTAGATTATTGAAACGATAGTCTGAAGATAATTCGTCAAAATGACGCTTCACTAGGCGTTGCCTTTGACTGGTAAAATTTATATCAATTTTCCAATATTTTCCTAACTCTTCAATTTCCTTTTCGAATTCTTTGAAAGAATTTCTAAATTTTTTTAGTTTAAGTGTTAAAGATTCTAATAGAGAGGCTGCCTCACTTAAATCAATGCTTTTTTGTTGCAACTTTTTAGAAACGAAGTTTATTTCACTCATAATTTTGAATAAAAATACTGTAATAAATACAAATTCAAAATTTTCCATTTTTTTTTTATCGCAGTTGCTTCTTTTCTCTCATCTGCTTTGTTCGACTTTAATGATATTTCTGAGAGTGCTTTCAAAATGTCAACAAATCGCACCTTAATTGCAGCAATTGATTGAATCCTTCCTGACCGTCGAATTTCAAAACGATTTCACTTTCCCCTGAAAATGATGATAGAAGATCCCAGCGATTTATACTCTGCCCGAAGAAGGCATATATATTTTGCAAAATTGTATAGTATGACATAACATCATGACATCCAACTACACTATCATTAATGACCAAATTCAGGTTGTGGCTATTACAATGAACATAATCGGCATTGGGTTGAATTTCTTTAATTTTTTATTGTACCCCATTGTAAACACCACTCATTACACTTGCACCATCATACCCCTAACCGTAACCTTTTTCTATTGGAATGTTCAAACTATCCAGTATACAGAAAACTTCATTGGTCATTCCAGTAGCAGAATGATCTTTGAAGTGAAAAAATCCTAAAAACGTTTCAATAATATTGAAACTAATTGAATTATCATTTGAGTTACGATCTATATGAAAATATCTTATAACTACACTTAGCTGGTTTCTTTTTGAAATATCTTGGGTCGTGTCTAGCATCAAAGCATAAAATAATGAACAATTAGTTTTTGCTGTTAATTCCTTTAATAATTTTTCTCGCAATATTGATATTAATTCATTTTGTATTTGTGGACTTAGGTACGTGACTGAACCAGAAGGCAATTCAAGGACTTGTTTCATTACATCATCATAATTAGCAAGAAAATTGACTTGCGACAAGAAGTTTCCGTTATAAATATCTGAAATTTTTTCCCGATGACCACGAAAAGCCAAACAATTTTTGGCAAGCATAAGTTTTATACGAAATAACCGTTCTAAAACCATTTTCCAAAATGAAGCTTTATATCGGATTTTCTCCTCATGACTTTTGTCAACTGTTTTATTTTTTTTCCACAGTTCATAAACTGCACAAGCCTCAGTATGAAATGTTGATGAGCTATAGGAATTTATACGGTAACTTAAATGCCTCCAATCTGTTACACCAGTTTTCCATTGACTGTCGTGATTTGAAAACAGCCAACATGGCTGACAATAAGCAGCATTTAAAATTTTTGAATAACATAGCCATAAACGTGGAGCTGGACCATACTTAGATTTAGCATAATAAAAATTTTCGTTGAAACTTCTATTATTAGAGTCCTTAGGAAACGGTACTTTTGGTCGGTATGGCGAACTACATATTGTTTTACGCTTTTCGTCATCAGATATAATTTGATTTAAATATTTACCTAAATCGTTATCATTGATAATGTCGAGATTTTTTGAGCAGGACTGTTCAGTTTCATTGTTGTGTTGAATGCTATTATCTCTCTCATTTGCAATTAAGGGCCTTACATTTTCATTTATGGATATCTCAGCAACATCATCTTCACTTGAATTTGCAGACTGTTGAGTATTAAAGATCTGCATATTTTCTCTGCCTTTCTCCAGAAATGAATCAAGTTTCGGTAATTTTTGTAGTAAAATCTCTTTTTCTTTCTTGATTTTACGCTTTTGGGCTCCACTTTTTACTTTTTTAGAAGAATTCGGTTCCATTTTCATTAACTTAAAGGTGAGGGTCAAAGGGTGACGGTAACTTGAAACAAAATAATTTAATAAAAGTATAAAACGCTAAATATTACAAAATATTTTAAAATCGAATTGACATCAAAGTTAAGAATGAGCGATATCGATCATTTGAAATAATTAAATCAACAAGAAACAACCACATACAAAACAAAACATATTTATAATAATGAATTTGCGATTTATTTTTGTAACAAATTATCAACATAATTATGTATGTGATTCCTGCATGGATATTCCTGTCGTAATATTCCATAGTAATATTTAAACGATCAAGTTCTTCGGACGGTGAAGTATTTTGAATAGTTTTTGTACTGTGAAAAATATAAGACAAGTGGAATACTATACTTTAAATATTTTTTAATCATAAAAATCATATTAAACATATTAAATAACATCATATTAAAAATATTATACAAACACATTATTTTATATTTTATACTTTTCTAATAATAATTTTTATACCTATAGTTGGTATTGATAAAAAACAACTACATTCATAATTTATAAAATAATGTTTTTTATTTTTGCTTTTTTTTCGTATTAAAAAAATGTTTGTTTATTTTTGTAGCGAATGGGTACAGTACATCAAAGCAAAATGGGACACTAAAATAAATATTTTCTAATGTAAAAAATTTTAAATAAAAAAAACTATTTAAAAAAACAAATTTATAAAGGAATGATAATTTTTATGAAGGAATATATTTGTGCAGATGTCTAAATAAATAAAGAGATTTTATTTCGGAAAATTATTTTTATTTAAAATTTTGTAGAATAAAAAATATTTTGTATTTTAGTGTCCCATTTTGACTTTTATGCACTGTAGTATTTGGTGTACTAGGTGCATTAATATAATTACCAACTATAAATACTTTTTCTTCACGTTACACAAAATTAAACAAATACATATGTATTCCATTCTATACTAAAATAATTTTATATTTAATTTACTTTATTCTATAATAATTTTGTTGAAATGTTGCATTTGGTTTGAAAGCTTTCAAAAAAGAATATAAAGCGCTTTTAAATACATTGAAATCGCTTTTAAATACATTTGTGCAGATGTCTAAGGCATATCAAAAAGCGAGAAAAACGAAAAAAAAACAAAAAAACCTAAAAATAAAAGCAAAAATAAAAGTCTCATTCTTAACTGTGTAAAACAGAAAATTGAAGAGAAAGAGACTTTCATGAATCATATAACATATTACTTTTAAGAACATTTAAAAAAAAAATGTTTTTTAAAATTTTAAATTAGAAAATTACAAAAAAAATTTTTTTAATTTTATGGTTTGACGAATGGGCCCCTAAACACGAAGGGCCCTTGTACCTCGGACACACTCGCCATACCTAGCTACGCCACTGGGTCTATTATTGAAGTTATTATTATTAAAATTATTATTAAAATTTTTATTCCTAAAATTACGGTTTGATGGTCTTGAATTAAATGATAAGACCTGTTTTTCTTTATTTTCCGTATTGGTTTCTACAATGAATTTAGCAACTACTTCTTTAGGATCTTCGAATTTTGAAGATGCTAATACCGATTTTACTAAATCAGACCTTGCTGATGCTCTACACATATCAACTGTTTTTTCAACTGATAATTCAACAGCCTTGGTGTTACTAATCCCTTCCATTACTAAAGATCTTCTAAACATTTCAGCTAAATCTTCAGCCTGTTTTGCAAAATCTTGTATTGCAACTCTATCAGCTTTTAAAGCTTGCGTTCTACCCTCTATAATTTTTGAATTTTCTGTTTTAATTTTTAATTTTAAAGTTTCTATTATTTTTTCTGAATTTTCTTCATCAGTAATTAATTCTCTAGCTTTGCCTTCTAATTTTGACAATATTATAGATTTTAAAAGTACTTTCAAAGGTGCTGTTGTAGCTAATTCTTCTGTCAATTTTACAGAATCTATAAATGATTGTAAACTAAGCGGGTTACCATTATAATTTTTACTTATGGTGCACGACGCTAGTTTTAGAAACTCAACTGTTGAAAGAGCCATTGTTTCTTTTGTCGACTTTACACTGTCAGAATCGGTATTGGTATCAGTGTCAGATTTTTCTAATTTCACCAAATGAAATACATTATTCAATAATTCAATATTTTGTACACCCTTCTTAGTCTATCTCTTGCAAAATGAAAATGTTCTATTAAGTTTCTTTTATTGTCAGTTTTAATCCAAACTATTTGTAATGTTTTAATTAAATTATTGTAGCTTTTCGTGATTCTGATTTTTTTTTTATTTAATATTAATGGGTTCTTTGACCTGTTCTGTTTTAGTCTGTGTGGCCTTCAAAAAGTCCTTCTTAACTCTTATAAGTTCTTTACACATAGATTTTGATAGAAAGTGGGGCAAGGATATTTTTAGATAGTCAAATGCTCATAAAGAAAAAAAAAAAAAAAATTTTTGTTCCTTTCAAACCATTAAAAAAATTTTGTTTTAATTTTTAATTATTTTAATTTGTTTATTGTAATAAAAATTTATAATTTTTCAATATACTGTTTGCATATTTTTTTTTTAACATAATATTTATAATTAATTTAATGATTGATTGTAATTCCAATTTTAATTTTAATAATGTGCTTTTAGTAAAAAAAAAAAAAAAAAAAAAAAAAAACAAATTTTCTTTTAAAATACAAATCAACATATTTCCAAAATTTTACATGTATACATACTATTTTTAACATTCAATTAAAGAGAGCACAAAAGAAAAAGTAATTTATTATTTCAGAATTTAAATTTTAGTTAATGTTTAATTATTTAATTACATCAATTAGTTTTTCAATGCTTAACCTATATTTTTATTCAATTTTTATTATCTAATTTTTAAATTTATATCAATAATAAAACATATAATAAAACATTTATTTTGTTTTACATTTTAAAAAAAAAAATAAAATACAAAAAGAAATTTATAATTTGTAATAGTAAAAATGTTACATATATATATAATAAAAAAATATTTTCACTTATCTTGTTTTTTTTATTCAATCTGTGGTGCTCGTGTCTGGTATTTCCGTTTTATGTTCTTTCTTATGTTGTTGTAAATCACCATTATGATTTCCAGTGTTTTGATAACTGCAATTATCAGGATTAGTATCTTGATGTCATCATGATTTCCTTGTAAAGTTTCCACAATAACGGTGTTTGTAATTTCACCTGTATTTTCAATGGATGATGTTTTACCACCCATTTTAGCACTGTTTCTTTCTTACTATATTATTTTTTACAAAGAGGAATATAATTTTTATTGTTTTTGTTGTTTTTTTTTTCTTTTTTTTTATATATATATATATCTATTTTATATTTTTTTTTTTTTTTATAATTTTGAGTGTGGTTTACTATTGTTTTTTTTTTTCATTTATCATAATAAGTTTGTATTTAATTTATTTTGATTATTTAAATTTTTATTATTTCTTAAGTTTTTATTTTTAGTTAGTTTTTTTTTTATTAATTTTTTATTTTCAGAATTGTATTTTTATTAAAGGTGACTTTTAATTTAGGTCCTGCTTTATTGGATAGTACCACAAATTCCTCTTTTGGAATTTCCTCCCACAAATAACATAAAACGTCACATTGCGTTTCCAATACGTACTGCACTATATCTCTTGTTTCCCCTAATTTAAAAAACCCTTCATCCGTAATTACGGGGAGTTTTTTATAGTATTTTAAACTTTTTGTTTTAGTCATTTTTTTTATGTCTTTTATTTAAGTCTATCTTTTATTTAGCGTAGATTATAAAAAAAATTTTTTTTTTTTATATATATTGTTACGTTATCAATAGATCACCCCTCTGAACTAAACCACAATAATGTTATAAAAACACATGTTTCTCCATTCCAATAACCTCATACGAAATTTCGATGATAACGCATAATCATACTCGTGCCGTATAAATTTGCTTCATAAATTTTTTTTTTCTTTTTATAAATTTATTTTTTGTTGTTTCTTTTAAAGTGTCATTTTGCATACAAAAAACCAAATGCACTTGTTATACTGTATTATTTAGAATAAGTAAAGGTCAGCAAATAAATAATTTTAAGATTGTGTAATAATAACTAATTAAAATAAGTACTTAAGAAATCGTATTCGAATATTAATTTTTTTTATGTTTAACGTGTCATTTTTAGAAAATTAAAAATAAGTGAAAAAAAAAGAAACTTTTTGTAAAGTCAGTTCATTTTGACTATCAATAAAGAAAAGATAATTATTAAAATTTAGAAATTTTTAATCAAGAAATATTTTTTGTTTTATTTTTTTTGGTCCGAAAATATTATTGGCGCAGTCGGTAGGATCCTAAAAAATAACAGGATCCAGTGATAAAGGACAAAGAAAAAAAAAATTAATATTTCTTTCTATTTAGTGAAAATAAATTGATTAAGTGCCTAATTTTTTTAGTAATTAAAATTTCAAAAAAAAGTGAACTCATAAGAAATTCCAATTTCAGGAATTTTGAAAACAATAAAAGAAAACTGTGAACATAAGAAATTTTAATTTAAAATTTTGAAAATTCAACATTATTGAATAATTAATTAAACTTTAATTTATAAGTAATTAAAACTTAAAAATAAAGAAAAGAAATAAAAACTTTCTTCTAATATTTATAACTACCTATAATAAAACTTAAAATAATCAAAATTAATATTAAGAAAATAATATAAAACTTATAATTAAAATTAATATTAAAAAAATAATTTTTCTTATTAAAAATAAAAAAAAAAAAAAAAAAAAAAAAAAGAATATAAGGAATTTTTTTTTAAAAAAAAGAGACAAACAGTTAAATCAAAAAGTTTAAATAAAATTAATAAAAGTTAAAATAAAAATTTTTTTTAACTTTAAAATAAAATTAAATTAAAAGCGAAAGAAAAATTTTATGTTCCAAAGAGAGAGAAATCGTGCCATCAGAAGAGCTCGTACAACCAGCAACAAATTCTATAAGAAATTCACCACCGATTCGGATTCAGAACCAGAGAGACAAACGAACAACTACAAAAACAACATGCCAGATCAACCACAGTTATTAACATTGGAAATAGATCCACTAAAATACATTGAACGTCTGCCCGAGTTCGATGGGAAAGGTAACGATTTAATTAATTTTTTAGATTTAGTAGAATTAATAATTCCTTCAGTTATTAAATATGATATAAGTAGTCAAAATATTTTGCTTAGTAGAATTAAAAGTAAGTTAGTTAATAAGGCTAGAGTAGTAATTGAGGTAAATAATAATGCGAAAACTTGGTCTGAAATACGGGAAGTTTTAATTAACAATTTCGGAGAAAAGAAAAGTGCCCTCCAAATTTACAACGAACTTAGAGATGTAACATTTACTTCTAACAGTGTAGATCTGTATAATAACATAAAAAATATTTTAAGGAGGCTAAATAACAAAATTAGAGAAGAACCCAATTCGAGTTTTAGTATTGCCGCCAATATTAAAACCGGATTGGAGATTTTTAAAGATAAGTTACCTGAACCAATGCGTTCCGTATTATTTAGTAGAAATCCTGAAACAATTGAAGTGGCAATGGATATTCTACATGAGGGAAACTACGCGTATTTTAATCCATTTGGGAACAATTCCAAAAATAAAAATAACTCTAACAATAATAGTAGGTTCAATTATGGTAACAACAAAAATAATAGTAAAATAAATCAAAATCAATATAGAAATAACGCTAATTACAATAAATCAAATAGTGCTAACTATAATAATTTTAATCGCAATAATAATTATAACCGCAATTATAATAGCAATAATAGTTATAACCAAAATACTAACCGAACTAACAATAATAATCATAATAGTAATAATTATAATGATAACAATAGTCGTGCTAATTATAACAATTTTAATAATAGTCATAGTAATAGTCAAAATACCAGAAGAAATGCAACAAATTCACAATCAGAACCGATGGATGTGGTTCCTCCAACGATTAATTCTAGAGTGAATACAGTACAAACGGTTGAAAATTTTCAATTAACAGCCTCGACCAAGAGTCCATTCCTTATATAACAATCCAATCAAAAGGAAGACCCTTAAAATTTGTTGTAGACACGGGTGCTTCCATGAGTATAATTAATACAAACATTTGCAATCCTATCTATGCTAGTAAAATAAAAGCCGCGAATATAAAAACTATCACTGATATCACCACTTGTGATACCCTGATAACGATTGAATCTTTCGTAGAATTCAATTCTGATATAAAAATAAAATTCTTAGAAATGAAATTTCATGATAAATTTGATGGCATTATAGGAAATAATATTTTACGTCCTCTTGAAGCCGAAATTAATTATAAAGAAAAATTTCTAAAATTAAAAACGGGAAGCATAATTCCACTTTTCTTCAATGAAAATGAAGAAAAGGAATACTCCATTCCAGTTCCGTTAAAGGAGCTAGAAGTATTTCAAAACGAAATATTTTTAGGAGAAAATGAAATCAGGTGTGATCATTTAGACACATCTACAAAATCAGAGCTTTTGAATTTAATAAGAAAGTTCGAAAAAGCCTTTTACCACGAAGGTGATGATCTGTCATTTACTCATGCTATTAAACATCAAATTAAAACTGTGAATGAGCTTCCAATTTATACTAGAACATACCGTTATCCGGAAATACATCGCCAAGAAGTTAATGATCAAATAAAAGATATGTTAAAACAGGGAATTATTAGACATAGTGATTCACCATATTCGGCTCCAATATGGGTTGTCCCAAAAAAACAAGATGCGTCAGGCAAACAAAAGTGGCGCATTGTCATTGATTACAGAAAACTGAACAATGTCACGATTGACGATAAATATCCTATCCCTAATATGGATGATATCCTAGATAAGCTAGGCAGAGCTATGTATTTCACTACTCTGGACTTAGCGAAAGGTTATCACCAAATAGAAATAGCAGAAGATGACATTAAAAAGACCGCATTTAACACCAATAACGGTCACTTTGAATTCGTCAGGATGCCATTTGGACTTAAAAATGCTCCTGCAACGTTTCAAAGACTAATGAATTCTGTTTTAAGGGATTTTATAGGTAAAATATGCTATGTTTATTTAGACGACATAATAATTTTCAGTACTAGTAAAGAAGAGCACTTTGAAAATTTGAAAAGAATATTACAGAAATTGAAAGATGCTAACTTAAAGATTCAGTTAGATAAAAGTGAGTTCATGAAACAAGAAACCGAGTTCTTGGGCCATGTGGTTACAACCAAGGGAATCAAACCCAACCCAAACAAACTTGAAGCTATTAATAAGTTCCCAATCCCCAGAACTCAAAAACAAATAAAATCATTTTTGGGTTTAGTCGGTTATTATCGTAAATTTATTAGAGATTTTGCGAAAATAGCCAAACCTTTAACCACTTGCTTAAAAAAAAATAGACACATTAATATTTCTGACTTAGAATACAAAAATGCTTTTAACTCGTTAAAATTGTTAATTTCCACCGATCCTATTCTCGTTTATCCTGATTTTGAAAAAAAATTTATATTAACAACTGATGCAAGTAACTTCGCACTTGGGGCTGTTCTCTCTCAAGACAATCATCCAATTTGCTACGCGTCAAGAACGCTTAATGAGCATGAATGCAGATATTCAACGATAGAAAAAGAATTATTGGGGATAGTATGGGCAGTGAAGTATTTTAGACCATACCTTTATGGTCGTAAATTCACAATTAGAACAGATCACAAACCCTTGCAATGGTTACATAACTTGAAAGAACCTAATTCAAAATTGCAAAGGTGGAAAATCAAGTTAGAAGAATTTAATTTTGACATAGAATATTTAAGTGGGCGCGAAAACAAAGTTGCAGATGCTCTTTCACGCGTTGAGATTCATTTAAACGAATCAAATTTAAATAGACTAAATTCGAATGATAATAATTCAAACAACATGGAAGTTGACGAAATACGATCAGCTGATGCTACAATGCATTCAGCTGACGAAGACAATTCCGAATATATTCCTATATCAGAATCATCACTTAATTTCTACAAAACACAAATCATAATAAAAAAGGGTTCACAAGAACAATTGAAATTGTTTAAAATCCATCGTAGAACAAGAAAAATTTTCACACATCCTAATCCTAACGAAAAATTTTTTATTGAAGTTTTTAAAAATCATATTCCTAGTAAAGGAATAATAGGAATTATGATTGAAGATATTAATATTTACAGTTCTTTTCAAAATACATACCTAAAATATTTTTCAAAAAATAAACTAATAAAATTAAACAAATGCTCATTTTTACTTACTGACATTTTATATCATCTTGAAATAAAGGAACTTATTCTTGACCAGCACATAAAAACAAACCATAGAGGTATCAATGATGTTTATCGAAATTTAAAGAAAAGCTACTATTTTCCTAAATTAAAAAATGAAATTCAGAATGTTATAAATAATTGTCATATTTGTAACATCGCAAAGTATGAAAGACGTCCTTTAAATCTACCGTTAAAAATTACAGAAACCCCTGAAAAACCATTACAAGTAGTCCATATGGACATATGGTTTCACACAAAAGGAAATCCATACTTGACAATTATTGACAAGTTTTCAAAGCACGCCCAAATCATTCCCTTAAAATCTAGGAATTGGGTGGATTTGAAAAATGGATTTATGCAATATATAGCATCTTTCGGTAAACCTGTTAAAGTTGTAACCGACCAAGAGAAGGGCTTTAACAGCCTGAATTTCAAAAATTATTTAGAGACAGAAGGAATTGACGTTCATTTTACTACTCCCAATAATCATAGTAGTAATGCGGATATCGAAAGATTCCATAATACCTTGAATGAACACCTACGAATTTTGAACACGATCCAAAAAGAAGAAGGTCAAATTACGGACGAAGATCCCATTATCAAAAGCTTAAAAGTCTACAACGAAACTATTCACACCTCAACTGGCAAAAGGCCTATTGACTTTTTAAATGGTGTTATTTCTTTCGACCAATATCCTTATATCAAAGAATTTATTACAAAAATCAAAGAAAAATCTATCAGAAAACGTAATAAAGGAAAAACCAATGGTAAGCCTTACAATTACCTTAAGTTAAATAGGGTTACAAAATTACAACCCTACCACAAGAAGGTGAAAATGATAGAAACAGGTCAAGACCATCATAAAATTAACAATGAAATCCTCCCTCGCTATAATAATCAATTTAAAAGAAAGTATAAATTTCAAAATTAACAAATTTCTCTTCTTTCATTTTTTTTTTTTTCAGCAATTATCATTTTACTTATCCTGCTATTTCCATATTCAGTCCTCTCAAAATCATCTATAGAAATTACAGAACTAAAATCCGGTAACGGATACATTTTGTTTCAAGAGCACGAGCTAAAAATAATTCATAATTATAGTAAAATTTTGCATATAATAGATTTGTCGAAGTATGAAGAAAGTATAAGTAAAATAGAACTTAAGATAAACCAGTTGCAAGAAAAAACTAACATTCCAAATACACTTCTATACAATTTCAATCACTTGAAAGAAGAATTCAGTAGTATAATTCCTCACCATGTTACAAAACGAGGTTTAGTAAATTTGGTTGGTAACGGTCTTCGATTTCTCACTGGAGTCATGGACAATGATGAACGTGAAGAAATAGAAGAACATTTCAAAATAATAGAAAGCAATAATAAAAAAGCCATAGAAAATTTAAATGCTCAAATATCAATAAACAAAGAAATTTCAGATCAAGTCGAAGCAATTACTAAACATGTAAACTTAGTACAAAGAAATATAAGTGATACAATAAATAATTTTGATAAGCATATTAAAGAAATTGAAATTAAACTTAACCTTTTTATTATAAAAAATGAAATTAGTGAGAACATACAAATTTTAGTAAAACAAATTGAAAACATAAAAGAAATAATATTGTCAAGTAGATTAGAAATTTTAGCAAAAGATGTTCTTACAAAGGAAGAAATTGTAAATTATAATATAACCGTAGAAACTCTACCTTACATAAAAAATTCTGTATTGTTTAATGATTCTGTTATTGTATTTGTAATTTCAATACCAAATTTTGTCAAAGCAAATTGTTATAGGAACATAATTGTTAAAGTTCCAAATAAAGATAGTAATTTAGAATTAGATACTAATTTAAGTAAAGTTATAAATTGTAAACAAAATATTTTTGAAAATGTAGAAAAATATAACATATTAGAAAAAAACCTGATCCCAATTGAGGATCAATGTATTGCAAATTTAATGAAAACAAATCAAATGATTTGCCATTATAAGCAAAATCTTGCAATGGAGATAAAATCAATTTCAAGTAACATTGTGGTAACAAAAATTTTGAAAGAAACCTCTCTTTATAATAATTGTGGTCAAATTACCGACATAAAAATAAAAGAAAACAATTTAATAAAATTTTATAACTGTAAAATTTCTCTCGGAGCTTTTGATCAAAAAAATTCCGAAGAAGAATATCATCACCGAATTTCACCCTATGTAAATCGCAACATAACTGTAGCGAAAATTTCAAATCGATTTCATGTGGATGATTTGTATTACACACAAATCAATAACACAAAGCACATAGAGGAATTAAAATTCATTCACCACAAAAGTTGGTATACAAATCTAACATTGGACGTGATTACAGTTACAGCAATAATTATTATTTGCATTTTCCTTTTTATAAAGTTTAAATTTGCTCTACCCAAAATTCCAATACAATCAAGTGGGATTCGCCAGGAGTCGAATCTTAAGGGCGGAGGTGTTACGTTATCAATAGATCACCCCTCTGAACTAAACCACAATAATGTTATAAAAACACATGTTTCTCCATTCCAATAACCTCATTCGAAATTTCGATGATAACGCATAATCATACTCGTGCCGTATAAATTTGCTTCATAAATTTTTTTTCTCTTTTTATAAATTTATTTTTTGTTGTTTCTTTTAAAGTGTCATTTTGCATACAAAAAACCAAATGCACTTGTTATACTGTATTATTTAGAATAAGTAAAGGTCAGCAAATAAATAATTTTAAGATTGTGTAATAATAACTAATTAAAATAAGTACTTAAGAAATCATATTCGAATATTAATTTTTTTTATGTTTAACGTGTCATTTTTAGAAAATTAAAAATAAGTGAAAAAAAAAGAAACTTTTTGTAAAGTCAGTTCATTTTGACTATCAATAAAGAAAAGATAATTATTAAAATTTAGAAATTTTTAATCAAGAAATATTTTTTGTTTTATTTTTTTTGGTCCGAAAATATTATTATATATATACTTTTTATTTTTAGTTATAAGTATTTAAACCATACTATACATAAAATTTTTTTTTTTTTAGTTTTAGCAAATTTTTGTTTTTTTATTATTTTTTCGAAATCATTCTAATTCACATTTACCGTCACTTATAGTTTTTATAGTTTTTACTCACATATATATTTTATTCAATTTTCAAAATAATTTTACCTTTAACGTCACTTATAGTTTTTATAGTTTTTTAATCACGTATATATATTTTATTCATTTTTCAAAATAATCTTTAATTCGCCTTTAAAGTCACTTATAGTTTTTATAGTTTTTAATCACATTTATATTTTATATATTCTTTTTATTTGATTTAAGATTAAAATTATTTTTTTTTTTTTTTATATATTCTTTTTATTTTTATATATTTTTTTTTCACTCGGAACTAGAGTTATACTTTTGAAAACGATTTAAAATCACGCACCACGAACGAATAATAACTGTCACGGTCGCCATATAATAAAAATGCTTTCCGATATTAATTCAATCAGGTTCAATAAAAATACTTTCATGTTTAATTTGTAACTTAGAACTATATTTTATTCAACTTAATTTGGCTCTTTTTAAACATAAAACTAACGCTACTAATACTAATTAACATTTAATTATTCTTATTATTAAATTGTGCAATATCAGTATATTCATATAAAATTTGGTAATTAATATCGTTTTCATTTCTTATCGATAATTATTATTAATTGGTATTGGTATTAAAGCATATCGTAATTATGATCGCATTCTTTGGATTCATATTTCTCAACTCGATAAGTCGGTCAATGTATTTAAATATGTTAATACAGTTATCCAAAGCATTATTAGTTCAATGGGCAATCCATTATGATATACTTTAAACTTGTGCGATAAGTATTATATAGTTTTATATTACAATGTTTTTTTTTTATATTAAAAAATAAATAAGAAAATACTAAATTCATCACGTGCCGTACGCTTTTATTTAGGTTGGGACGTAAGGAACAAATAATTTTTTTTAAGAAAGATAATTTTTTTAGTTTTGCAAACATATTGTTGGTATTTTCAATTATTTTGAATATATGTTTTATAAAGAATTATTTTAAAATATTTTATTTTTAAAATTTAATCGTAGCAACATAAGAAAAAACAATTACAATATTTTTATACGCTTTTTCAGTTTTTAAATTTTAAAACTCCGACTCATGTAAATTTATTTACATAACAACTTATTTCAAAATTTTTTGACAGAAACTGAACGCCGTACATGCTGAATTTGGTTGATCCATAAGTAACAAATCATTTTTCTTAAGAAATATTATTTATCAGAAGTCGGTTTTTTATTTTTGAAAAAACTTAAAATCAACAACAATATACGATTTAAAAACAAAAAAATTTTAAACAAACGAAAACAAAGTACAGTACTTTTCGGTTATAACGACCATGATGGAATGGAAAATATTCGGCGTAATAAACGAATGTCGTTTTAAAAGAATGCTGTGAATTTTGAAAAATTAGTATAAGACTATACATTTGCTAAAATTTTATTTAATGTGTCAGCCTCAACCCTATGTATAGTGCTTTTTCTTCTAATGAAATTTTTTTTGTATTTTTGATGCGTTATTATGATTTTTTTTATATTCAAAAATAAATAAAAAAATACTAAATTAATAACCAAGCAACATAATTAGATATAATAATTTTAAATAAAAGAAATATCAATGCAATAAAAAACTTTCATTTTTAGGTAAAATTTAATTCTCTGGCAAAAAGTGTAAAGATTATTATAATTAAAATTGCACGGAGTTCGTTATAAATGAAAACTACTGTATAAACCAAATGTATTGCTTTTATTTCGAACAGACCTCTTTTTTTTTGTTCACCTTTTAAGATAAAGAAAAAACAAAAAAAAAAATTTAAAAAAATTTAAATCTCCTTGTTCATTGAATATTTGAACTAAACAAAAAAAAGAAAGATATACATAAGTCGGCGCCTACAATCTTTTGATTTAGATTTAGCTGCGGGTTACAACCGAAAATGAATTACATTTACACAGAAAGTCGGCGCATAATATTAGAGTCATAAGCCTCAACTTTTAACCGCATGACCGTTAAATTCAAAATTACGTTAAATTAAAGACAGGTTTTCACCTGAAAAAACGCAATATTCTTAAAAAAAAATATGATTGTCCTATGAAAACAAACAAAAACTTTCTTTTGGTTGTTGTTTCATTAAAATTGGTTAAATAGTTTACCCAGAAAAAGGATGCTTATACTTGTATGGGAAAAAATAAGCCGATTAAATATTATGATTTGAATTTGTTTCATTAATTCATGCACTTTTACAACTTTTTGTTTTATTATAGTAATTTGTGGTGAAATAAATTTCTCGGTGTTTGTTTTTTCGACGTCAGTAATATTGTCATTAATTCCAACATCGACAATATTCGTGTCATCGTTCTCAATCGTTTGCAGCGGTATATAATAATTACTCACAGAAGGAGTTCCATTTATATTTGAATTATCAAAATCAATGTGATTATTTAATTTTTAGCCATATTCGTGTCTTTTTGCGAATTTTGCAAAGACACATTATTTTCATTTAAAGAATCACTATTCCTTTTTCGCGCAATTTTTGAGATTTTATTATAGGTTATAGAATTTACGAAAATTAGAAAAAAGTAATATAATTAATTGTATAATTAATTAACGAAGTTATTCCAATGCAAGCAAGGGAAAGACTGATTTTAAAATGTTATTATTAGATAAATTTGAAAAATATTATTTTAGTTTACTTATTTTTGGTTTTTGTAGTCCATCTTGTTTTTTAAATTTGAAAATGTAAGTATGAAATACATAATTTAGGATTTAGGTATATAATATACTGTTCAAGAAAACTAATTGTGATTTTTTTTTAAATACTTTTTTAAAGGTCGTTAACAATTAATAAAGACCAGTTGCAAATAATGGTAAGTTTTATGAAAGTGAACCGGGATTTAGCGAAAGGATTTTTTAAAAGAGCCGAAGGTCAGAAAAACACGCAATTGCTTTAGACCAAACTTACTAAAACTTTAAATGAGGTTGGTCCACTAATAAAGGAAAGTCACGAATGGAAAAATGTAATATTTGCTATGTACTAAATAGGTAGGTATACCTATATTGAACGAAATTATAAATAGTGCTATACCATATCCCTACATACATACATATATAAATGTATATTATTTACATATCGTTACATAACAACCTATTGAAAATATTTATCACATACTTATGTTTAACAGTTTTTAAATAGATAATATTAAATTATTTTTTCTTTAGATTTGGAGTGACCATAAATACAAACCAAAAAAAAATTGATGCTCAACAAAATAAACCAAAAAAAAAACAGTTCGAACATCGAAAAAAGATAACAGAAACAGATGAAATAATAATAGAAAGTGCTGGTTTAGAAGTAGCTGTAGACGGAATGGAAAGTGTTCAAATTATCTTTATAATACTAAAAACATTTTCTAATTATTTTACCTATTAAAAAATATTACAAATTTTAACTAATTTATCTATTTAAAAATATCAAAAAATAAAAAAAACTTGAAATTAATGAAAATATATTTATTCCAATTCAATTACAAAAGTGAAAAAATTTGAATTATTAAATTTTGTGATACAAAGCTAATCAAATCATAATATATTTAATAATTCAAATTTTTCAAAATTACAATTATTTTAAATTGTTAGTTTATGTTCCTATTAGAAAAGCTTATAAACGCAAAATATACAATAAATGTATTTCTAAAAAACAATTACAAATTTAGAACTTTTCATATAATTCATTTAAATATAAAAATAAATTTTACATAAATGCAGCAAGTACCTTTGAATATAGCTTAAGTATTGTACACGATGTCTTAATTATATATCACCTATGGTTTTTAAAAAATAAATATTATACTAAATATGTTTTATGGTAAAATTCTTAGCCTTTTAAAAATATAAAAGTGTTAAATAAAAACGGAAATAGGAAGAACCCTCGTGTATCAAATTTAAAGTATCTATCTTCATGAATTTCGAATTTAGGGATTTCTTAGGAGGCACCTGAACTACGACTACAATTAAGTCTAAATTTCGGGGACAAATAGGAAATGGGAAACATATTCTTTGCCTTTGTAATTATGCTCGTTTGGCCTCAGATCGATCAAAAGCTTCTAGAATCCGAACTCATTGTTCGAACTCGACCAGAACCAATTCCCATGGTACTTTCATTACTAGTTTTTACCTAGAGTTTAAATTTCATCAAAATAGCGGCATTATTTTTTAAGTTATGCTGTTTTTAAGATAGCGGCATTATTTTTTAAGTTATGCTGTTTTTAAGATATATGTTCATTAGCCCTTGAATTTTTTAAAGGTTCCAGAACCCGAAACCATGGTACGATTATATTGGCAAAATCCCCGTCATACTTTCAATACTAGTTATACACAATACACAATTGGAACGTTCTATCTTAATTTTAAGTTCCTATTTTTATTAATTTCGATGATAAGCTTTTAAACCTTGGGGAGTCTAAGAGTGGTACTCCACTCTGATTGATCCAAAATTAGACGAAGCGCACAGGAAATAGTAAAGAGCACCCATGTACCAAATTTGAAACTTCTAAATTTGTTTGAAGTTACTATCTTTATTAATTTTGGAAATATGCTTTAAAGTCTTCGGAACTGGGTGACAGGTCCTCAACCCACTACTCCAATTGGTCCCTAATTTCAAGGACACTTAGGAAATAGAAAGAGACAACCTGACACCAAATTTGGAGGTTTCATCTTCATTGGTTTTGGAATTATGCTTGTTTGGCCTAAATTCGATCAAAAGGTTCTAAGTTTCGAATCCACTGTCCATTCCCCGCCGTACGTAATCACCGCCGTAGTTTCATTACCAGTACCCTACAACAGAAATTTTATAAAGATAGCGTCATTAGTTGTTGAGTTATCGTGATTTATTATATATGTTCGTTAGCCCTTAGAAACGATTAAAAGGTCCCGAATCCGAACCCTTGGGCTGATTTCGTCCATATGCAGTGCGCGCTGTACTTTAAATACTAGTTAATCCTTGTACAGTGGAACGTTCTATATTAATTTTAAGTTACTATTTTTAGTAATTTCGATTATAAGCTTTTAAACCTTTGGTGGTCTAAGAGAGTTACTGAACCACCACTCGAATTGATCCCAAATTAGGGAGACACACAAGAAATAGTAAAGAACAACCTTGTGCCAATTTTGAAGCTTCTACATGTTTTCAAGTTGCTATCTTTATTAATTTTAAAGATATGCTTTAAGGTTTTCAGAAATGTGTGGCTGGTCCCCGACCCACTACTCCAATGGGGCCCAAATTACAAGGACCCTAAGGAAATGGGAAGGGACACTCTGATACCAAATTTGGAGGTTCTATCTTCATTAGTTTCGGAATTATGCTAGTTTGGTCTAAATTCGATCAAAAAGTTTTAGGTTCCGAACCCATGGTCCAATCTCGATCGTACCCAATCTCCGCCTTAGTCGCTTTACTAGTAACCTACAGCACAAATTTGATGAAGATAGCGTCATTAGTTGTTGAGTTATCATGATTTTTTATATATGTTCGTTAGCCCTTGGACTGATTAAAAGGTCCAGAATCCGAACCCATGGGCCGATTTCGCCCATATACAATCCCCGCCGTACTTTCAGTCCTAGTAACCTACAGTTAAAATTTCATCAAGATAGCTCTATTATTTTTTGACTTATCGTGCCTACGAACGGACGGACATGGCTATATTGACTTAGGAGGTCACGCTGATCACAAATATATATACTTTTCCATATCTAGCTCGCTTCCTTTAGGTGATTACAAACACCATACTAAAGTTAATATATCCCTTTACCTATTCTATAGGTGTAGGGTATAAAAATACATAAAATTTCATATCACAAAAAAAACTAAACAACCCAAAAACTTAAAATTTTTAATTCTTTTTTAATGAAGTAGGAAGATATTTAATAAAGAAAGTAGCAACATTATTATTATTATTATTATATATGTTTAGAATGAGGTGTAACAAACGCATTTAATTAAATGTGTTTTGATGGATGTGTTCAATTATAAAAAAATAAAATATTAAATAATATGAGAATAATATAACTTATCTGCAGTTTTTTATTCAATATAATTCCAATTTTTTTGAAGGCACCCAGCACTTCGATCCCAGTCATATTTTTCCTTAAACTTCTAGCATTAAAATGCACCATATTTATATTATTGTGTTTTTTACGTGTCCGGTGTCATGGTTTCTAATCATATAACTTTGTCAAGACTCTCTAAATTTTTGTAAGTGCTCTCTGTATTTATTATCAATATGTCTCCTAAAATAAGCTAAATCTTTCAGTACTTTGCTTATGGATTTTCCGGTGCTATCATGATAAGCAAAATATAAATTACTGAGTTCTATCTTCTTGATGAATACCATATATCATATTAGTTTGGAGAGGTGGTTTGTTTTTACTGCTTATATAATACCTGATGCTTATAAAGTGCATTAGTTTTAAAAATAGACTTGGCTTTTTGTTAATAACACTATTATTATTGTTATTACTATTGTTATTATTACTTTTATTATTATTATTATTTTTAGTATTATAATTATTACTATTATTGTTATTATTGCTATTATTATTCCTATTTGTGGTGTTATAATTATTATTATTAATAAATATTATTATTATCATTACTATTGTTATAATTATTATTATTAGTATTATTACTACTATTATTATTATTGCTATTATTCTTATTACTATTATTATTATTCTTATTACTATTGTTATTATTGTTATTATTATTAGTATTATAATTATTATTACTGTTGATATTATTATCAGCATTATTGTGGATATTGTTATTGTTTTTAATATTATTATTTTCAATATTATCATTTGGTATTTTTCCATCACCTGTTACTTTTCTTGATTGCTAGTAGCCCATTTATTGTTTTGTTTTCTTTAGTTTTTTTATATACACTGGGCACAATTTGTCAATTGTTTTATGGTTTATCTCTAAACCAAGTTCGAATTTTTCGCAGGCTATTTTGTAATTGATACACTCATTAATTTCCTGCTGCTTATCACAATCAGATGTCTTATGGGCTTTGTGACATTTAAGACACTTTTTTGTATTTGTACAGTCAGTCGATTTATGATTGAAGCCTTTACATTTGTAGCAACGCATTACAGTTATAGTATCAAACACTTTACATCTTTCCCAACCAATACATAGTTTTTCGGCAGCCATCATTTAAGGGAAGGAATCCCTATCCACTTCAAATTATTGCATTTTGCATTTCCTTGCTATACTTTGTTATCACGTTTAGTAGTACATTACTACAGTAGTTACATTACTTTTAAATCATTTATTTCTATAAAATAATTTTTTTTTTTAGGTTATCTATTATTTCATTTACAGTAAATTTATTGTTCATAAGCACTATTTCGAATTTTGGATTTATTTCAAAAGGAATTTTGATTCATATCCCTCTTTCATTTTTTTTCGAGTTCCGTTTTTATTTTTTCACTATTTCCTTTAGATTCCGTTTCAGTTAAAATAGTACCGTTAACTCTACTTACGATATTTTTTATTTTTAAATTTTTTGGATCTACCTTCATATTTAAGTTTTTTTTTGTTATGACACTTTTTTGTTTTTGTTTTGGATTTATTAACGGTAGATCTTTTTTCATTACAATTGGAAAGTCATTTACAGAGTCTTTTTATACCCTACACCTTTAGAATAGGTAAAGGGGTATATTAACTTTGGTATCGTGTTTGTAACTACCTAAAGGAAACGAGCTAGATATCTAAAAGTATATATATTTGTGATCAGCGTGACCTCCTGAGTCGATATAGCCATGTCCGTCCGTTCGTCCGTCCTTCCGTAGGCACGATAACTCAAAAAGTAATGGAGCTATCTAGATGAAATTTTAACTGTAGGTTACTAGGACTGAAAGTACGGCGCGGATTGCAAATGCGCGAAATCGGCCCATGGGTTCGGATTCTGGACCTTTTAATTGGTCTAAGGGCTGACAAACATATATAAAAAATTACGATAACTCAACAACTAATGACGCTATCTTCATAATATTTATGTTGTAGGGTACTGGTAATGAAACAACGGCAGTGATTGCTTACGGTGGGTAATGTATAATGAGTTCGGAACTTAGAACTTTTTGATCAAATTTAGGCCAAACGAGCATAATTTCGAAACCAATGAAGATAGAACCTCCAAATTTGGTATCAGGGTGTCTCTTTCTTTTTCCTTAGTGTCCTTGAAATTTGGGCTCCGTTGGAGTAGTGGGTCGAAGACCAGTTACACATTTCTGAAGACCTTGAAGCATATCATTAAAATTAATAAAGATAGCAGCTTGGAAAAATGTAGAATCTTCAAATTTGGAACAAGGGTGCTCTTTAGTATTTCTTGTGTGTCCCTCTAATTTGGGATCGAGTGGAATGGTGGGTCCGTACCCCTCTTAGACCTCCCAAGGTTTAAAAGCTTATAAATGAAATTACTAACAATAGTAACTTAAAAATAATATATAACGTTCCACTTGTGTGCAAGGGTTAACTGGTATTTAAAGTACAGAGCGGATTGCATATGGGCGAAATCACCCCAAGGGTTCGGATTCTGAACCTTTTAATCGGTCTAAGGACTAACGAACATATATAAAAAATTACGATAACTCGAGTATTAGAGTACTGGTAATGAAACTACGGCGGTGATTGCGTACGGTGGGTAATATAATATCGGTTCGGAACTTAGAACTTTTTGATCGAATTTAGGCCAAACGAGCATAATTCCGAAACCAATGAATATAGAACATCCAAATTTGGTATCATGATGTCTCTTTTTATATCCTTAGTGTCCTTGAAATTTGGGACCATTTGGAGTAGTGGGTTAAGGACCAGGCACACAGTTCCGAAGATTTTAAAGAATATTTTCGAAATTAATAAAGATAGTAACTGCAAACAAATTGCGAAGTTTCAAATTGGATACATGGGTGCTCTTTACTATTTCCTGCGCGTTCCCCTAATTTTGGATCAATCAGAGTGGTGGTTCAGTACCCCTCTTAGACCCCCGAAGGTTTAAAAAACTTGTCATCGAAATTAATAAAAATAGTAATTTAAAATTAAGATAGAACGTTCCAATTGTGTACAAAAGTTAACTAGTATTGAAAGTATGACGGGGACTGCATACGGGCGAAATTGTATAATGGTTTCGGGTTCTGGAACCTTTTGTGGTATCTTTTATACAACTGTTTGTTCTTTATTTTATTACATTTACATTTACTTAAATCATACGTTTATAATTTGTACTAGAATGACATTGTTAATTCATAATTTGTACTACACTATTGTAGTACTATTATTATTCTTATATGTTAATAAAGTGACCATATATACTAAATAAATTATATATTTTTATTATATTACATCTCCCTTTTCAATTCAATTCGTTTTCATATGAAAGTTTTATTACATTCTAATAAATTATTTTTACATTATAAATTCTTTTTACATAATTTTATAAGCTTATTTTATTTTAAAAGACATTGAAATTTTTTATTTTATTTTATAAGTTAAGTAATTTTTTTTTTTATTTGATTTCATATTTCTTAAATTATATGGATTTTGATTTTTTACATGATTTCTATCACTTCTGGATACAGGTTTACCATTACCAATTTCATGTTTTCGATTTTTTAAAAACCAGCTATTCCGGCGATACTCATTACCATTCTTATCTTGGACAATATATGACCTCGGTGTATGCCACTTTTTAACTATTTTTCCTTTTTTCCATTTATTATTTTCTTTAATCCATACTTCATCTCCCTCTTCAAATGTTTTTCTAGTTTTGGCGGGAGTATTGTAGTATCTTTCCACTATTTTTGCTTTTCTTTGTAATTTTAAATGTATATCATTGCTTATTCTAGGTGCTAATAAATTTATGCTTAAGGGTAATTTTGTTTTTAATAATCTATTAAACATCATCTGAGAAGGTGCTAACTTCATTTCCTGAACAGATGTGTTTCTATATTCCATAATTTTAATATATCTTTCTTCTAATGTTTTTGATTTTTTAAATATGTTTTTAACTATTTGGACGGCTCTTTCAGCCAACCCATTAGATTTTGGATATAGGGGGGAGCTAGTTACTATACTTATATCCCAACTTTTTGCAAAATTTTTACATTCAAATGAACCGAATGGCACATTGTCTGCTATTATTGTTTTAGGTATCCCAAATTGTGAAAAAATTCCTATCCAATGTCTAATAATTTCTTTTGATGTTTTATTTTTTAATTCCATAAACTCTATCCATTTACTAAAATAATCTATGACTATCAAATAATCTTTATTTTCATACGTGGCAATGTCACAATCAATTTTTTGGAACGGGCCTAACGGAATATCATGAGCTATCATAGGTTCTTTAACATTGTTTCTGGAAAATTGGTCACATAAGTGACAATTGATAATTTTATTTTCAATATCGTTATTCATATTTTTCCAGTACAAAATTGTTCTTGCTCTTCTTTGGGTTTTACTTATTCCCATGTATGACTCATGTAATAAATTTAACATTTCATCACGCATTGATTCTGGTATTATAATTCTGTCATGAAAATAAAGTATACCCTCATTTTCTACTATATCATTTCTTTTATTATAATAAAAGAGTACTTTTTCTGGCACTTTACTTTTGTGATTTGGCCAGCCACTTTTATAGTATTCTAATACTAATTTTAGAGTTTTATCTTTTCTTGTTTCCTCTATAATTCTGTTTTCTTTTTCCGAACTAACATTTATTGATAAAATTGATTCGTAGAAAATACTTTCCTCTTCCGAGCTTTTTATTTTTAAACTATCTCTGGATAAATAATCTGCTATATGCATATATTTGCCAGGTAGATATTCAAGTTTTATCATATAATTCAACAAACGCAACCTCATTCTCTGCAATTTTCCGGACGGAATTTTATGTATTTCTTTTTCCATTAGTGCTACTAACGGTTTATGGTCAGTTTTTATTACAATTTCTCTACCATAAATAAATTGATGAAATTTCCTACAACTAAAGATAATAGCCAAAAGCTCTTTCTCTACTTGGGCATATCTTTGCTCTGTTTCAGTTAGACTACGCGATGCATACGCAACTGGTAAGTTATTTTGCATTAGACAAGTTCCTAATCCATTTTGTGAAGCGTCCGTTTGTATAACTATTAACTTTTTTTCATCAAAAGGTTTAAGAATTATCGGACTCACTAAAATTTCTTTAATTTTCTTTACTGTATGTGTGTGAATCTTTTCCCATTTAAAGATTGTATTTTTTCTTAACAATTCTCTTAAAGGAGCTGTTAAGTCAGCTAAGTTCGGAATAAACGATCTAACATAATTAATTATTCCTAAAAATTTTTGCAATTCTTTTTTGTTTTGTGGATCTTTTAAATTTTGAATTGCATTGATTCTATCCCTACTTGGTAATATACCATTACTTGTAAATCTGTGACCTAAGTATTCTATTTCTTCTAATTTATATTTAAATTTATCTTTATAAAATTTTATATTTAAGTCTCTAGCTCTATTTAATACTTTTTCTAATGCTTTATTATGCTCTTCCAAATTTTCTCCATATATTAATATATCATCAATATATATAGCAATATTCGGAATATTAGCAAAATTTTCTTCGTTTTTCTTTTGAAAAATTTCTGGAGCTGTACTTATTCCAAATGGTAACCTGTTAAAATGATAAGTACCAAAAGGAGTGGAAAAAGTACAAAGTTTTCTAGAGTTATTATCTAATTCTACCTGATAAAAACCTTCTTTTAAATCTAATATACTGAAATATTTAGCACCTTTTAACTTTGGTATTATTTCATCTAAAGTTGGAATTAAGTGTTGTTGTTTTTTAATATACTTATTTAAATTTCTTGGGTCTAAACACAACCGCAAATCCCCATTAGGTTTTTCTATAATTATCAAGTTATGAACCCAGTCACGAGGTTCTTCTACTTTTGTTATTATTTCTTTTTCAACTAATTTATCTAATGAAATTTTTAAATTATTTATTATTTTTAAAGGGACTCTCCTAGGTGGTTTAACAACAGGAATTGCATCATGCATTAACTCAATTTTATATTGACCTTTAAATTTTCCTGTGCCCTCAAAATTGTCACTATATTTTCTAATAATTTGATCTTTATTTATGTGAATTTTATTATCTATTTTAATTTGATTGTTTACACTTTCTATTTTATTTATTTTTTTAATTGTTTTTAAATTTTCTATAGCATCAGCACCCAGTACCAGTATGCATCAGCATACAACAATAATTCTCATTTAAAATCATAAATTTTTCTTTACTTACTGTATTGTTATAAAAACAAGTTAAATAGCACTCACCGATAGGTTTTATTTCTTGACCCCCATATGCTCTGAGCATCATCGTTGTTGCTGTTATTTTAACCTTTTTATCAATCTTTTGTAATGTTGTATATGGTAAAATGCTTACATCACTACCTGTATCCAGTTTGATGTCAATCATGGTATTATTAATTCTTATTTTTTCAATCCAATTATTCTTCCTATTTTTTGAAATCATATTTACATAAAATAAATTATCATTTTCATTATCTAAATTTGTTATAAATGAAACTGATTTTTTATAACACACTACTGCAAAATGATTCATTTTATGACAATTATTACATTTGTGCCCATAAGCTGGACATTGTTTTTTCTTATGAATTTTATTACATTTTTTGCACAAAAAAGAATCATTTGCATTAGTGTAACTTTGTTTTTTATTATAATTAACATTTTGTTTATTTTTAACATTAAATTTATTACCAGAAAAATTTTTCTTATCTTTTTTATTGAATGTTGATGTTACAGGTGAAATTCGATTTACTGAAACTTCCTTCTTTTGTATTTCTTTTGTTTGTCCTTCTGATAGTTCTGCAGCTCTGCACATTTCTACTGCTTTTTCAAAAGTTACTTCCATCTCAAGCATTTTTTCTTGCAGCCTTTTATTATTTGTACCCAGCACTATACGATCTCTCATTAAAGATTCCGTTTGTTTTTCAAAGTCACATGTTTTTACTAATTTTTTCACATCAAGTAAAAAATTGTCAAACGGTTCATTCTCCAGCTGATTTCTTGAGTAGAAAACAAATCTTTCGTAAACTACTCGTTTTTTTGGCACACAATACTCTTCAAAGGCTTTCACAACTTTATCAAAATCGTGTTTATCCGTGTCATTAAATGTAAAGGTTTGAAAAAGTTCAATACCTTCTTCACCTACCGCGTTCAAAAATACAGTTATCTTTTTTGAATCCGTTTTATTACCTAATTCCGCCGCTTCCATAAAAATTTCAAAACTTTGACGGAATTTTCTCCAGTTTTCTGCAATATTGCCGTTTAAAACTAGACTATTTACCGGTTTTAAGTATTCCATTATTATTTGATGTACTTTTTTCTTATTGTCTCCTAATATTGTTGTATCACTCTTATTGTCGTCACTATCAGTGTCTGAATTTGTTTTATTATTTTCTTCTTCTATTAGATTTTTCTCATCTGATGAGTCTGCGTCTTCTTCTTTTTCTTTTTTATTTATTCGCGATCTCGTGTTTAAATGCATTTATAGTTGTTAAAAAAAAATTTTTTTTTTTTTTTTTTAAGTTGAACGACTGTGCCATGTGGTATCTTTTATACAACTGCTTGTTCTTTATTTTATTACATTTACATTTACTTAAATCATACGTTTATAATTTGTACTAGAATGACATTGTTAATTCATAATTTGTACTACACTATTGTAGTACTATTAATATTCTTATATGTTAATAAAGTGATCATATATACTAAATAAATTATATATTTTTATTATATTACACCTTTGAAAGTTCAAAGGCTAGCCAACATATAACTTAAAAGCAGTATAACTCAAAAAATAATACCGCTATTTTGATGAAATTAAAACCCCAGGTTACGAATAATGAAAGTACCATGGGAATTGGTTCTGGTCGAGTTAGGACAATGAGTTCGGAATCTAAAAGCTTTTGATCGATCTGAGGCCAAACGAGTGTATTTTCGAAGCCAAAGAATATATTTCCTATTTCCTATTTCCTATGTGTCCCCGAAATTTAGACTTAATTATAGCGGTGGTTCAGGTGCCTCCTAAGATATCCCAAAATTCAAAAGCTTATCTTTGAGATTCGTGAATATAGAAACTTTAAATTTGATACACGAGGATTCTTTCCTATTTCCGGTTTTATTTAACACTTTTATATTTTTAAAAGGCTAAGAATATTACCATAAAACATATTTTGTATAATGTTTTATAAATTAAAAACAAAATATTTTTTTAGTAAACGATTAAATTCCTTTTTTTTAATTTTTTTATATCATATATTTTATTGAATTATTACCATAGGTGATATATAATTAAGACACTATGTACAATACTTAAGCTATATTCAAAGGTACCTGCTTCATTTGTGTAAAATTTATGGTTATATTTAAATGAATTACATGAAAAGTTCTAAATTTGTAATAGTATATAATAAATAATTTTTTATAGATAGTCTAATTAGAAAACGTTTTTAGTATTATAAATTTAAATTGGTTAACTATGTTTTACGACCAAACTAATAACAGCTTTTATTGTTTTAAAATGACTTATGGACTCCCATTAAATTTGAACCAAATAGGTGTAGGGTATTTCTAAGTCGGTTGCACCGACTGACTGTTCTTTACTTGTTTTTGTTTAAAATATCAGCAAATGACACTGATTCACCTATATTTCCATGATATTCATTCACAATTTCTTTTTGAAATTATTGCACACCTCATAACTTTTTTTTTCATTGAACTTTTAAATGATTCATTCACCTCTTCGCTTCATTTTTGAAGGCTTCCGTAGTTTTATGAATTTCTTTTTTTTTGAATATTTTTAATTTCATCTAACCTCTTCATGTAATTATTTTCGATGGCTCTAAGTAATTCCATATCTTCCTGTTCGTTATGTTTTATTGCCGTTTCAAAGTCTTCTTTGTATTCCTTGAGATGTTCATTTTTGCTACCGCTTGTTCCATATTGTGCAATACCAGGTCTACATTTTGAATGTACTGGAGACAGTCATTGCAGATAAATTTGATATTTTGGTTTGCGCACAGCATACTAATTGTGGATTGATCCACACCAGAACATTTAAATGCACAATTCAATTCCTGTTTCACCTTTAATTTTCATCTTGCATTTGTGACACGACGAAATGTAATTAAAGAAAAAAAAAATTGAAATGTAATTAAAGTTATTTTTTTACTTTTTCTTTTGTTTGTCCGCGTTTATTTTTATACCCGTATGACCATATAGTCAAAGGGTATAATTAATTTGCCATTACGTTTGTGACGCAGAGAAGGAGAGGGGGGGGGGGTAGATATAGACTCAAGTGTATGGATCTGATCAGAATCGAAAAATAAATCGATTTAGTTATATATGTCCGTCCGTCCGTCCGTAATCACGATAACTCACAAACTAAAGGAGCTAGGATATTGAAATTTTCGCAAATTCGTTTTTTTGCAATAGCCGCCATCGTGGTTAAATCCAGCCATTTTGGTCCATGTGTTCGGGTAGCTGCCATACAACTTCTGTTTTTATATGAGTATTACTCTGTACGTATAACAGCTGCGTGTCTGAAATTTTGCCAAAAGTAGTTTAGTTTCATGGCCAAAGTTTCTACAAAATTTGGTGGATCTACTGCAGTGGGTTCGAGTAGCTGCCATACAACTTCTTATTTTACATGAGCATTACTCTACACCTAATGAAGCTGGGTGTCTGAAATTTTGCCAAAAATAGTTTAGTGTAATTGCCAAATTTACTGCAAAATTTGGTTGGTCTACTGCATTGGGTTCGAGTAGCTGCTATACAACTCCTTCTTTTATATGAGCATTATACTACATCTAATAAAGCCGTTATGTTTGAAATTTTGCCAAAAGTAATTAATCTTTTAATGATAATGATATAATGCTTATATAACGGTCATACGAGTATCCCAGAGTTGACAGAGTCTACTCTACTAGACTTTTCCTCGTTTTTTATTAATAATTGCTGAGCAATTAATTTTCCGTTACCGTTAAAATAAATTAAAATTTGTACCGATAAAGAAAATTAAAACACGTCCGTATAGTTTTGAATTTAATCAATAACAAAAATATAACTTTGACATTGTCTTTTAAATTGAGCAGCAAAAGATGCAATATTGAGCAAGTTTCGCTTTAAATTCTAAGTTAATTTTTTTTTTTTATTTTATTTTATTTATTTATTTATTATAAATTCATGATATTACAGTTATAAAATTACAATATACTAGACTTAGACAATAACTTAAAATTGGTCTTAGCAATTATAATATATGTATATACAGTTATGGAGTATAAATACAAAAATTAAATATATATTTTTATTATAGCCTAATGTATATTTAACAATAAAATATTAATTTAGTTATAATTCTAACAATTTTTTTATTAAAGCCTGATCTTTTTTAGCACATTTTCAAAAAATTTTGTAAAAATGTGCCTATATAGCTTCAGTCTGTCCGTCCGTCCGTCCGTCCCTTTTTACCTACGATTGACTAAAAAATATCAGAAATGGGTAGGTTTTGCAATAAAAATAATTTAATGTTAAAACTTTTTTTTGTAGCCCCCCCGTTACGGAGCTACAGCCCCACAAAGTCGAAAAAAGCCCCATATTTAAACAGTTATAATTAGAGTTCTATAAGGTATATTTCCAACCTGAAAACGGTAACAGACAGCTGTTCTTATAAGCTTTAAAAATTTTTAAAAACCAATTGTATAGGGTTACCATACGGTACTAAAATTTACCGTTATTCAAAACTAAGTTTTACAAAATTTTTGGTCCCTCATAACTTCGGAACGGCTAAATGTAGAAACTTGAAATTTTGGGAGAAGTTAGATCCTTAGAATAAGTAAGAGTTAATTAACAAATTTTTTTTGTCACGCTCCCTCTTTAGGAGCTGTAAGGGGTCGAAAATTGAAATTTTGCTAAAAATTTAGCTTTTAAACACCTATAACTTGAATACCAGTTAAAAATTTTTTTTTATTTGTATACAAAATTGAAAGCTCCAAAACGAAGGTTTCAATAAGTGTCAAAGGTTTTTCTTAATTTTGACTTTGTCCGTCCGTCCGTATGTTTACAAAAACTTTTACACCGTTTGAAATAGAGTAAAGAAATTTTAACCACGGGTAGATATTACAAAACAAATAATTTCGTAGAAGAATTTTTTTCTGTAGCCCCACCCGTTACGGAGCTACAGCCCTTCAAAGTTGGAAAAAGCCCTATTTTTAAATTATTATAACATGAGGTTTGTTAAGTGTATTTTTAATCTGAAAACGGAAAAAGATAGCTGGTTTTATAAGCTTCACAAAAATATAAGGCTAAAATGTATAGGGTTACCATACGGTACTAAAATTTACCATTAAGCTCAACTCAACTTTTGCAAAATTTTTGGCCCCATATATCTTCTAAACGGTTCAACCTTGGGTCTTGAAATTTTGGGAGAAGTTAGGTCCTCCAAAATTAGTAGGAGTCGGTTAACAAAATTTTTTTGTCACGCCCCCTGTTTAGGAGCTATAAGGGCTCGAAAATTGAAATTTTGCTATTTTCAACCACCTGTAACTTTAACACCTGTTCAAATTTTTTTTTACAAATATGCAAAATTTATAGCTGCAGCATCATATTTCAACATACGTTAAAGGTTTTTCTTAAATTTGAAAGGGTCTCTTTAAATTGAAGAAATTGTTCTTTGTCTTAACCATTTTTGGTTTGATAATAATATTCTAGGTAAAATTCCAAATTTTGTTGGAGTTCAAAATTGATTTCCTAGAACCGAAAAAAATGGAAGGGTGAGGACAGGAGGGGGTGGGCAGGTCCATCATAAGTTTCCTAAGCAAAAATTTGGGAACCTTCCCAATTGAAGGGCTACTAGGTCTTCAAAATTAAAACTTTTATGTTCTTATAAAACAATAACTTATTCACCATTGTAAGTTTTTCCAAAATTAAACGTTAACATTGAAGCTCCAACATTATATTTTGCACTTATTAACAGGTTTTCTTGAGTGCATTGGGATTATATTCTAAGTAATTCACTATTAGTCATATAATTAATTATTAATGAAATAACAAAATTATAATATTATCATAATATATATTTTTATAAAAATACATGATAAAATACTCAGTAAGAAACCGTATATAATTTTAAACAAGTAAAGAAACAGTCAGTCGGTGCAACCGACTTAGAAATACCCTACAGCTATTTGGTTCAAATTTAAGGACATATCCATAAGTCATTTTAACACCATAGAAGCTGTTATTAATTTGATCGTAAGACATAGCTAACCAAATTAACTGTATAATACTAAAAACATTTTCTAATTACCCTATCTATTAAAAAATACTACAAATTCTTACTAATTTATCTATTTAAAAATATTAAAAAACAAACAAACTTGAAATAAATGAAAATATATTTATTCCAATTCAATTACAAAATGAAAAAATTCTAATTATTAAATTTTGTGATAAAAAGATAATCAAAGCATAATATATTTAATAATCCAAATTTTTAAAAATTGCAATTATTTTAAATGGTTAGTTTATATGCCTAATAGAAAAGCTTATAAACGCAAAATATGCATAAAATGTATTTCTAAAATACAATTAAAAATTTACACCTTTTCATATAATTCATTTAAATATAAAAATAAATTTTACATAAATGCAGCAAGTACCTTTGAACATAGCTGAACCACTACAATTAGGTCTAGATTTCGGAGACACATAGGACATAGGAAATATATTCTTTGGCTTCGAAATTAAACTCGACCACAACCAATTCCCATGGTACTTTCATTACTAGTAACCTACTGTTAAATTTCATCAAAATACCGGCATTATTTTTTGAGTTATGGTGTTTGTAAGATATATGTTTGTTAGTCCTTGAACTTTTCAAGGGTTCCAGAACCCAAAATTATGGTACGATTTCGCCCATATGCAGTCCCGTCATACTTTCAATACTAGTTAACCCTTGTACACAATTGGAACGCTCTATCTTAATTTTAAGTTACTAGTTTTATTAATTTCGATGATAAGCTTTTACACATTGGGGGGTCTAAGAGAGGTTCTGAACCACCACTCCAATTGATCCCAATTTAGGTGGGCACCCATATAGTAAAGAACACCCTTGTGGCAAATTGGAAGCTTCTACATTTGTTTCAAGTTACTAGCTTTATTAATTTCGAAAATATGCTTTAAGGGCCTTAGAACTGAGTGGCTGATCCCCGATCCACTACTCCAATGGGGCCCAAATTTCAAAGACACTTACGAAATAGGAAGGGACACTCTGATACCAAATTTGGAGGTTCTATCTTCATTGGTTTCGGAATTATGCTCGTTTGGCCTAAATTCGATCAAAAAGTTCTAAGTTCCGAACCCATTGTCCAATCCTCACCGTACGTAATCACCGCCGTAGTTTCGCCGCCAATAACCTACAGCACAAATTTCATGAAGATAGCCTCATTAGTTGTTGAGTTATCGTGATTTTTTATATATGTTCCTTAGCCCATCGATTAAAAGGTCCGGAATCCGAACCGTTGGGCTGATTTCGCCCTTATATAGTCCGCGCTGTACTTATAGTACTAGTTAACCCTTGTACACAATTTGAACGGACAATCCTAATTTTAAGTAACTATTTTTAGTAATTTCGATTATAAGTTTTTAAAACTTGGGAGGTCTGAGAGGAGTACAGAACCACCACTCCAATTGATCCCAATTTAGGGGGGCACGCAAGAAATAGTAAAGAACACCCTTGTGGCAAATTGGAAGCTTCTACATTTTTTCAAGTTGTTATCTTTATTAATTTTAAAGATATGCTTTAAGGTCTTCGGAAATGTGTAGCTGGTCCCCGACCCACTACTCAAATGGGACCCAAATTCACAAGACACTTAGGAAATAGGAAGGGACACCCTGATACTAAATTTGGAGGTTCTATCTTCATTGGTTTCGGAATTATGCTCGTTTGGCCTAAATTCGATCAAAAAGTTCTAGGTTCCGAACCCATGGTCCAATCCCGACCTTACGCAATTCCCGAAGTAGTTTCATTACTAGTAATCTACAGCACAAATTTGATGAAGATAGCGTCATTAGTTGTTGAGTTATCGTGATTTTTTATATTTGTTCGTTAGCCCTGAAACCGATTAAAAGGTCCAGAATCCGAACCCATGGGCCGATTTCGCCCATATGCAATCCCCGCCGTACTTTCAGTCCTAGTAACCTACAGTTAAAATTTCATCAAGATAGCTCCATTATTTTTTGAGTTATCGTGCCTACGGACGGACGGACGGACGGACGGACATGGCTATATCGACTAAGGCGGTCACGCTGATCACAAATATATATACTTTTCCATATCTAGCTCGCTTCCTTTAGGTGGTTACAAACACCATACCAAAGTTAATATACCCCTTTACCTATTCTATAGGTGTAGGGTATAAAAATGTGCTTTTTAAAAACCCTTGGTTTTTTCCCCTCACTTGTTTAATAATATTTTCAACTTAAATTATTTAATTTAAATTTAATTATTTACATATACGTGCGTATTTTTACTTGCACGTAGATTTTGCTGTGTGTGAGTTTTTTGGTTGTAACTAAGTTCAATAAGGTCTAGTTAAAAACTGTTGAATGGTGTTATAAACCGATTGCTCACTCATAGCAGAATAAAATAGGGGTATTGTTGATAATATTTTGCAAATATTGTTGGCAATACTTTTGTTTTTATAAACGGTGATAACTTGTTCGGGTTGTATGAATCGTACACATACAACATTTAACCTAAATAATAATATAATTAAATTTTAAATTTTATATGTTTTATTTATATTGATTTTTTTTTATTTTTTTTTTTTCTTCTCTTTTCAAAATTTTTACTAATTGCTATTAAAAATTGCCAATTTTCGAGTTAATTTTTGTAATATTCGTGGCCTACAAGCTAATTTTCATGCCGTAGAATGTCATCTTAACTCCACAAAACCAGCAATTTTAGCCCTTGGTGAAACACAAGTCAGTGGACAAAACGATAATTTTAATATTATTGGCTACTCACTTGTTTCACACTTCGTACCCAAAAGAGGAATCGCGATTTACATTAAAAATGACAGTGCTTTCAACACCCTAGATAAATATAAACCTTCTAGCCCAACCTTCCATTATATTTGGGTTAAAATTATCGTTGAGAAGCATGTAATACATTTCTGTTTTTTATACAGATCACCCAATTCAAATGAATAAGAAACTGCTGTGGAAATTGACAATCTTTCAAAACAGATCAATGAAATTTTGGAATCATGTCCACAAACCGAAATTGTTCTGGCAGGGGATTTCAACGTACACAACAAAGACTGGCTTCATTTTTCAAGTAACTCTTCTTAGAGTTAAAACTCAATTGGGAAACAAGTTGAATTATTTTCCACACTGTTCCATCTTTCTCAACTAGTCCAAAATCCCACTAGGGTCCCCGACCGAGCTGATCAAGAGGGTCACCTCTTGGATCTGTTTTTAACCACTCACCCTGAAAAATATGTAGTTTCAGTTGGTTGTCCCCTGGGGGGCTCCGACCACTGCCTGGTAACCACAAGCTTCCCGGTAAGCACATTAGCCAGCCGAAGGATTCCTCCCAAAAAATTAGTATGGCGATATAGTCGTGCTAACTGGGAGGGATTAAACTATTTTTTCAAAGCATTCGACTGGTCATTGTGCTTCCGCCCTAAAAATGTCAACTTCGCTGCAAATGCGATTAGTGAAACAATTTTACTTGGAATGAGGTTGTATATTCCTCACTCCATGAAAAGTATTAAACGAGAATCCAGAGTATGGTTTAATCGCACTTGCAAAGAAGCCATTCGTAAAAAAGAGGAGGCTTTTAAGCAATACCGAAACAGCGGGTTGGAGTCCGACAGGGCCAACTATATCGTGGTTCGAAACAGATGCAAGAGATTTATCAATAAGCAAAAATTCTTATTCAACCGAGGGTTGAAACGAAAATCCCTACATATGCCTAAGAATAGCAAATCGTTTTGTACGTTTGCAAAAAATCTAAAGGAGGACACTAGTGGGTCCTCCTTCCCTCCGCTTATTGATAAAAACAACTCAATTGTGTCAGATTCAAAAGAAAAGGCGAACTTGTTTGGCAAACAATTTTCCTTTAACTCAACACTGCCACAGTCAACTCAAAGACCACCAAATATTCCAGAAGTTGGCTGCTCCTTTGGTAGAATTTACTTTAGGACGCGAGCAGTGATGAAAATCTTGAAGAATCTAGATACGAACAAATCAGCCGGTCCCGATGGAATCACAACGATGGTTCTTAAAAAAAACCTACTCTACCATTTCAAAACCTCTACGCAACCTCCTCTATTTATCCTTTACTTCGGGTATTCATTCTGCCCAATGGAAGATTGCGCACGTTTTTCCAATTCCAAAAAAAGGTAACAAAAGCGATCCCTCTAACTACCGCCCTATAGCTATAACTTCGGTCCTTTCCAAAGTAATGGAAAAAATTATAAACCAAAAGCTTTTGAAATATCTGGATCATAAAGGTTTGCTTCATGATCGACAATACGGGTTCAGAGCCCGTCGTTCAACTGGTGATCTCATGACTTATCTTTGTGAAAAGCTCAATATCAGTCTTCACCACTCTGGTGAATCTTATGTGGTAGCACTGGATATTTCTAAAGCTTTCGACCGTGTATGGCATGCTGCTTTGTTAGCAAAATGCAGAGCTATAGGGTTAGGTAGAGTCTTTCTCAAATGGATTGGAGATTTCCTTTCGAATCGTACGATTCGAGTTCTGGCCGATGGTTTATCATCTGACAAATTTAAACTTAACGCTGGTGTCCCTCAAGGTTCTGTTCTTTCTCCCACCCTCTTCTTAATATTCATTAATGATCTTCTATCTTTAACTTCCAATCCAATTCACAGTTTCGCAGATGACAGCACCCTTGTAGCTTCCTATGAATTTCATAGCCGCTGTAACATTAATCATCAGGTTAATACAACAGCAAAAAATTTCACTGTCAGTGAGCTAAATAACGATTTAGCAAAAATTCACAAATAGGGTGAAAATAATCGTGTTCAATTCAACACGAAGAAAACCCAACGCTGTCTCATCTCGCGAAAAATAGCAACTTCCATTCCCAACTTGATTTTTCAGGGAGAAGCTTTGCAGCACTCAACAGATTTAAATATTTTGGGCATCGAGGTAAACCAGAAATTGACTTGGTCAAATCACATTTTTGGTATAGCTAAAGATGCAGCTAAGTGTTTGGGTTTTTTGTATCGCTGTAAAACTTACTTCTCTCCATTAGATCTCCTCAATATCTATAAAACGTATATTAGACCAAAAATGGAGTATAATGCACATATCTGGGCTGGTGCACCCCAATCAGCGCTGGGATATCTTGATAAAGTGCAAAACAGAGCTATTCGTCTTATAAATGATTCCAGTGCCACCTCAACGCTCACTCCACTTAGCCATCGGCGTACAGTCTGGTCACTTACCCTGTTTTATAGATACCTAGTGGGGACGAACACCTGTTCTAAGGAAATAAAACAATTAATGCCTCCACTCAAAGTTTTCCAACGTGAAACAAGGAGTGCAACAGATGCTCATCCCTACTGCGTCGTATTGTTAAGATGGCGAAACACGGCCTATGGAAATTCGTTTGTTATGCGCATGTCGAGATTATGGAATCACATTCCGTCCAATGTGTTTCCTAAAGTTGGTAATTCGTATGTGTACGACTTAAATAAATTTAAGAAGAATATTAACATCTTTCTCCTAAATATCCCTCCAAATTTTCCCCATCCACCATAATCCAAAATTCCCAAATATCCTCCGACAATTCCAAAATCCTTTCATATCCCATCCCTGTACATTTGTATCACAGGTTCCTTCCTAAAGTTTGGTTCAAAAAGGGTGTGGTTTTGGTGCGTTAAAATCGCACACTACCCAACGAAATACCGCACAAGTTCAATGGGTGGCTTTCGAGCGTTCCATTCCCTCGCAAAAACAAAAAAAAAAAAAAAATTTAAATGTGAAGCGACTTATATTACTGCAATTCTTTAAATTCTCCGGAAGATAGTTGTAAATTCTTATTGATGAGCAAAAATTACTGTTTCTAGCCAATTCAGTTCGAGTTTTTTCATGACATAGCTTTCCCATGTTTCTTGTGTTATAATTGTGAATATTCCTTCTTTTTGGTAATAAAGTTTTACTTTTAGTAACACCATTTTCTATTTTATGTATAATTTCAGCCTTTTCCAATATTATTAATTCGTCTAAGTTAAGGAAACCCGTATTTTATACAAAAAATATCATCAGTTGGAGTACGCCAATTTAGTTTGTATAGTATCTTGATTGCTTTGTTTAATAATATTTTCATTTTCATTTTTAATGTATTTGAACATCACGACCATGTCGCCACATTGTATCTTATATGAGACGTGATGTGTGCATGAAATAATAGTTTAGCTGATTTGTCATCTAATATTATTCCACTTCTTCTAATAGAGCCTAGCAATGGCATTATCTTTTTTATAATGTAATTAACATGATCATTCCATGATAATTTGTCATCTATTATAATACCGAGATATTTATAAGTTTGTTCTCTTTTAATTTCTCTAATATCAATACAAATTTTTGGATTGATATCAGGCTTATTTAGACGTTTAAAAATCATGTACTTTGTTTTTTCAATGTTCATTGTTAATTTATTTCCATTTAACCATCTCATATATAATTTCAAATCATTATTGACCAATCTTTCTAATGTTTCCGCATTTTTTGCTGTATAGATAAGCAATGTATCATCAGCAAATATTTTATAATCAGCTTTAATGTTAGAAAATTGCATATTATGCACATACAATAGATACAAGGTAGGTCCAAGAACTGACCCTTGTGGCACACCTATATTTATGGCACGTTCATTGCTTCAAACACCATTAACTTTCGTTTTGATAAATCTGTTTCTCAAATACGTTCTTAGTAGTTCAAATGCCTTACTCAGATCTACAAAAACAGAGCATACATAGTTTCCTTTATCAAGATGTCCAATAATAGATTTCACAAAATTATTGATTGCTACATCAGTTCCATGAGACTTTTGGAAGCCAAACTGATTGATGTCAAATCCGCTTGTACATATTCACATATTCTTTTATTAATTATTTTTTCAAATATTTTACTCATGCAGCTAGTGAGTGTTATCGGCCGGTAATTAGATGTTTCCAAGGGAGAACCATTCTTGTATATTGGAATCACAGTACTGCATTTTAATAAACTAGGACAGTTTCCTGCGCGAAAGCTGTCATTAATAAAATTACTAATTATCGGAGATATTATCTTAGCTACCGCTTTTAAGTCTTTTGCTGCTATATTATCTGAGCCAGGTGAATTATCTTTTAGATTCATAATAACATTAAGCACTTCTATTTCATTAGTAGGTACCAAGAACATGGAACTTTCATTTATTCTATTTTTTATTATATTTTCTTCTTTAGTTTGTATTTTATCAGCTAACTCTCTTCCAACATTACTAAAATGTTCATTAAAGCCGTTGGCAATGTCTTTGCTAATATTTAAAATTTTATCATTGTGTCTTATTTCCTTTATAATATTGTTACTATCTGCTTTTTGGTTTGCTATCTGAGAGTTCAGAACATTCCATATCTTTTTAGTATTTGAACCAGCTTCTTGTAATTTTCTATTAAAATAATTTTGCTTTGCTTTCTTTATCTCTACATTAACCTTGTTTTTTAATTCATTATATTTTATTTTATGCTCCGCAATATTAGGGTATTTTTTCTGATACTTATACAATTTATTTCTGTGTTCTATTAGTTTTAAAATTTCTCTGGACATCCACGAATTATTTTTTCTAATTCTCATATATTTAACACTTGTACTAGTGTCCTTGAAATATTTTTTAAGTTCAATCAATTCATCAATATTTTGACAAGTATGTCTACGTAAGTGATATTCCAACAGATATGAGTATTTAGCATAGTTAGTACCAGTTATTTGATTATACACCATCGTTTCAAGTTTTCTGAGAACTGATTTAATTTCAACACATACTGCTTTATGATCTAGGTTAGGAATATCATGCAAAGTGATATTAAAACCAAATCGATTCGTCTTAAGATCTGAAAGAACATGATTTAACAGAGCCGCTGAGTTTAATGTAATTCTAGTAGCTTCATTCATGTTATTTATGTTAACAGAGTTAACATCTAGCATATCCATATACATTCTGCTTGCGTCCGTTTCAGAGAGCAAATCGATGTTAGTATCACCAACCACAATTATATTTTTGTACTTATTGAACAGCCGATCTAGATGTTCTATAAATGCCTTATTGTTTTCAGACGGGCTTTTGTAACATACGGCAATATTAATGGTAGGTTTGGTATCTTCTAAAGAAATTACAATAATATTGAACGTAATAGATGTTTCCAAAACTTTGTGACTAATACCTTGCTTTACATATATTGCGCAGCCACCTCCTCTGCTTAAATTATTAGAGATAAAGGATGCTGTATACCGGAATATTAAAGTATTTTTCTTCTTCTGAATAAAGCCAAGTTGCTCCAACCATGATAATATCAATATCATTTTTAATTTTTATAAATGTTTCAATTTCGATTAGATTTTTCCTCAAACTTCTAGCATTAAAATGCACCATTTTCAAATTCAATAGTTTGTCCATCATCATGGTCTTCCGATCAAATAATTTTGCCATGATTCTCTATATCTCTGCACATTCTCTCTGTATTTATTTTCTACATGTCTCCTAAAATGAGCTAGATCTTGTAGCACTTCCTTTCTTGATACTCCTGTAGTTTCATGATAATTAAAGTATAGGTTAGAGAGCTCTTGATGGTTATTTGGCAAACCTTCTTGGTGTATAAGTACTTTTAGACTAGTTTGCGTCATTCCCTCATAAGTGATATCTGTTATCATGAACATGAAAATACGACAAAAATAATCTAACATTGTTGTATATTCTGTTTTCTCTAAGCCGAGAAAAAGCATAAATATTGTCACCAGATATAATCGCATTTCTAGTTAATCTGACAATCGGTGGAGCTAGTGGATTAATAAAGCTTTTGTTATTTGACTTTGCAATCTTACTACTGCCTAAGTTTATCGTTTCACCCTTTATCCAGTTAACATATTCAGTTGTTGGCACTACAAGTTGTCTTTCATCTTTAGGCATATCTTTATTCATAAGAGTAATATTATTATTAGCAATATTATTATTTTTATTTTGACTATCATTAATATTTTCACTCTGATGAAGTTTATTGTTGGAATCTGTTGCCACGATGTCCTTGGAATCTTTGTCAGAGAAACATATATTATTATTACTGTTCTTGTTAACTTGAATTGTGCAAGTTTTCTTGTTTGCAGTAATTATCTTTTTGAAGGGTAATAGTTTAAGTAATACAGTGTTTTTTTGGCTTTGACCAGATTTTTTATTGGATTCTTCCGTTTTTGTTATAATTTTTCTTACAATATCCAATTTATTTTTCATATTATTATTATTATTATTATTATCATTATTATTATTATTGTTATTATTATTATTGCTATTATTATTATTATTATTGTTATTATTATTAATATTATTATTATTATTAATGTTATTATTATTATTATTGTTAATGTTATTATTTTTATTATAGTTTTTATTTTTATTATTATTATTATTAGTATTATTATTATTATTATTGTTATTATTATTATTATTAGTATTGACATTAATATTATTATCATTAGTATTAGTATGTTCACTACTAATATCCAAAGCAATTGAGATTTTGTTTTCTTTCTCAACTATCACTGATTGCTAATATCCAATTTTTTGTTTTAGATTGCTTAACTTTCTCTGGTAAACTGGACACGTTACACTGAAAGTCTTGTGATCAACGTTTAAACCAAGCTTAAGTGTTTCATTAACTTTTAAACAATTAATACATTTGTTAACTTCTTCTTTATTACAATCTTTACTTTTGTGATTTTGATGGCATTTGCTATATGTTTCCTCTTTGGTACAATTTACAGCTTTGTGATTAAACCCCTTGCATTTGTAGCATCGTAGAACTCTCAAAGCATCGAAAACTTTACAATGCTCCCATCCTATTGATACCTTTTCATTTTCAATCGCTTTTCGGAAAGATTCTGTATCAATTTCTATTATAGCATTATATTTAGCATTTGTAAAATTTTTTGCTTGATATATTTTCACCACTTTCATAGAACTGTGCTTAGCGTTCTGTGGCTTAAGTTTGTTAATTAAGTCTTCTTCAGTATATTTAACACCCATATGTACAACTTCAATTTTTGTTTTTATTTCAGCTGGCACCTTAATTTCATAATCTTCCATCTTATTTTCAAGTTTATTTATTATTTTATCCCGTTCTTCTTTTGCTTCAGTTTTAATAAGCACCATTCCATTTTTCCTGTGTACCACATTTTTTATCTTGAGATTTATTGGATGCAGTTGTTTACTTAAATCCATTTTAGTTAATTAGCATTTTTGTTTTTGTTTCGGTTTAATAACTAGTGGTACACCTGTTTTTATTGGTGGCAAATTTTTTTTGCTTACACTAGCACTTTTTAAAATATCAGCAAATGAAATATTTTGACCTATATTTATATTTTTTTTATTTTCATTGTTTAAAATTTTTAATTCACTACACAGTTCATTGTTCTTAGATATTGTATTTTTAAGATTGGCATTCATATTTGCACTCTCCGATTTGAAAGTTTCCGTAAGGTGACACATTTTTTCAATTTCGCTTTTTTGTTCTTTTTTTATTTGCTCTAATCTCTCTAAGTATCTTCCTTCGATGGCTTTTAGTAATTGAATAACCTCTTGTTCATTTTTCTTCAAAGCACATTCAAATTCAGCCTTATATTCTTTTAAATAATCACTATTTTTTTTGACTGAGCAATCTATGTTTTGAACCACCATATCAACATTTTGGATGTATAAAACACATTCATCACATATAAATTTGATATTGGGATTCACATTTACATAGTACTCCAATTGAAGACTGATCTAGTCCCGAGCATTTAATTTGACTGTGGTATATCTTGTTACATATCCCAGCACACCTTACACCTGTTTCACCTCTAATTTTCAGCTTACATTTAGTACAATCCATTGCTATCACAAGCTTATGGTTGTAAGAACAACTGCTCGATCACTTTAAATAATGAAGTGATCAAATTTCAATTTCAAGCGGTAATAAAAAAATTACGCAATTTAAGTTTAATAAAAAAATAAAAATTATTAATTTCGGTTTTTCCGTTAATTTTTAGCACGCCTACATTCGATAACGATTATAATGAATTATTAACGATTTATTTGTTATTTTCAAAATATATGAAAAGAACATAAAATAAATTTTGTTTTTATCGTTATTCAATTGTTTATATGTTTCTGTAGCTACTTCATCTGTTTTACATTCTAAATAAAAAAAAAAAAAAAGTAGTGTTTTAGTGGCATCCATTATTCCAGAGTACGATCTACCACGTTTTGTAAAAATACCCATCTTGTAAGAAACAATCTTAAAATCTTATGCGTTTTCGCGTTAAAATGTTCCTGAAATTTACGAAAATCATTTGAGCTATGGGCAAAGTAATCGTAAATATTCCTGCATAGATTTTCAATGTTGTTCGGAATATATTTTAAAGAAGTTGCTTTATTCGAAACATAAAAAAATCTGGTACCAATTCTTTGAATAAAGTTGCAACTCCTCCATGCTTATCTACCATTACCAAAGCATTGTCAGCAGAAAAACCGATTAAATTTTTTAACGGAATATTACATTTCTCAAAAAAATTAACAATAGCCTGATAAATACTTTTCGCATCTGAATTTTTCAAATTTGAAATCAAAAAATCGCACAGTTATACCAAGACGTTTGTTGAAGATATATCCGTCATAATTAGGGAAAAATGTTGGCTTTGTAAATCTTTTCGTAAATTATTAATACATTCTTTCTCCATAAAATCTGTTATTACTTTAGTAGCTTTATTTTGACAGCCTTTAAAATCTTTAACAATAAGTGAATCTGAGGCAATAGTTATTATTAAATTTTTCAAAGGTTTTATCAAAGAAATAGATAAATCGTATTGAATTATTAAAAGAAAAATTCTAAGATAACCTTTTTTAACTTTTTCCGATTTAAGTCTTGAATCATCAGTTTGCATTCCATTAACTTTTCTTTGATTTTTTAAACTTTCAACACATCTCCAGTGGAAATCTGTGAAAAATATTTGTATCACTTTTTGACAATATTTACAAAATGCTAATTTATTGTCTTTTTGCTCTAGCCATTTAAAAATATTTAACCTTTCTGGGTGAGACTTCTGGCTACGTCCACATCCACTACGATCTAGAAATGTCTTTGAATTATTATCTTCAAATTCTGATTCACTAAAACTATACATTGTCTTTTCGACTAAATATACAATTTCTGTTTCCCCTCCTTGTTCTTATTATTTATAATCTGTAATTAAATTTAAATATAAAATAAAATTACCTAATTCTACTAATTATTTTACTTACCTTTCCATTTACGTGAAAAACTGAAAAGAATCAAATTCAAAAGATATCTGGGGTGGAAGCACGTAACTTTGTTTCAAACACTTTGGTTGAAAAAAGAAAGTGAAAGCACGAAACTTGAAACGCTTGTTTAAGTGAAACGCCAGAAATTTGAAACAACTTACGTGCTGCCGTTTTTAGAATCAATTGATGATTGTTATTTTAAGATGTTATTATTAGATAAATTTGAAAAATATTATTTTAGTTTAACTTACTTTTGGTTGTTGTAGTCCATCTGGTTTTTTAAATTTGAAAATGTAAGTATGAAATACATAATTTAGGATTTAGGTATATAATATACTGTTCAAGAAAACTAATTGTGATTTTTTTTTAAATACTTTTTTAAAGGTCGTTAACAATTAATAAAGACCAGTTGCAAATAATGGTAAGTTTTATGAAAGTAAACCGGGATTTAGCGAAAGGATTTTTTAAAAGTGCCGAAGGTCAGAAAAAAACGCAATTGCTTTAGACCAAACTTACTAAAACTTTAAATGAGGTTGGTACCAATAAAGGAAAGTCACGAATGGAAAAATGTAATATTTGCATATTGGTACCAATAAAGGAAAGTCACGAATGGAAAAATGTAATATTTGCATATTTACTAAATAGGTAGGTATACCCATATTCAACGAAATTATAAATAGTGCCATACCATATCCCTACATACATACATATATAAATGTACATTATTTACATATCGTTACACAACAACCTGTTGACAATATTTATCACATACTTATGTTTAACAGTTTTTAAATAGTTAATATTAAATTATTTTTTCTTTAGATTTGGAGTGACCATAAATACAAACCAAAAAAAAATTGATGCTCAGCAAAATAAACCAAAAAAAAACAGTTGGTGGGCCTTACATCGAAAAAAAGATAACAGAAACGGATGAAATAATAATAGAAAGTGCTGGTTTAGAAGTAGCTATAGAGGGAATGGAAAGTGTTCAAACATTTGGTTGTGGGTTTCGTTGAAATAAACCAGTTCCTCATAGTAATGAAGAATTTTGGGAACCGGATGAGTTGGAAGAAAATATCCCACATGTTGAACAGCCAAATGAAGTTGTTAATTAGCCTACGAATTTAGAAAACACATCTCGTAAAGAAAAAAGCAAGAACAAAAAAAGAAAAGATTTCATGGAACAATATGTTAATTCAACAAAAAATATTTGAAAAAATTTAAATAGTTTGAAGTATGAAATTAGAGACATTAAAAAATTATTTAAAGAAAAAGTTGAAGAAGACAAAAAAATGTACAATTTCAAAGTTCAAAAACATAGAGAGGAGTCTGAAAATATTCTAAGCTAATTGAAATTACAACAACTGTTGCTAGAAAATTTAAAAGAAAACAAGTAAAGAAACAGTCAGTCGCAACCGACTTAGAAATACCCTACACTTATTTGATTCAAACTTAATGAGATATCCATAAGTCATTTTAAACCATAAAAGCTGTTATTAGTTTGATCGTAAGACATAGTTAACCAAATTAACCTTATAATACTAAAAACATTTTCTAATTATTTTACCTATTAAAAAATATTACAAATTTTTACTAATTTATCTATTTAAAAATATTAAAAAACAAAAAAACTTGAAATAAATGAAAATATATTTATTCCAATTTAATTACAAAAGTAAAAAAATTTGAATTATTAAATTTTGTGGTAAAAAGCTAATCAAAGCATAATATATTTAATAATTCAAATTCTTCAAAATTGCAATTATTTTAAATTGTCAGTTTATGTACCTATTAGAAAAGCTTATAAACGCAAAATATGCAATAAGTGTATTTCTAAAATACAATTACAAATTTAGAACTTTTCATATAATTCATTTAAATATAAAAATAAATTTTACATAAATGCAGCAAATACCTTTGAACATAGCTTACGTATCGTACACCTATGCAAAAATTATACATATATAGATAAAGCAAGTAGAACAAAAAATCTCTTACTATATTTTGTAAAATCCAATGCCCCACGAAAGAGAAAAAACGATATTATACATTTGTAAAAACATATACCTTTCCCATCCTACACATTGTTTTATATTATTATTATTTTCTTAAAAAAAAAAAGTAAAAAATAGTAAAAAAAAGTTTAGAGTTGGTACATTAATTTTATTTTTTAATGAGTTTGTGTGTTTCAATGTAATACTGATAAAATCAAACACCAATGCAATATACATTTATATTTAACTACTGGCTTAACTTAATCAAATATAAATAATACACTATGTTATGTATGTATGTATAAATATTTATTTTTCTAATTTTCAACCAAATTTTTCTTTTTAAAATATGTATTCATTTTACCTCTTTACGTATTGAAATAATATAGAAATAATAAGAGCAGAAAAACGAATTTGTTTTTTGCTTTCAAATGAATTTTTTAGAATAGACTAAATTTAGGAATTTAAACAGAATGAAAATTGAATATTTAGTGTGTACAATTAAAATTTAGTACATCGTATATAAAATTGAATACCTACTTGTTGAGAAATAAAATTAAATAGATGAGATGGGAAAAGTAAAATAATATCTGAAAAATTTGGTTTAATTAAAAATTCAATTTTAATTTTATATTTTTAGAAAAGGGAAAAAGCCGAATTGAAGTTATATAATAAATAAAATGAATAACGTTCACTTCGGCATAAAAAACCCTTAAAAAAAATGAAATTAAAAAAATTATAAACATGTAGCTACTATGTTGCATAAAACTATAAGAATAAAACAAACGTAAAACTATAATTCTAGTATAACATAACCAAATTAAATATGTAATATTTTTCATTGTTTAACAAAAGCTGATCCACCTGTTCCACTTCAAGATTCAATGCTTTGGTAACAAGTTGAAGGGTGTGGAAAAAAAAGATAAATTAGAGTAAAGTTTTAATTTTATGGCTCTGTATAAAGTATTGAAAACCTAATGTACTAAAAATTTGTTGAGAAATTAATAATTTATTAGTTAAAATTTATGAAAATAAAACGACAACTTACCGCTCAAATTTGAATTTTTCTTTTGGCTTTAACTTTTTAACCCCTTTGAAACTAGAAACCGCAATTTAATAGATAATTTCACAATGAAGCGGAAACCAAGGGGTAAAATATAAAACCCAAGCCATTGAAAATAATACTATGAAAAAATTCCCTACACCATCTTTCAGTGTTTTTAAATTTAATATTCAGTGTTATTAAATAAATTTGACATTACGTTTGTGACGCAAAGACGCAAAGAAGAAGAGGGGGTAGATATAGATTCAAGTGTATGGATCGGGTCAGAATCGAAAAATAAATCGATTTAACTATGTATGTCTGTCCGTCCGTCTGTCCGCACGATAACTCAAAAACTAAAGAAGCTAGGATCTTAAAATTTTCGCAAATTCGGTTTTTTGCAATAGCCGCCATCGATATTTAAATCCAGCCATATTGGTCCATGGGTTCGGGTAGCTGCCATACAACTTCTTTTTTCAAATGAGCTTTTCTCTGTACCTATTACAGCTGCGTGTCTGAAATTTTGCCAAAATTAATTAGTGTTCATAATAATGATATAATGTTTATATAACGGTCATACGGGTATCCCAGAGTTGACAGAGTCTACTTACTACACTCTTCCTCGTTTTAACATAAAATCATATTAAAATAACAACACATATGTAAATGAATACAAACATAAATTTCAATACACTTGACTTGATCAACACGTCTATTGATCATATTGTATATTAAAAAGCTTATATAATTTTTGGTGTTGCCATATTGAAAGACTAATGTAATTTCCTGATTTATCAACATATAAGATTTTAAAAACTTACATATAAAAACTTTAAAGAATTACTTTTTCTAAAAGTTATGTAAGATTTGGAAATTATTTTTTGAATATATAAAATATTTAAAGTATAACTTATATTATAATTTAATTATAATTCGTATTATAATATAACTTATATTATATAAATATTATAATTTAAAATATAAAATATTAATACAACAATGAAAATTATTTGTTAAAATTCTTAAAACTACTTATCAGTTATAAATTTATAAAATATATTTTTTAATTTTATTTTATGATTTAGAGCGTTTTGGTAAAATATTTAAAATTTTTATTTTTAAAAAATTTGAGTACCTAGTTTCCTTTGAATTTAACTAAATTAGCTTAACTTAACTGATACGTGTATTTCGTCTACTACTTGCAGACTTCTACAGTTTTTGTACTCGAATGACTAATCAGTTGTACTAATCAGTTTTAAATTTCTAAAAAATTAAAATTGATTTTTTTTTTAAATATTGAAGTTTTTAAAACTTAAATAAAAAAAAAAATTAATTTTTTAATCATGCAAATGATATGGCAATATTGCATTAATTTACATACAAATCTTCATAAAAAAAAAAAAAATTAACTCAAATATTGTACGACGATATTAATAGTTTGATACTTGGTTAAATGGTTTGATACAAAATCAAAATTCTATATTGGGTATAAAAAATTATAATTACTTAGTAAATAAGTTTTATTTGAAAAAAGTAATAAAAAATAAAAGAAAACAGAGGTTATTTTTAAAATTTTTCTATATGAGCTTGTATTTTATCATTAAAATTTAATAATCTTATTAAATTTTTCTATATGAGCTTGTATTTTATCATTAAAATTTAATAATCTTATTATTTTTATATTTGATATATATTCCACATATTTTTTGATACCTAGAAAAACTATTAAGGCAAACTCTATGAATAGTGCAGAAAAGCATTAGTGAGAAAGAGATAGCATATGGGGCAATGGTTTTAAGAAAAAATTAAGAGAATTCTTATTGACATTTGTTCTACTTGCTTTATCTATATATGTATAATTTTTGACCTATGGTAATTATATATCATATATCACCTATATGATAATAATTCAAAAAAATATATGATATAATAAAAATTAAAACAAAGGAATTTAATCGTTTATTAAAAAAATATTTTGTTTTTATAAAAAAAATTACATAACATTTCATATCACAAAAAAAACTAAACAACCCAAAAACTTAAAATTTTTAATTCTTTTTTAATGAAGTAGGAAGATATTTAATAAAGGCACTAGCAACATTATTATAATTAATATATTTGTTTAGAATGAGGTGTAACAAACGCATTCAATTAAATGTGTTTTTTTGGATGTGTTCAATTATAAAAAAGTAAAATATTAATGTTTTGTTGAATGTGTTTTATATCAGAAAATAAAATGTCCAAAATTATCATAAGCAGACAAAAAAATATGTTAATTATTTTTAATAAAAAAAAAACAAAAATAACTTAAATTTTTTTAACTTAAATTTATTTATTAGTTTATGAATTAGTTCATTTCAGTTTTGTAATCAAAGCATTCAAGCAATGTAATAAAAGCATTTTCAAAGTTCCCTCTTCTCTCCCTCATCCCTCCATCTTTAATCTTTCCCTCATAATTCCGTTTAATTATTTTTTCTATTTAAAAAAGTTAAAAATGAAAAAAAAAATGGTGTAGAGGGAGTGAGTTCGATGCACCATAGAAGTCGAACAAAATATATTTTTGTTTACCTTAATTAGGTATAATAAAAAAAATTCCAAATAAAATTTATAATACGTACGTACGTATATATAAATAGGTATATTATTAAGCATGTACATTATAAAATTTTGGCACAAACAATTATTTCGATTTGAATCTAAACAAATGTTGTGAAACAATATACCTATGTATAGCAAAATTTTTTAAAAATATGTATACAACAAATTAATACATAGAGAAATATATCATTATTGAAACAAAATAACCCTATAAAAAAATAAAAATTAAAAATAATTTACTAACAAACAAATTTATCGAATTTAATTTTAAAAATTGGAAATTTAGGCAAGAAGGCACTTAAATAAAAAAATATATTAATTGACATTAAAAAAATTTCACCAAGGGATTTGAACTAACAACCCCTAAATTTTATGCAATTCAAAACAAACAAAATATAGATTATATAATTTATTAATCTTTATATTTTTAAGATACAACAATTTTTTTGAGTAATTTTTTTTTGTGTATCTATTACTGGAATCGAAGCATAATCTGCGTAATACAAAACGTAATGGTTGCGATTTTATTTAAAAAAAAGTGAAAGCACGAAACTTGAAACGCTTATTTGAGTGAAACACCAGAAATTTGAAACAACTTACGTGCTGCCGTTTTTAGAATCAATTAATGATTGTTGTTTTAAGATGTTATTATTAGATAAATTTGAAAAATGTTATTTTAGTTTAATTTATTTTTGGTTGTTGTAGTCCATCTTGTTTTTTAAATTTGAAAATGTAAGTATGAAATACATAATTTAGGATTTAGGTATATAATCAAGAAAACTAATTGTGATTTTTTTTAAATACTTTTTTAAAGGTCGTTAACAATTAATAAAGACCAGTTGTAAGTAATGGTAAGTTTTATGAAAGTAAACCGGGATTTAGCGAAAGGATTTTTTAAAAGTGCCGAAGGTCAGAAAAAAACGCAATTGCTTTAGACCAAACTTACCAAAACTTTAAATGAGGTTGGTACCAATAAAGGAAAGTCACGAATGGAAAAATGTAATATTTGTGTATATGCTAAATAGGTAGGTATACCCATATTGAACGAAATTATAAATAGTGCCATACCATATCCCTACATACATACATATATAAATGTACATTATTTACATATCGTTACATAACAACCTGTTGAAAATATTTATCACATACTTATGTTTAACAGTTTTTAAATAGTTAATATTAAATTATTTTTTCTTTAGATTTGGAGTGACCATAAATACAAACCAAAAAAAAATTGATGCTCAGCAAAATAAACCAAAAAAAAACAGTTGGTGGGCCTTACATCGAAAAAAAGATAACAGAAACGGATGAAATAATAATAGAAAGTGCTGGTTTAGAAGTAGCTGTAGACGGAATGGAAAGTGTTCAAACATTTGGTTGTGGGTTTCGTTGAAATTAACCAGTTCCTCATAGTAATGAAGAATTTTGGGAACCGGATGAGTTTGAAGAAAATATCCCACAAGTTGAACAGCCAAATGAAGTTGTTAGCCTACGAATTTAGAAAGTACATCTCGTAAATTCAACAAAAAATAATTGAAACAAATTTAAATAGTTTGAAGTATGAAATTAGAGACATTAAAAAATTATTAAAAGAAAAAGTTGAAGGAGACAAAAAAATGTACAATTTCAAAGTCTAAAATATGCTAAGCCAATTGAAATTACAACAACTGTTGCTAGAAAATTCAAAAGAAAACAAGTAAAAAAACAGTCTGTCGCAACTGACTTAGAAATACCCTACACCTATTTGATTCAAATTTAATAAGATATCCATAAGACATTTTAAAACCATAAAAGCTGTTATTAGTTTGATCGTAAGACATAGTTAACCAAATTAACCTTATAATACTAAAAACATTTTCTAATTATTTTACCTATTAAAAAATATTACAAATTTTTACTAATTTATCTATTTAAAAATGTTAAAAAACAAAAAAACTTGAAATAAATGATAATATATTTATTTTAATTCAATTACAAAAGTGAAAAAATTTGAATTATTAAATTTTGTAATAAAAAGCTAATCAAAGCATAATATATTTAATAATTCAAATTTTTCAAAATTGCAATTATTTTAAATTGCTGTTTTATGTACCTATTAGAAAAGCTTATAAACGCGAAATATGCAGTAAATGTATTTCTAAAATACAATTACAAATTTAGAACTTTTCATATAATTCATTTAAATATAAAAATAAATTTTACATAAATGCAGCAAATACCTTTGAACAAAGCTTACGTATCGTACACCTATGGTATTTATATATCACCTATTGTAATTATTCAAAAATAAATATGATATAATAAATATTAAAACAAGTAAAGAAACAGTCAGTCGGTGCAACCGACTAAGAAATACCCTACACCTATTTGGTTCAAATTTAAAGACATATCCATAAGTCATTTTAACACCATAAAAGCTGTTATTAATTTGATCGTAAGACATAGCTAACCAAATTAACTTTATAATACTAAAAACATTTTCTAATTACACTATCTATTAAAAAATATTACAAATTCTTACTAATTTATATATTTAAAAATATTAAAAAACAAACAAACTTGAAATAAATGAAAATATATTTATTCTAAATCAATTACAAAATGAAAAAATTCTAATTATTAAATAATCTAATTATTAGATAATCAAAGCATAATATATTTAATAATCCAAATTTTTAAAAATTGCAATTATTTTAAATGATTAGTTTATATACCTAATAGAAAAGCTTATAAACGCAAAATATGCAATAAATGTATTTCTAAAATACAATTACAAATTTAGACCTTTTCATATAATTCATTTAAATATAAAAATAAATTTTACATAAATGCAGTAAGTACCTTTGAACATAGCTGAACCAATACAATTAAGTCTAGATTTCGGAGACACATAGGACATAGGAAATATATTCTTTGGCTTCGAAATTAAACTCGACCACAACCAATTCCCATGGTACTTTCATTACCTACTGTTAAATTTCATCAAAATACCGGCATTATTTTTTGAGTTACGGTGTTTTTAAGATATATGTTTGTTCTGTTAGTCCTTGAACTTTTCAAGGGTTCCAGAACCCGAAACCATGGTACGATTTCGCCTATATGCAGTTCCGTCATACTTTTAATACTAGTTAATCCTTGTACACAATTGGAACGTTCTAGCTTAATTTTAAGTCACTAGTTTTATTAATTTCGATGATAAGCTTTTACACATTGGGGTGGTCTAAGAGGGGTTCTGAACCACCACTCCAATTGATCCCAAATTAGGGGGACACGCAAGAAATAGTAAAGAACACCCTTGTGGCAAATTTGAAGCTTCTACATTTGTTTCAAGTTACTATCTTTATTAATTTCGAAAATATGCTTTAAGGTCCTCGGAACAGAGTGGCTGGTCCCCGACCCACTACTCCAATGGGGCCCAAATTTCAAAGACACTTACGAAATAGGAAGGGACACCCTGATACCAAATTTCGAGGTTCTATCTTTATTGGTTTCGGAATTATGCTCGTTTGGCCTAAATTCGATCAAAAAGTTCTAAGTTCCGAACCCATTGTCCAATCCTCACCGTACGTAATCACCACCGTAGTTTCATTACCAATACCCTACAGCACAAATTTCATGAAGATAGCCTCATTAGTTTTTGAGTTATCGTGATTTTTTATATATGTTTGTTAGCCCTGACACCGACTAAAAGGTCCGGAATCCGAACCGTTGGGCTGATTTTGCCCTTATATAGTCCGCGCTGTACTTATAGTACTAGTTAACCCTTGTACACAATTTGAAAGGTCTATCTTAATTTTAAGTAACTATTTTTAGTAATTTCGATTATAAGTCTTTAAAACTTGGGAGGTCTGAGAGGGGTACAGAACCACTACTCCAATTGATCCCAAATTAGGGGAACACGCAAGAGATAGTAAAGAACACCCTTGTGGCAAAATGGAAGCTGCTACATTTTTCAAGTTGTTATCTTTATTAATTTTAAAGATATGCTTTAAGATCTTCGGAAATGTGTGGCTGGTCCCCGACCCACTACTCCAGTGGGGCCCAAATTCACAAGACCCTCAGGAAATAGGAAGGGGCACCCTGATACCAAATTTGGAGGTTCTATCTTCATTGGTTTCGGAATTATGCTCGTTTGGCCTAAATTCGATCAAAAAGTTCTAGGTTCCGAACCCATGGTCCAATCCCGACCTTACGCAATTCCCGAAGTAGCTTTATTACTAGTAACCTACAGCACAAATTTGACGAAGATAGCGTCATTAGTTGTTGAGTTATCGTGATTTTTTATATTTGTTCGTTAGCCCTGAAACCGATTAAAAGGTCCAGAATCCGAACCCATGGGCCGATTTCGCCCATATGCAATCCCCGCCGTACTTTCAGTCCTAGTAACCTACAGTTAAAATTTCATCAAGATAGCTCCATTATTTTTTGAGTTATCGTGCCTACGGACGGACGGACGGACATGGCTATATCGACTCAGGCGGCCACGCTGATCACAAATATATATACTTTTCCATATCTAGCTCGCTTCATTTAGGTGATTACAAATACCATAACAAAGTTAATATACCCCTTTACCTATTCCATAGGGTTAACGTATAAAAATGATCTCAAAAGAATGCAACTAAATTTAATTGACTAAAAAACATTTATGTTATATATGTTACTGGCAGATTTACCCGGCGTTGCCGGGGAGTGTGCAAATTGTAAAAAAGTAAGTTTCAACCAATTTTTTGAAGTACTACTTTGGTTAAAACGAAAGCCTCAAAAAAATATTTTTGGAGTTCCGTTAACCCATTGTGGCCCAACAGCTTTTTATAGGTTTTTTCGTTACTTTGCTATAAATTAGAAATGGTTTAACCTATTGACTTCAAATTTTGTATATGTGTTTCCCTTTGAGAATGGAGTTCGCGCTATTAAGAGTCATGGAATTTGTTCACCTATGCCGACCTGACGATTGTTAAAAAAAAAATTTGTAAGTTAATTACGTCCTATTTTTGAAAGTAGGTAAACGTGGTGTTTTTTGACAATTTGGTGCTCCTTGACGATAGAGTTGAGAATGGTTGGCTTCCGGCGAATAATGTTAACTGGATTAAAATTTTTATTTTAATTATTATTTAATAATTATGAAAAGTGAAATTTGATAAACTTGTTGAAAAATTGCAAGAATAATTCTAAAAAAAAAAGCGTTTTAAAAAAATTTCTTTATTACATTTTAAAATTAACATGTATACCATCTGTAATTTTTGTGTTAACTTTTTTAATTAACATCAACTTAAATTAAAAATTCATTGAGTGGCTGGGCAACGTGCGCCGGTAATAGCTAGTTTACATATAAGTATTATTATACCCGTTTGACTATAGGTCAAAAGGGTATACTAAATTTGCCATTATGTCATTATACTATGTCAATAGTTTTCTTGAATTGCCAATGTTTGAATGAAATATGTTCGATGGTTTAGAAAAGGTTTAAAAATCTGCTTTTCAACTAATATTTTGTTTTGTACTTACCTGCAAGTTCTATTAGGGATTCTTTATTAGCTTTATTTTTATTATTATTAATATTATCTCATTTAGCTTTTGTACTATTTGAAACTATTTAAGGAGAGCAAAATTAGTCTTATTAATTATGTAAGCTTTTGAAATAAAGATTAACTTCCGTTAATACTAAAAATTTGGAAATTTTATTGAATCTTTGGTCAAAACGCGTAAACAGGATTAAAACCAAATTAACCCTGTGGGTTTTTATAATTAAAATGCTGGTACAAAATTTTCAATAAAATTCTTTTAATCGTTTAAGCAAATAAAATTTATAGAAAACTTAATCGCGTCGTCGTGGAAAACGGGTTAATGAACTTTACTAAAACTTTTTGTAAACCCTGTAAAATTGGACACAAGTCGGAAAAACCGTTTTGACTCGACATCAAAAACATTGAAAAAGCTTCATTGCACCCTCGTGCCCAAACGAGTTAACCGAACTAAACAAAAATTTGTGTTAGCCTCTCTTTTCGACTGCGAAACCACCCTGCAAAATTGGACAGAAATAGGAAATACAAAATTTTTTGGAAGCCCGCCAGGCCGAAATGGATTAATTTATTCCAACCAAATTTATACAACTAATTCCGGTTGCTAAGAGGAACATTTGTACAAAATATCGAGTCAATTGGTCAAATTATTTTGACTCAACATCAAAAAAACGAAAAAGCTTAAAACAGCTCTGGAGCCGCAACCTGTTGACTTTTAAAAATTTTACATAGCCTATGTCACCCCCGGACTCTCAGAATTATTCCTTTAAAATTTTGTAACCATCGGACCAGTGGTTTTCACGTGAATCCTGGAAAAACAAGTTTTCTTCTTTATATATTGGATAATATATAAACATAACATATATTTTTTTGTAATGTGTAAAATTTTTTTAATTTATTGAAATAAAAATGAAAGATTTTTTTTTAGTTTTATAACCATTTATTATACCCTACACCTATAGAATAGGTAAAGGGGTATATTAACTTTGGTATGGTGTTTGTAACCACCTAAAGGAAGCGAGCTAGATATGGAAAAGTATATATATTTGTGATCAGCGTGACCGCCTTAGTCGATATAGCCATGTCCGTCCGTCCGTCCGTCCGTCCGTCCGTAGGCACGATAACTCAAAAAATAATGGAGCTATCTTGATGAAATTTTAACTGTAGGTTACTAGGACTGAAAGTACGGCGGGGATTGCATATGGGCGAAATCGGCCATTGGGTTCGGATTCTGGACCTTTTAATCGGTTTCAGGGCTAACGAACAAATATAAAAAATCACGATAACTCAACAACTAATGACGCTATCTTCATCAAATTTGTGCTGTAGGTTACTAGTAATGAAACTACTTCGGGAATTGCGTAAGGTCGGGATTGGACCATGGGTTCGGAACCTAGAACTTTTTGATCGAATTTAGGCCAAACGAGCATAATTCCGAAACCAATGAAGATAGAACCTCCAAATTTAGTATCAGGGTGTCCCTTCCTATTTCCTAAGTGTCTTGTGAATTTGGGTCCCATTGGAGTCGTGGGTCGGGGACCAGCCACACATTTCCGAACACCTTAAAACATATATTTAAAATTAATAAAGATAACAACTTGAAAAAATGTAGAAGTTTCCAATTTGCCACAAGGGTGTTCTTTACTATCTCTTGCGTGTTCCCCTAATTTGGGATCAATTGGAGTGGTGGTTCTGTACCCCTCTCAGACCTCCCAAGTTTTAAAGGCTTATAATCGAAATTACTAAAAATAGTTACTTAAAATTAGGATAGACCGTTCAAATTGTGTACAAGGGTTAACTAGTACTATAAGTACAGCGCGGACTATATAAGGGCGAAATCAGCCCAACGGTTCGGATTCCGGACCTTTTAATCGATGTCAGGGCTAAGGAACATATATAAAAAATCACGATAACTCAACAACTAATGAGGCTATCTTCATGAAATTTGTGCTGTAGGTTATTGGCAGCGAAACTACGGCGGTGATTACGTACGGTGAGGATTGGACAATGGGTTCGGAACTTAGAACTTTTTGATCGAATTTAGGCCAAACGAGCATAATTCCGAAACCAATGAAGATAGAACCTCCAAATTTGGTATCAGGGTGTCCCTTCCTATTTCGTAAGTGTCTTTGAAATTTGGGCCCCATTGGAGTAGTGGGTCGGGGACCAGCCACTCAGTTCTTAGGCCCTTAAAGCATATTTTCGAAATTAATAAAGATAGTAACTTGAAACAAATGTAGAAGCTTCCAATTTGCCACAAGGGTGTTCTTTACTATTTCTTCCGTGCCCCCCTAATTTGGGATCAATTGGAGTGGTGGTTCAGAACTTCTCTTAGACCCCCCAATGTGTAAAAGCTTATCATCGAAATTAATAAAACTAGTAACTTAAAATTAAGATAGAGCGTTCCAATTGTGTACAAGGGTTAACTAGTATTGAAAGTATGACGGGACTGCATATGGGCGAAATCGTACCATAATTTCGGGTCCTGGAACCCTTGAAAAGTTCAAGGACTAACAAACATATATCTTACAAACACCATAACTCAAAAAATAATGCCGGTATTTTGATGAAATTTAACAGTAGGTAATGAAAGTACCATGGGAATTGGTTGTGGTCGAGTTTAATTTCGAAGCCAAAGAATATATTTCCTATGTCCTATGTGTCTCCGAAATCTAGACTTAATTGTAGTGGTTCAGCTATGTTCAAAGGTACTTGCTGCATTTATGTAAAATTTATTTTTATATTTAAATGAATTATATGAAAAGGTGTAAATTTTTAATTGTATTTTAGAAATACATTTATTGCATATTTTGCGTTTATAAGCTTTTCTATTAGGTATATAAACTAACCATTATAAAATAATTGCAATTTTTAAAAATTTGGATTATTAAATATATTATGCTTTGATTATCTTTTTATCACAAAATTTAATAATTAGAATTTTTTCATTTTGTAATTGAATTGGAATAAATATATTTTCATTTATTTCAAGTTTGTTTGTTTTTTAATATTTTTAAATAGATAAATTAGTAAGAATTTGTAGTATTTTTTAATAGATAGGGTAATTAGAAAATGTTTTTAGTATTATACAGTTAATTTAGTTAGCTATGTCTTACGATCAAATTAATAACAGCTTCTATGGTGTTAAAATGACTTATGGATATGTCCTTAAATTTGAACCAAATAGGTGTAGGGTATTTCTAAGTCGGTATCACCGACTGACTGTTTCTTTACTTGTTTTTACTAATTTTTCAAAAACTTTCCCCACTGACGGTAGCAAAGAAATAGGCCTATAATTCTTGACCTGCTTGCAATCTCCTTTTTTGAAAAGTGGTATAACTTGTGCAAACTTAAGAGAATCTGGGTAAACACCAGAAAAAATACTTGAATTAAAAATGTAGGCCAAAACATTAATGATGTGAAGATGTGAAGTGATCATTAAAGGTATTTGCAACTTCAGTAAAATCAGAGATTAAATTATCACCCTTTTCAATCACAATGTAATCATTTCTTTCCTTAGACCTGTTAGTAATTTCATTTATAACTCCCCAGGTAGCCTTTAAGTTACCTCTGTATGTGTCGAATTTATGTTTATAAAAATCCTTTCGGCATTTTGGTATTTTTTTCTTTAATTTGGAACATAATCTAGAATATTGTCTTTTTATACCCTACACCTATAGAATAGGTAAAGGGGTATATTAACTTTGGTATGGTGTTTGTAACCACCTAAAGGAAGCGAGCTAGATATGGAAAAGTATATATATTTGTGATCAGCGTGACCGCCTTAGTCGATATAGCCATGTCCGTCCGTCCGTCCGTAGGCACGATAACTCAAAAAATAATGGAGCTATCTTGATGAAATTTTAACTGTAGGTTACTAGGACTGAAAGTACGGCGGGGATTGCATATGGGCGAAATCGGCCCATGGGTTCGGATTCTGGACCTTTTAGTCGGTTTCAGGGCTAACGAACAAATATAAAAAATCACGATAACTCAACAACTAATGACGCTATCTTCATCAAATTTGTGCTGTAGGTTACTAGTAATGAAACTACTTCGGGAATTGCGTAAGGTCGGGATTGGACCATGGGTTCGGAACCTAGAACTTTTTGATCGAATTTAGGCCAAACGAGCATAATTCCGAAACCAATGAAGATAGAACCTCCAAATTTAGTATCAGGGTGTCCCTTCCTATTTCCTAAGTGTCTTGTGAATTTGGGTCCCATTGGAGTCGTGGGTCGGGGACCAGCCACACATTTCCGAAGACCTTAAAAAATATATTTAAAATTAATAAAGATAACAACTTGAAAAAATGTAGAAGCTTCCAATTTGCCACAAGGGTGTTCTTTACTATCTCTTGCGTGTTCCCCTAATTTGGGATCAATTGGAGTGGTGGTTCTGTACCCCTCTCAGACCTCCCAAGTTTTAAAGGCTTATAATCGAAATTACTAAAAATAGTTACTTAAAATTAGGATAGACCGTTCAAATTGTGTACAAGGGTTAACTAGTACTATAAGTACAGCGCGGACTATATAAGGGCGAAATCAGCCCAACGGTTCGGATTCCGGACCTTTTAATCGATGTCAGGGCTAAGGAACATATATAAAAAATCACGATAACTCAACAACTAATGAGGCTATCTTCATGAAATTTGTGCTGTAGGTTATTGGCAGCGAAACTACGGCGGTGATTACGTACGGTGAGGATTGGGCAATGGGTTCGGAACTTAGAACTTTTTGATCGAATTTAGGCCAAACGAGCATAATTCCGAAACCAATGAAGATAGAACCTCCAAATTTGGTATCAGGGTGTCCCTTCCTATTTCGTAAGTGTCTTTGAAATTTGGGCCCCATTGGAGTAGTGGGTCGGGGACCAGCCACTCAGTTCTTAGGCCCTTAAAGCATATTTTCGAAATTAATAAAGATAGTAACTTGAAACAAATGTAGAAGCTTCCAATTTGCCACAAGGGTGTTCTTTACTATTTCTTCCGTGCCCCCCTAATTTGGGATCAATTGGAGTGGTGGTTCAGAACCTCTCTTAGACCCCCCAATGTGTAAAAGCTTATTATCGAAATTAATAAAACTAGTAACTTAAAATTAAGATAGAGCGTTCCAATTGTGTACAAGGGTTAACTAGTATTGAAAGTATGACGGGACTGCATATGGGCGAAATCGTACCATAATTTCGGGTCCTGGAACCCTTGAAAAGTTCAAGGACTAACAAACATATATCTTACAAACACCATAACTCAAAAAATAATGCCGGTATTTTGATGAAATTTAACAGTAGGTTACTAGTAATGAAAGTACCATGGGAATTGGTTGTGGTCGAGTTTAATTTCGAAGCCAAAGAATATATTTCCTATGTCCTATGTGTCTCCGAAATCTAGACTTAATTGTAGTGGTTCAGCTATGTTCAAAGGTACTTGCTGCATTTATGTAAAATTTATTTTTATATTTAAATGAATTATATGAAAAGGTGTAAATTTTTAATTGTATTTTAGAAATACATTTATTGCATATTTTGCGTTTATAAGCTTTTCTATTAGGTATATAAACTAACCATTATAAAATAATTGCAATTTTTAAAAATTTGGATTATTAAATATATTATGCTTTGATTAGCTTTTTATCACAAAATTTAATAATTAGAATTTTTTCATTTTGTAATTGAATTGGAATAAATATATTTTCATTTATTTCAAGTTTGTTTGTTTTTTAATATTTTTAAATAGATAAATTAGTAAGAATTTGTAGTATTTTTTAATAGATAGGGTAATTAGAAAATGTTTTTAGTATTATACAGTTAATTTAGTTAGCTATGTCTTACGATCAAATTAATAACAGCTTCTATGGTGTTAAAATGACTTATGGATATGTCCTTAAATTTGAACCAAATAGGTGTAGGGTATTTCTAAGTCGGTTGCACCGACTGACTGTTTCTTTACTTGTTTTTTTATAAACTATTTTTAATACTATCTCTTACGATCTTTGGTCTGCATATCAAATCAGAGCAGCATACAAAGACATCCGCATCATCAGAGATGGTTACAAAGCCCAGTCAAACTTATGTAGAGATGCAGAAGATAATCTTTTATCATCTGAGGATGACATTAAGAACAGGTGGAAAGAATATTTTGAAAACTTACTAAATGCACCAAACGATGAAGTAAATGAACAACAACAGATCACAGTGGAAAGGCAAACCCAAAATGAAATCACGGGACAACCTACATTAACAGAGGTGATCAATGCCATAGAGCTATTGAAAAATAACAAGGCTCCTGGTGCAGATAACATTCCGGCTGAACTTCTGCGTGATGGAGGAGAAACGGTACAAAAAATTCTTCATAAAATAATACTAAAGGTGTGGCAAGAAGAAAAAATACCCGCTGACTGGCAACTAAGTATTATATGTCCAATCTACAAAAAAGGAGACAAGCTCAACTGTAAAAATTACAGAGGGATATCGCTACTTAGCACTTCCTACAAAGTTTTCACTAACATCTTAAAAGCCCGCTTAGAAACAATTGCCGAAAACATCATAGGCGAATACCAGTCCGGTTTCAGGCCAGGACGATCTACAACGGACCAGCTATTTGTGCTGAAGCAGGTATTGGAGAAGTGCTGGGAAAGAAATGTCGATGTACATCATATCTTCGTAGATTTCAAGACCGCCTATGACTCTATCCAAAGAGAAAAATTATATGTAGTTTTAAGCAACCTAGGCGTACCGGCAAAGCTAGTAAGACTGATTAAAGCGACTATGCAAAACACAAGCGCGAGGGTAAAAATCCAAGGGGACCTTACAGAACCCTTCAACATCAAACAGGGACTGAAACAGGGGGATGGACTCGCGCCTATGCTTTTCAATCTTGCCCTGAAGCACATAGTCAGGAAAATCCCATCTGACCCGAATGCCACGCTGCTATTCAAAACCACCCAGATAGCAGCATACGCAGACGACTTAAATCTACTAGGAAGATCAGAGGCAGGTGTCAGAGAATGCTATATCCAGTTAGAGAAAACAGCTATAGAACTGGGTCTGAGGATAAACATCGATAAGACGAAAATGTTAGTAGTATCCAGACGTAACCAGAGAGAGAGACAAAACATTAGTTTTGGTGATGACAATGTGGAAGTAGTAAAAAGTTTTGTCTATCTAGGCGTCGAAATAACAAGTGGAAACGATGAAACATCAGAGGTAACCCGAAGGATAGGTAAGGCAAACAACGCCTACTACTCTGTGTTGAAGATAATGAGATCTCGAGAAGTCAGCAGAAAATGTAAATTTGAGCTGTACAAATCTCTTATCAGACCGGTGTTATGCTACGGCAGTGAATCGTGGACGATCACCCAAGCGACGGCAAACCTACTTTCCCGTTTCGAAAGAAAAATACTACGTAAAATTATCGGGCCAATTATCGACCAGGGCCAATTTAGAATGCGACGTAACGCAGAGCTATACAATGTATACACCGACAGCGATGTTTTGACATACATCAAGCTACAACGCCTTAGGTGGGCCGGTCACATACAACGTATGCCAGATTCCCGCATTCCAAAAAAAGTATTGAACGGGAAAATAGATAGAAAAAGACCAGTGGGAAAGCCGAGAAATCGATGGGTTGATGCAGTCGAGTCAGACGCTGTATCAATGCTGCAAGAGCAAAATTGGATAACTGCTGCCCAAGATCGCGTGAACTGGAAGAGGATGATTCAGGAGGCCAAGGTTCGACAACGGACTGTAGCGCCATAGAAGAAGAAGAAGAAGTGACCTACTGATATAGCCATGTCCATCCGTCCAACTCAACAACTATTGACGCTATCTTCATCAAATTTGTTACTAGTAATGAAACTATAGCGGAGATTGCGTACGATCGAGATTGGACCATGGCTTCGGAACCTAGAACTTGTTCATCGAATTATGGCCAAACGAACATAATTCCGAAACAATTGAAGATAGATTCTCCAAATTTGGTATCAAAGTAACCATTCCTATTTCCTTTGTGCCCTTGAAATTTGGGACTCATTGGAGTAGTGGGTCGGGGACCAGCCACACATTTCCGAAGACCTTAAAGCATATCTTTAAAATTAATAAAGATAGCAACTTGAAACAAATGCAGAAGCTTCAAATTTAGCACAAAGGTGTTCTTTTCTATTTCTTGCGTGTCCCTCTAATTTAGGATCAATTGGAGTGGTGATTCAGTACCCCTCTTAAACCTCCCAAGGTTTAAAAGCTTATAATTGAAATTACTAAAAATAGTAACTTAAAATTAAGATAGAACGTTCCAATTGTGTCCAAGGGTTAACTAGTATTGAAAGTACAGCGCGGACTGCATATGGGCGAAATTGTACCATGATTTCGGATTCTGGACCTTTTAATCGATCTAAGGGCTAACGAACATATATAAAAAATTACGATAACTCAACTAATGACGCTATCTTCATGAAATTTGTGCTGTAGGGTATTGGTAATGAAACTAAGAAAGCGATTGCGTACGGCGAGGATTGGAAAATGAGTTCGGAACTTAGAACTTTTTGATCGAGTTTAGGCCAAACGAGCATAATTCCGAAACTAATGGAAATAGAACTTCCAAATTTGGTATCAAGGCGTCTCTTTCTATTTCCTTGGTGTCCTTAAAATTTGGGACCAATTGGAGTAGTGCGTCGGGGACCAGCCACACAGTTCTGAAGACCTTTAAGTATATATTCGAAATTAATAAAGATATTAACTTTAAACAAATTTAGAAGCTTCACATGGCTGCTTTTTACTATTTCCTGCGCGTCTCCCTAATTTTGGATCAATCGGAGTAGTGGTTCAGAACCCCTCTTAGACCTTCCAAGGTTTAAAAGCTTATAATCGAAATTACTAAAAATAGTAACCTAAAATTAAGATAGAACGTTGCAATTGTGTGCAAGGGTGAACTAGTATTTAAAGTACAGCGCGGACTGCTTACTTTGAATACTATATTTTTATTTATTTCAAGTTTTTTTGTTTTTTAATATTTTTAAATAGATAAATTAGTAAGAATTTGTAATATTTTTGAATAGATAAAGTAATTAGAAAATGTTTTTTAGTACTATAAAGTTAATTTGGTTAGCCATGTCTTAAGATCAAACTAATAAAGTCTTTTATGGTTTTAAAATGACTTATGAACTTCCCACTAAATTTGAACCAAAAAGGTGTAAGTCGTTGCACCGTCTGACTGTTTCTTTGCTTGATTTTATTTTATTTTGTTGAAATAGAGATAGATTAGATTACAAAAAAACTGGTATAAATCTCACTTATAACTAGCTTATATCTAATAAATATAAAACAAATGTTATTAAACAAATTGAGAATTACTTGTTTAATTATAAATTTTTTTTTCAATTCAGCTTCCAATCTTTTATTGAATACTCTTAAATTAGGGGCATATTTGGTATTGTTAGGAAGGTTATTGAAATTTTTAATACCATTAAACATGATGTGTTTTTTACATCTTTTGGTTCTGGGTGCTGCTAGCCGGTAATGTTATGCACTTCTTGTGTTTTAATTGTGAATTGAAACATTTGTTTGTAGTTTTAGGTTGCTTTTAATTAGGTTATTTGATAATTTGTAAATGAACTTACAGTTTTCTAAAAATATAGTTTGTTCAACAGAAGGTAGGTTGCTAAAAGAATACAATTGAGTAGTCAGATAATCATATGATAATCTATATAAAATTTTTATAACGCTGTTGATAACGATGCTTATTGAATTAATAATGTATTTGCAACTCTGGCTTAAAACTGAAATTAAATACCGAATTTTAGACTGAATTTGAGAGTAAAAGACTCATTTAGCTACTTGTTCGATTAGTTTAGGACATCTTCTAGTGGCACCTATTAGTGACGTTATTTATTTTTTTAATTTTTCAATGTGTATTTTCCAAAATAGGTCTTCATCAATAACTAATCCTAAGTATTTCGTCGATTTAACTCTTTGTATTTGTTGTTGGTTAATAATAATTAATAGGTTAATGTTTTTGTTGGCTTAAATATGATAATATCAGTTTTAGAAACGTTAGCGTTAGTCTCTTATGGTTTAGCCACTCACCAACTTTTTTTTAAATTATAATTAATATTTTCTTTTAGTTGATTACTGATTTTGCCTTTATAGAAAATTATGGTATCATCCGCAAATATTAAATAATGTCCGCTTAACCCAATTTTGTTAAAACTATTTACATAAGCTATATAAAGAACAGGACCAAGAACTGTGCCGCGAGGAGCTTCGAGATTGCTTCTTCACTAACAAGTGCGTTTATTCTAGTTTTGATTTTAAGAAATTTTAAATCGGAATTGAATTGATTGTCTGCAACTCCTCGAATACCCATTTTATAAAGACTATTTAGTAGTATATCATGATTTACCGTATCAAAAGCCTTTTTTAAGTCTAAAAGAATAACGAATGAATAATTATTTTTGTCTAATACTGTCATAAAGTTCACAATTTCGAGTGCTGTTGATTCAGTACTGCTTCCATTTGAAAAACCAAATTGATGGTCATCAATTAGTTTTGAATTAGTAAAAAATGTAATTAAACGATGTTTAATTACTTTTTTAATAATTTTTGATAGACCATATCAGGGAAAACACCAGTAGATAAAACTTCATTTATTAAATTAACAAATTTGTTTGATATTATTTGCTCGAATGATTTAACGTGTTTTATTGAAATACCATCAGGGACAGGAGATGAATTAGTTTTAAAAGAGTTCATGATGTGTTTTAATTCATTATCCCTGTTTGAACCAAATAAATTGAGCTCTGATTTATGCAATGCTGTGTATTTACTTAATTAACTGTTTAGTTGGTGAAGTTTTTATTAATGTGCTTCCAATGGTAGCGAAATATTTATTAAGAATGAATATTAGATTTATATGCTTATTGATAAAGTTCCACATCTGTTGAGGATTGGTAGTTTCACTCATTTGGTTGTTAAAGTAATCTTCTTTTGCTTTTTATTAATTTTTGAACATCATTTTTGATTTCTTCTATACCGATCTTGTAATTAAGAGTTGTCATTGTTTTTGCGAAATATAGAATATACACTATTTCTCTTTTTGATTACTCTAAGTATAAATAGTGAAATCTAGTGGTTTTGGTTTCTAATTCTAACTATTTTGAATAAAGATGCCATAGCTTTGCTTTCTATCGTATGAGTTACATATTTGAACTTTTTGCAATATTAATATTCAAATCTTTGTGGTTACTAATGGGATTATCATATGATTTGACCAATGCATTAAATGTTTTAGAATTGACAAGAAGATTATCGAAAATATTTCCATGATTACAATCAATTTGGCAGCTGCGATTGAAGGTTTGACGAGTAATTCCGCAAATAGTAGTATCCTTGAAACTATTAAAGTTGTATGAATCAATTATGTCAACATAAGTACTCGTGATTTCATTACTTTGGAGTAAATCATGTTTGTCGTATAATGATGTAGTTCTTATTAAATGTTTTGAGAAAAATACTCAGTGAATTTATATAATCATTTTTATCATTGTCAGGAGAATTATACATACATTTAAAAATGTTCATATTGGGTTGGCAATTGAGAAATTGTATTTAGTTTTTCATTAATTGAATTAGGCAGAGAAAAGTTGTAAAAAAAATTCCGTTATTTATATAAATTGCGGTACCACCTCCCCGATTTGTATCTCTGCATGAATAAATGGCTGAAATTCAGAAAACTGCATAAATGGGATTTCAGATGAGTAAATCCGTGTTTCTTTAAAATAACAATGTCTGGCGAGTGCATTTTCATCAATAAAATTTGATCGTCTAATTTATTTCTCATATACTTCTAATATTAACATACAGAATATTTATTGACTTAATTTTATTTATGTTATTGAAGGTATCCATAATTTAGAAATAGGGTTCATATAAGTATTCAAATTTTCTCTAATTTTTTTAAGGTAATCTATATATATATTACCTATGTGTATTCTGTATGACTTTAAATGTTTGTCAACATTTTCTTTGTGAATTCCTACTCTATCGTGGTATTTGTAATATATTTTACAAAGTTCTTTATAATTGTAAAAATGGTAAGCCATCTTGATTTATTAATACTTTAAGATTCATTTACGTTTTGCCATCATAACATATATCACTTTGTTCGTGAAAATATGATAAGAAAAGTCTAACATTATTGTAAATTCTGTAGTCTCTTAACCACGAGTGCACATAAATGTTGTCACCTTTCAATACTGCTTTACGAGTTAGTTTTAAAAACGGTGGATCGAATGTAACAATTTTGTTTGCAGATTCGTGTTTGACTTGAGGTTTCAGTGTTTCGCCTTTCACCCAATTTGTTTTATTCGAACTTGGAATGTGTTCAACAATATTGGTATTATGATTATTGTATTGTTATTTATATTATTATTGTTATTATTTTTATTATCACTATTATGATTGTTATTTTTATTTACTGATTGTTATTTTTTTGGTTTTTACTCCACATTTTTGATAGATATTTATTTAATATACTGTTGGCATTAGTTCCTAGATTTGTTGAATGGAAATCTACTTTTACCACTTTTTTTTTACAAAATTTGTTGATGTTAAAATTATTCGGTATTCCCTAAATTGTCCTTTGCAATTTCATTTAAGTTAGACGTAGTTTTTTTGTTTGTTTCATAAATATGGCGCTGTAATTGATAATAACTGATTTTATTTTTAATCATTCTCAGTTTTCTTAGATAAACCGTAGAAAGTTTTCTAAAGGTATCATAGCACTCGTCAAGGTTTAGCTTAAGCCTCTTGGATTTAGAGCATGTTTACTCATTTTTGCACTCAGCAGCGTTAGGGTTGAGCCCTTTGCATTTAAAGCATCGAAGCACTCTCAAGGCATCAAATACTTTACAACATTCACAACCAATTGAAACTTTTTCATTTTGAATAACTTTCGGAAATGATTTCTTATTAATTTCGATAATTTAATTGTATTTTTTTTCATTGCATTTTTTAATCTCATACATTTTTATTAATTTCATCTCACTCATTTCTAAGTGTTTATTTTAACATTTCAGTTTGTTCAACAATTCATTCTCAGGATACTTCGATGTCATATGCACTATTTCTATTCTCAGTTTAAGATCTGTAGGAATTTGAATTTTATATTGCTTTTCTAAATTTTTTTCAATAGCAGACTTTATTTTGTCTCATTCTTGATTATCAGCTTCCACAATAATAACTCCATTTTTCAGTATTTTTAATTTTAAAATTTTTTTTTTCATTTCAGGTACAATATTTTTACACTAAAATTTGTAATTTGATCACTTAGTTCATTGCCTTTAGATAATATATTTTTCATAGCTGCATTCAGTATTTCCGTTTTGAATAAATCACTAATTTTAGAAAATTTTTGGAATTCGTTTTGTTGCACACTTTTTATACTTTCTAAACGCTCGATTTATCTATTCATAGCTTCAATAGCTTTTAGTAGTTGCATTGTTTTTAATTCATTTTTTTATTTTTCACACTCTCAAATTCTTACTTATATTTATTCAGGTAAATTGCTTTTTTTCACTTCACATTCAATATTTTGTGGAACCATGTTCATTATAAAAACATTATAAACAGTCATCACATATAAATTTAATGTTCTTGTTTGAGTCTAGTAAATTTTTTTGTCGCTTGTTCAAGCCCCGAGCATTTGAAAAATTTTCCGCACACGCCGTCACATCTAATACCCGTTTCTCCTATAATTTTCGAGCGACATTTCCGACAATCAGTCATGTTTACACGTTATTGGAACAACTGTTCAAAATACAGTTTACATTGAAGCTCCAACTTTTATTTCGCACTTGTTAACAGGGTTTCTTGAGTGCATTGGCATTATTTTCTTTATGATTTCAATATAATAATGAATAAATAATGAATTTACAAACTAATTAAATTATAATATTATCATTTAAAACCTTGGGTTTTTCACTTTTGAAAACTGTTTTTTTCAATGCAAATTTCTAAAACTAATAATAATAAAAATAATGCTAATTAACAAACCTGATAGTAATGTTTAAATTTACACAATATAACTTTTTTATTTTTAACAAAACTCTTTTGAAGACTTTCTTTTGGATCAAAGCTAAAGCAGTACTTCGCAAATTGAAAATCATTCACTTCCATATTTTTATCAGATTAATCGTCATTTCAATGTGGGTTAAAAAATTTCAAATCTGTTAATAGAGTTACCTCATTTAGTTAGTAGAGTTGTCTAAGAGCAATACGTATAAAAAAACAAGTAAAGAAACAGTCAGTCGGTGCAACCGACTTAGAAATACCCTACACCTATTTGGTTCAAATTTAAGGACATATCCATAAGTCGTTTTAACACCATAAGAGCTGTTATTAATTTGATCGTAAGACTTAGCTAACCAAATTAACTTTACAATACTAAAAACATTTTCTAATTACACTATCTATTAAAAAATATTACAAATTCTTACTAATTTTTCTATTTAAAAATATTACAAAACAAAAAAACTTGAAATAAATGAAAATATATTTATTCCAATTCAATTACAAAATGAAGAAATTCTAATTATTAAATTTTGTGATAAAAAGCTAATCAAAGCATAATATATTTAATAATCCAAATTTTTCAAAATTGCAATTATTTTAAATGGTTAGTTTATATACCTAATAGAAAAGCTTATAAACGCAAAATATGCAATAAATGTATTTCTAAAATACATATACAAATTTAGACCTTTTCATATAATTCATTTAAATATAAAAATAAATTTTACATAAATGCAGCAAGTACCTTTGAACATAGCTGAACCACTACAATTAAGTAAAAATTTCGGGGACACATAGGAAATAGGAAATATATTCTTTGGCTTCGAAATTGAGCTCGACCAGGACCAATTCCCATGGTACTTTCATTACTAGTAACATAGAGTTTAAATTTCATCAAAATAGCGGCATTATTTTTTGAGTTACGGTGTTTTAAGATATATGTTTGTTAACCCTTGAACTTTGCAAGGGTTTCAGAACCCGGAACCATGGTACGAAGTCGCCCATACGCAGTCCCCGTCATACTTACAATACTAGTTAACTCTTGTACACAATTGGAACGTGTTATCTTAATTTTAAGTTACTAGTTTTATTAATTTCGATGATAAGCTTTTACACATTGGTGGGTCTAAGAGAAGTTCTGAACCACCACTCCAATTGATCCAAAATTAAAGGGACACGCAGGAAATAGTAAAGAACATCCATGTGTTAAATTTGAAGCTTCTACTTTTGTTTCAAGTTATTATCTTTATTAATTGCAAAAATATGCTTTAAGGTCCTCGGAACTGAGTGGCTGGTCCCCACCCACTACTCCAATTGGGCTCAAATTTCAAGGAGACTAAGTAAATCGAAATCGACACTCTGATACCAAATTTGGAGGTTCTATCTTCATTGGTTACGGAATTATGCTAGTTTGGCCTAAATTCGATCAAAAAGTTCTAAGTTCCGAACCCATTGTCCAAACCTCACCGTGCGCAATTGCCGCCGTAGTTTCATTACCAATAACCTACAACACAAATTTCATGAAGATAGCGTCATTAGTTGTTGAGTTATCGTGATTTTTTACATATGTTCGTTAGCCCTGAAACCGATTAAAAGGTCCAGAATCCGAACCTTTGGGCTGATTTCGGTTTTATACAGTCCGCGCTTTACTTTAAGTACTAAAATTTGAACGTTCTATCTTGATTTTAAGTTACTATTTTTAGTAATTTCGAGTATAAGCTTTTAAAACTTTGGAGGTCTAAAGGGGTACTGAACCACCACTCCAATTGATCCCAAATTAGGGGGACATGCAAGAGATAGCAAAGAACACAAAATATGAAGCTTCTAAATTTTTTCAAGTTGCTATCTTTATTAATTTTAAAGATATGCTTTAAGGTTTTCGGAAATGTGTGGCTGGTCCCCGACTCCCAACTCCAATGGGGCCCAAATTTCAAAGACACTTAGGAAATAGAAAGGGACACCCTGATACCAAATTTGGAGGTTCTATCTTTATTAGTTTCGGAATTATGCTTGTTTGGCCTAAATTCGATCAAAAAGTTCTAGGTTCCGAACGCATGATCCAATCCCAAACTTACGCAGTCCTCGAAGTAGTTTCATTACTAGTAACTTACAGCAGAAATTTTATGAAGATAGCGTCATTAGTTGTTGAGTTATCGTGATTTTTTATATATGTTCGTTAGCCCTTCGATCGATTAAAAGGTCCAGAATCCGAACCCATGGGCCGATTTCGCCCATATGCAATCCCCGCCGTACTTTCAGTCCTAGTAACCTACAGTTAAAATTTCATCAAGATAGCTCCATTATTTTTTGAGTTATCGTGCCTACGGACGGACGGACGGACGGACGGACGGACAGACGGACGGACGGACATGGCTATATCGACTAAGGCGGTCACGCTGATCACAAATATATATACTTTTCCATATCTAGCTCGCTTCCTTTAGGTGGTTACAAACACCATACCAAAGTTAATATACCCTTTTACCTATTCTATAGGTGTAGGGTATAATAAAAGTCAATCTGTCAAAGCGTTTTTATTTTAAAAGTAAAAAGTTTAAGTTCTAGCACCAAAGCTTAGCAGTCCATTGGAGCAAAATTTTTAGACTAGAAAAACTTCCCGTACAAAAAACCTTTATATACAAATTATCATGATAATCGGCAAAACAAACAAACATTCCTTTTTATATATAGATTAAAATATAAATTAAATATTGACGAATTGCACGTTCTCGGGCAACACCGCATAAATCTGATAGTTATATATAATAATAAACAAAAACTGTCATGCAATAGCAATAATAAAAATCCACCGTATTAATATTGCACATAAAATCAATTGTAACAATAAATTATTTTTTTTTATTTTTATTTTTATATTTTACATGGATTGGTGTGAATCTTCGAAAGATACAAACTGTCCCGTAGCAGAAGTGTATGCCGAATTCTTACCAAGCTTACACCCATCTATTCTTGATGGATAACCATTAATTTTTGCTATCTTTGGTTTGATTATAGGTTTGGTGTACTTTCCTAAGGAGATCTGTACTTCATACTCTATTATCTTAAGGTCTTTTTCTTTTAAGCCTTCCTGTAATATTCTGAATATTTATTAACTGAGCAGCTTCAATATTTACATGGCCTTCTAGACGAGCTTTATGGCATGTCTACTTATTTCATCTATAACTTTGAAAATTTGTAAATCTCTATGAATGTTACTATTACGTACACACCACGGAGCAGTTACTATGTTACGTAGGACTTTATTCCGAAAGATTTATATTTTTTATACCCTACACCTATAGAATAGGTAAAGGGGTATATTAACTTTGGTATGGTGTTTGTAACCACCTAAAGGAAGCGAGCTAGATATGGAAAAGTATATATATTGTCAGCGTGATCCCTTTTGTCGATATAGCCATGTTCGTCTGTCCGTCCGTCCGTCCGTAGGCACGATAGCTCAAAAAATAATGGAGCTATCTTGATGAAATTTTAACTGTAGGTTACTAGAACTGAAAATACGGCGGGGATTGAAAATGGGCGAAATCGCCCCATAGGTTCGGATTCTGGACCTTTTAATCGGTCTAAGGGCCAACGAACATATACAAAAAATCACTATAACTCAACAACTAATATAGAGAATATATTTCCTAATTCAAAGAATATATTTCCTATATCTATATTCCTATATATTCAAAGAATATATATTCCTAATTCTTATGTTTCCTCGAAATTTGGACTTAATTGTAGTATTGGTTCAGATGCCTCCTAAGAAATCCCAAAACTAAAAAGCTTATTTTCGAAATTTAAGAAGATAGAAACTGGAAAGGCTAAGAAATTTACCATAAAACATATTTTGTATAATATTTTATAAATTAAAAACAAAACATTTTTTTAATAAACGGTTAAATTCCTTTTTTTTTAATGTTAATCATATCATATATATTATTAAATTATTACCAAAGGTGATATATAATTAAGACATTGTGTACAATACTTAAGCTATATTCAAAGGTACTTCCTGCATTTATGTAAAATTTATTTTTATATTTAAATGAATTATATGAAAAGTTCTAAAATTGTAATTGTACTTTAGAAATATATTTATAGCATATTTTGCGTTTATAAGCTGTTCTAGTAGGTACATAAACTAACAATTTAAAATAATTGCAATTTTGAAAAATTTGAATTATTAAATATATTATGCTTTGATTAGCTTTTTATCACAAAATTTAATAATTCAAATTTTTTCACTTTTGTAATTGAATTGATGCCGAAACCATGCCCTGATTTCGACAATGTGTAATCCCCGCCATACCTTTAATACTAGTTAACCTTTGTAAACAATTCGAGATGCCTTTTACGCTTTCTACTACTTTTTGTATTAGCAGATTTACTACTTGCTGTAAATAAATATTTTTATGATAGTCTTCATTTTGTTTCATTAAGAATAAAGAATAAAGTAGGTGTACTGGCTCGGTAAGGGTCATGTAGGTATACTGGGAGATTCGACCATGGGTTCGGAACCTAGAACTTTTTGATCGAATTTAGGCCAAATGAGCATAATTCCGAAACCAGTGAAGATAGAACCTCAAAATTTGATATCAAGGTGTCCATTCTTATTTTTTTAGTGTCCTTGATTTTTGGACTTGATTTTTGGAGTAGTGGGTCGGGGACCAGCCACACTTTTGCGAGGACCTTAAAGCATATCTATAAAATTAATAAAGATAGCAACTTGAAACAAATGTGGAAGCTTCAAATTTGGCACAAGGATGTTCTTTACTATTTGTGTGGCCCCCTAAATTGGGATTAATTGGATTGGTGGTTCAGTACCCCTCTTAGACCTACCAAGGTTTAAAAGCTTATGATCGAAGTTACTAAAAATAGTAATTTAAAATTAAGATAGAACGTTCCAATTGTGTACAAGGGTTCACTAGTATTTAAAATACAGCGCGGACTGCATATGGGCGAAAATTATAGAAGCTTTTGACCGATTTGAAAAATTTGAATTATTAAATATATTATGCTTTGATTAGCTTTCTATCACAAAATTTAATAATTCAAATTTTTTAACTTTTGTAATTGAATTGAAATAAATATATTTTCATTTATTTCAAGTTTTTTTGTTTTTTAATTTTTTTAAATAGATAAATTAGTAAGAATTTGTAATATTTTTGAATAGATAAAGTAAATAGAAAATGTTTTTTAGTACTATAAAGTTAATTTGGTTAGCCATGTCTTAAGATCAAACTAATAAAATCTTTTATGGGTTTAAAATGACATATTAACTTCTCATTAAATTTGAACCAAATAGGTGTAGGGTATTTCTAGGTGGGTTGCACCGACTGACTGTTTCTTTACTTGTTTAATATGCTTGCTCCGCACAACCGCAAAGTTGAATGCCATATAATTATAAAGGTTTAATTACTTGGTTGTAAATTAACATATTTTTATATATTGTTAATTTAGACTTACGCCCTAATACACCATTTAAATTTATTTTAAGTGGGTTTCTTATATTTCTATTACTAAAACTAACATGAACAGATTTACTTTCATTTAATTTTATTTTCCATTTCTTAGTCCAGGAACATATTTTTGCACTTGCTTTCTGTAATTTTCGTGTACCTTCGTCAATATTCGATCATACTGCGAATATTGCAGTATCATCAGCAAATGTTGCTACAGTTACATTTTCAAATTCTGGTAGATCACTTGTATAAAGCAAGTACAAAATAGGACCTAGAATACTGCCTTGAGGCACACCTGCCTATATTTCTCTTAATGTAGAATATTCTTCATCTTGTTTAATTTTAAATAATCTATTAGACAAGCAAGATTCGAGTATCTCTACATATTGTAACGGTATCAATATCGTTATTTTAAATATTAATCATTCATGGCAAACTTTGTTAAACGCTTTTGCTACGTCTAGAAATATTGTAGAGCATATTTGTTTTTCTTCAAACGCTTTTTCTATAATATTTGTTATTCTATGAGCTTTATCAATTGTTGCATGCTTGGATCTAAATCCAAATTGATAGTTTGGAATTAAATTTTTATTTTCTATAATTGGCTTGAGCGTTCTTAACAACAATTTTTCATGAAGTTTTGACATAATTGGTAGCAGAGATATTGGCCTATAAGATTCTGTCTGTTTTAATGGCTTCCCTGGCATTGCTATAATAATAACATCTGCTACTTTCCAAGCGATTGGAACATACTTCAATTTTATTGCTTCATTTTTTATTTTTCTTAAAAATTTTAGAGTTTTTTGTAGAAGCTTTTTTATAACCTGAGCTGAAATAAGATCAAAACCTGGAGTTTTTCTTAACTTTAAAGTTTTTATTTCTGCACTAATTTCTTCTTGTGTAAATGGATTAATACAATTCTCTTATTTTGTAACATCCTCCACTAAACAAAGCTCTAAATTTATATCGTTTGGTTTGAATATGTTTTCTAAATGATCTGCAAATAACTCAACTTTATCTTTATTTTCCTTTGCCCAAGTGCCGTCTTGTTTCATAAGCGGCGGGGCGTGCTTTATCGACTTTTTTGCACTCTTCGTTGCTTTGCACAACGAGTAATTTGATTCTTTTGTTGCAGATAAACTTTTTATATAATTTTCATATGATACTGATGTTAAGATCTGAATTTTTCTTTTAAGAGATTGTGATAATCTGTTTAAAATTTTCTTATCATCAGGGTAACGTGATTGTTGCCATCTACGTCTAGCCCTTCTTTTATTTTATTAAATCAGTTATATCTCTAGGATAACTATTTGTTGCTGACCTATTATTTACTCAATTATTTTTGTGTTATTCCAAGCAGCTTTTTTAATTATATTGACAAGTAAAGAAACAGTCAGTCGGTGAAACCGATTTAGAAATACCCTACACCTATTTGGTTCAGATTTAATGAGATATCCATAACGCATCTTAAAACCATAAAAGCTGTTATTAGTTTGATCGTAAGACATAGCTAACCAAATTAGCTTTACAATACTAATAATATTTTCTAAATACTTTATCTATTCAAAAATATTACAAATTCTTACTAATTTATCTATTTAAAAATATTAAAAATCAAAAATACTTGAAATAAATGAAAATATATTTATGTCAATTCAATTTTAAAAGTGAAAAAATTTGAATTATTAAATTTTGTGATAAAAAGCTAATCAAAGTATAATATATTTAATAATTCAAATTTTTCAAAATTGCAATTATTTTAAATTGTTACTTTATGTACCTATTAGAAAGCTTATAAAAGCAAAGTATGCAATAAATACATTTCTAAAATACAATTACAAATTTAGAACTTTTCATATAATTCATTTAAATATAAAGATAAATTTTACATAAATGCAGCAAATACTTTTGAATATAGCTTAAGTATTGTACACAATGTCTTAATTATATATCACCTTTGGTAATAATTCAATAAAATATATGAAATAATAAATATTAAAAAAATATTTTGTTTTTAATTTATAAAATATTATACTAAATATGTTTTATGGTAAAATTGTTAGTTTTTTAAAAATATAAAAGTGTTAAATAAAAACGGAAATAGGAAAGAACCCTCGTGTATCAAATTTAAAGTTTCTATATTCATGAATTTCGCAGGTGAGCCTTTTAGTTTTGGGATTTCTTAGGAGGCACCTGAACCACCACTACAATTAAGTCTAAATTTCGGGGACACATGGGAAACAGGAAATATATTCTTTGGCTTCGAAATTATACTTGTGTGGTCTTAAACCGATCAAAAGCTTCTAGAATCCGAACGCATTGTCCCAACTCGACCAGAACCAATTACTTTCATTACTAGTAAACTAGAGTTTAAATTTCATCAAAATAGCGGCATTATTTTTTGGGTTGGGTTATGCTGTTTAGATATATGCTTTAAGATATATGTTTGTTCGCCCTTGAACTTTTCAAAGGTTCCACAACCCGAAATTTTGGTACAATTTTGCCCATATGTAGTGCCCGTCATACTTTCAATACTAGTTAACCCTTGTTCACAATTGGAGCGTTCTATCTGAACTTTAAGTTGTAATTTTTATTAAGTTCGAAGATAAACTTTTAAACCTTGGGGGGTCTAAGAGGGGTGCTGAACTCAGAATGATCCAAAATTCGGGAAATACGCAGGAAATAGTAAAGAACACCCAGAACACACAGAATTTGAAGCTTCTACTTTTGTTTGAAATTACTATCGTTATTAATTTCGAAAATATGCTTTAAGGTCTTCGGAACTGTGTGGCTTGTCTCCGACTTACTACTCCAATTGGTCCCTAATTTCAAGGATACTAAGGAAATAGAAAGAGACACCCTGATACCACATTTGGAAGTTTTATCTTCGTTCGTTTCCGAATTATGCTTGTTTGGACTAAATTTCTAATTTTTTCGAAAACTTTAGGTTCCGAACTCATAGTCCAATCTCGACCGTACGCAATCCCCTTCGTAGTTCCATTACTAGTAATCTACAGGATATATTTGATAAAGATAGCGTCATTAGTTGTTGAATTATCGTGATTTTTTATATATGTTCATTAGCCCTTGGGCCGATTAAAAGGTCCAGAATCCCAACCCATGGGCCGATTTAGCCCATTTGCAATCCCCGCCGTGCTTTCAGCCCCAGTAACCTACAGGTAAAACTTCATCAAGATATCTCCATTATTACAGGAGGTCACGCTGATCACAAATATATATGCTTTTCCATATTTAGCTCACTTCCTTTAAGTAGTTACAAACACCATACCAAATTTATAATTATACTATTTTATAGGTGTAGGGTATAATAAAGCTTTCTAGTTCAATATTTAATTCTTGTTTTGATTGTAAATTTATGTTTAAATTAATAATATTTGTGAATTCATACTTAACCAGTCTGTGGTATTATTTGTAAGTGTGGGCTTATGTAGTTTTCTAGTTATTTTTTATTCAGTTCTAGTATGACAGCAGACTGATCAGAACTCAGATTGAAATTCTTTTGGTTATAAAGAAGTCAATTATATCTGGAGCTTTGTTAATTGTCCAATCTGTATGTTTGGCATTGTAATCATTTAGGAGGTCTTTAAAGATATTTTTCTTTATATTGCATTTTGGTGAACAATATACTTCACCAACATTAAGATCTTGTTTTTGATAATTGTGTGTTTATTGTTAAATGAGTCTCTGATAGCATATATCAATATTTTTAGATTTTAAGAACACTTCTAGTTCATGTTTTTTATTGAGGGCACCATTCCAAGTTGGTATTTTATGTAGAGTGTACAAGAGTTAACTAGTATTGAAAGAACGGCAGGGATTGCATATGGGCGAAATCCGACCATGGTTTGAGATCCTAGAACTTTTTATACGCGTTAAAAGGGAATATAGGCGCACATTCGGTGGCACACCTCCTAACAGATGGACAATAATGAGGCTAGTGAATAGCTTTGCCCAACGTGGGACAATCGTGGGAAAGAAAGCCTCATCATCGGGATCCCTCAGTTAGAACGCAGGAAATTATCGCTGCTGTAGTTGCTGCCATACAAGCCAAACGATTAAATTTTTTCATATAAGAATATATATTGCTTCAATTATTACGATATGTAATATATAATTAAGAAATTGTGTACGATACTTAAGTTGTATTTAAAGGTACTTGCTGCATGCATGTAAAATTTATTTTTATATTTAAATGAATTATATGAAAAGTTTTAAATTTGTCATTATATTTAAGAAATACATTTATTGCATATTTTGCAATAAGCTTTTCTAATAGTAATATATAATGAGAATTTATTTTTTCAATTTTGGAAAATTCGAATTACTAAATTTTGTAAATTTATTAAAAGTTAATCAAATTTTTCCAATTTTGTAGCTGAATGTATTTCAAGTTTTTTAGCTTTTTAATATTTTTAAATAGAAAAATTAGTAAGAATTTTTAATATCTTTGAAAAGATAAAATAATTAGAAAATGTTTTTAGTATTTTATGGTTTTAAAATGACTTATGGGCTTCTCATTAAATTTGAACCAAATGGGTGTAGGGTATTTCTATGTCGGTTGCTGCGACTGACTGTTTCTTTACTCTTTTTCTCCTTTTTTAGGCGGAATACTTTGAACCTTCGAGCTCATAGCAAAAGGGTTTATTTTTTTTTTTTATTACTTTTCCACTCCTTTAAGGAGTATAGGGCATTTGCCAAGTTTATTTTAAACTAGGCTTCAGTTTCTTTAATCATAATATTCACTAAGCCATTGATTACTCGGCTGTAGCTATTGTATAAGGTTATGAAATATGAATGCACAAATGTTAACTTTGTGCGCCATCTATAATCTTAGACAAGAATTATTTATATATTTTTGTTAAATATTATTTTATATTACGATATAATTATACAATTTTACGATATTTTTTTTTATTAGATATGATCTGACCAGGGTTTGAACCCGAGACTTTCCGTAGACTTTCGAGACTTTTCTGGGTGTAGGGCATTTCTATGTCGGTTGCTCCGACTGACAGTTTCTTTACTTGTTTTCTCCTTTTTTAGGCAGAATTCTTTGAACCTTCGAGCTCATAGCGAAAGGGTTTATTAATTTTTCTTAATTATATATTTTTTTTTTTTTTTGCGAGGGAATGGATCGCTCGAAAGGCATCCATTGAAACTATGCGGTATCTCTTTGGGTAGTATGTGACTTTAATGCACCAAAACCACACCCTTTTTGAACCAAACTTCAGGAAGGAACCTGTTACACAGTTGTATAGTTTGGTTACAGGGATGAAAATATGATTCTATAAACTTGATATGCGCATAATAAACGAATTTCCATAAGTCGTGTTTGGCCATCTTAACAATTCGACGCAGTAGGGATGAGCATCTGTTCCACTTCTTGTTTCACGTTCGTCCCCACTATGTATCTATAAAACAAGGTAAGTGACTAGGCTGTGCTCTGTTGACTAAGTGGAGTGATCGTTGAGGTGGCACTGGAATCATTTATAAGAAGAATAGCTCTGTTTTGCACTCTATCGATATATCCCAGTACCGACTGGGGAGCACCAACCCAAATATGTGCTTTATGGTGCAGGGTCAGAACTCCCAGGGTCATATGTCCCTTTAGGGCAAATTTTTAGATGTTCAACAATATGTATTTATATATTTATCTATTCGAGAAACTATATTAGGAAGCACATTTAGGTTTGTTAAAAATCAAAGTTGACCCTTTTTTTAGAGTATTAATGAATTCATGTATACTTTGGTTCCAAAATCAGGATTAACCTTTTTGCAAAATAGCCTTTCAAAATGTAGTTTAATTGTAAAATTGTGGCTGTTTTCTTAATTTTGGAAAAAGAGAATACCCTGATTTCGAATTAAACTCTAAAATGTGTACCCGTCAGTGATATTATATAAATAAAATTAGTATTTTTTTAAATATTACTAATAACTTTTAAGCTGAAAACTGTATAAGGGAGTTATGATCCATCCAGTTATGATTATGAAGGGAGTCAAAACTCTCAGGGTCATAAGTCCCTTAAGTAGTTATGGCACACGGTTGTGTGTCATAAGTCCCTTAAAGATTTATGTCCCACTAAGTGGTTTATAAATCCCAAAGGGACTTATGACCCTGGGAATTCTGACTCTGCACCGTGCATTATACTCTATTTTAGGTCTAATATATGATATTGAAGAGAACAAGTGGGGAAAAGTAAGTTTTACAGCGATACAAAAAACCCATACATCTAGCTGCATCTTTAGCTATACGAAAAATGTGATTTGACAAAGTCAATTTTTGGGTAACTCGATGTCCAAAATGTTTAAATCTGTTGAGTGCTGCAAAGCTTCTCCATGAAAAATCAGGTTGGAAATAGAAGTTGCTATTTTTCGTGTTATGAGACAGCATTAGGTTTTCTGCGTTTTGAATTGAATACGATTATTTTCACCCTAAAATAACCCTAAAGCTCTGGATTTTGCTAATGAAGCAGCTTGCCATACACGGTCGAAAGCTTTAGAAATATCGAGCGATACAACATCGGATTCACCAGACTGGTGAAGGTTGATATTGAGCTTCTCACAAAGGTTAGTCATGAAATAATCAGTTGACTGTATTGTCGATCATAAAGCAAACCATTTTGTTTAAAAGTTTTTCCATTACTTTAGGAAGGACCGAAGTTATAGATTGGTACTTTGAGGGATCGCTTTTATTCCTTGTTTTTGGAATTGAAAAAACGTGCGCAACCTTTCATTGAGCAGGATGAATACCCGAAGTAAAGAATAAATAGAAGAGGTTGCGTAGAGGTAGTAGAATAGGTTTTTTTAAGAACCATCGTTGTGATTCAATGGGGGCCGGCTGATTTGTTTGTATTAAGATTCTGCAAGATTTTCATCACTGTTCGCGTCCTAAAGTAGATCCTATCAAATGAGCAGCCAACTTCTGGAATAATTGGTTGTCTTTGAGTTTATTATGGCAGTGTTGAGTTAAAAGAAAATTCACGCCTATTCTAAATGGCCTCATAAACTTTCTACGAAAAGTTGGCTACGCCACGAACAAAAACTTTAAGTGATTCTAAGTTCCCTCGTAGAATTTAGTTTTTTAAATACAAATGATGATTATTGTTTTCAATTTCGTATTAATAATTTGTGAAAAATATTTTGAAAAGAGTTAAAATTAAATATTTTTATAAAACAAAGTTAACTAAACAATTAAATAAAAATATAAATTCTTTAAAACTTTTTGTTTATATTTACAAAAGTGAACTTATCACGAAATAATATGAAGTACGAATATGGTACGAATGAATATTTCTTTCGTAGACATTTTCGTAACATTAAGTCGGAATTGAGAATTACTTTTTCCTAGATTTTTCCTACATTTCGAGTGATTTAAAATATCGTGGGTGGATGAGAAATTTTAGTTAAAACTTTAAAAAATAATTAAAAATATATAAACAGAAGATAATTGTGGAATTCTATTTTTTAAGTGATAAAGAACTATAAAGAACAATTTTTTAAATTAAAAATTTGGTCAATCAAACTGAATAAATTATAAAACTGCATTATAAAAAACATTTTATTGTACAAATGCAAATGCAAATTTTTTCTTTTTGTAATTTATTTGAAATAATAAACTTTAAAAAATAAATTAAAATATATTAACAGAAGATAATTGTGAAAAATAACTTTTTTAAGTCATAAAGAAATATAAAGATCTCTTAAAATTTTTTTTTTTTAATTGTCAAACTGAATAAATTATAAAATATCAATATAAAAAGTTCTTTATTGTAAAAAATGCAAATGCAAATTTTTTTCTTTTTGTAATTATTTTTGGCAATAATTACTCAAAATTTTTCTATTGAGTGAAAATAGCAAATATTAAAAAAAAACCAAGATGAGTGTTATTTGCTTATTAGAAAGCTGTAATAAACCAATTAAGAATAATGAGAGCTATATAATATGTGCATATGGGTGTAGTAAAGCTATACATATAAAATGTGCTAAGCTGGATAATAGTGTAATTCATTTAATAAATACAAATAAAAATATAAAGTATAGTTGTGATTTATGCTCAAAAAATGGTTTACAAAACATTAATAAAACTGTTTTAAAAATATCATTAGAATTAAAAGAAATGAGAGAAATAATGAGTGAAAATAATAAAAACATAAAAGATGGTAATGTTGATGTAAGGCATTCATTGTTGATGATGTAAGGCATTCGGTGAACTTTACTAACTTTAAATACTTTATTTATATCAAAAGAAATTAAAAAACTAGAAAGAATTAAAAAATGATGGTGCAATTGCTATTACTTGTAAAAATAAAGAATCTGTTAAAATAGTAGAAGATGCAATAAAAGAAAAATTAGGTAAAAATTATGAAATTCAGGTAACTAAAGAAATAAATCCCAAGATATTAATTGTGGGAATGAGTGAAGAAATATCTAAAGAACTAGTTGTGGATGCAATAAAGAAGCAAAATAGTATAGAATTTAGTGAGGTGAAATGTTTAAAAGTATATGTCTCAAAAAAATAAAAAATATTATTTTAATGCAATAGTTGAAATGGATGGAAATGCATTTAAAAAAATTATGGAAATTGGAAAAATTAATATTGAATAGGATCGTTATAAGGTATATGAACATTTACAAATTTTAAAGTGCTTTAATTGATTTGGTTTTAATCATAAGGCTACAGATTGTAAAAATGGAATTTGTTGTTTTAAATGTGGTGAAACTGATCATAAATCAAATGAATGTCAGGAAGCTGTTCAAAAATGTGTAAATTGTATAAGAGCTAAGATTAAATTAGGTCTTAGAGACTTGAACGTTGAACACGACTCCAGAAGTGTATCATGTACTAGTTATGTAAAAAACTTAAATGTTGCAAGAAGTAAAACAGCATATTAACAATTAAAGAATGTTGAAAGTGTTTGTCTTAATATACAAGGTACGATAAATAATTTTGCACAAATAGAATCGGTACTTATTCCTAAAAAATACGATTTTATTTCATTAACTGAAACTGATTTAACGAAGGATGATGATGATGATAGTTTATTTTACAATAAGAATTTAGAATAGGGGTGATTGTTTGCCAAAGAAGCTCACCTTCTCTGTTAAATCTGATACAATTGTGTTATTTATATCAACAAGCGGAAGAAAAGAGACCCGCTAGTATTCTCTTTTAGATTTTTTGCAAACTTCCAAAACGATTTGCCATTCTTTGGTATGTGTAAAAGTTTTTGTTTCAACCTTCAAACCCGTTTATTACTTTTCATGGAGTGAGGGACATATAACCTCATTCCAAGTAAAATGGTTTCATTATCGCATTTGCAGAGAAGTTGATATTTTTACCGCGGAAGCACAATGACCAGTCAAAAGCTTTGAAAAAATTGTTCAAGCCTTCCCAGTTAGGACGGCTATATTGCCATACAAGTTTTTTGTGAGGAGTCGTTCAGCTGGCTATAGTGCTAACCAGAAAGCTTGTGCTCACAAAACAGTGGTCAGAGCCCCCCAAGGGGCAACCAACTGAAACCACATAGTATTGGGTGGTTAAAAACGGCTGCTATTTAATGGATCAGTATTTTTATATATTTTTGGTCAGTATTTTAAATAAATGGTCAGTATTTAAAATAGCATGTCAGTAGGTAAAATAAATGATCAGTATGTCGCCGGCTAATATAAAAACGATCAGTATTTTAATTAAAATGTTGGTAGATAAAATAAATGGTCAGTATTTTAAATAAATTATCAGTAATTAAAATTAAATATCAGTATATAATAAAAAAAATTATCAGTTTTTATATTTCATTAATTAAAATATGAATTATGAAACAAACCCAAAAAAGGGTATTACGTCTGTAATTTTTATATTTTTATCATGAAAAGCCGACTTATTACCTAAAGGTCTTAATTGAAAAACCCAAAAATATCCTTTTACCTTAAGGTTTCATTGGAAAACCCAAACATTTTTTGTCATTCAGTTTACTTTCTAGATTTTTTATCGTTTTAATGTACATAAAAAAAATTAAACAACAAGTTAGTTTGACTCAGACAAGATACTTGTAAAGATAATAATAAATTAAAATGACTTCTATATATTTGGTCAGTATTTTTTTAAATAAACGGTCAGTATTTTTTTAAATAAATTATCAGTATAAAATAATATTTTGGTCAGTATAGATAATTAACGGTCAGTAAAATTTTGTATATTTGGTCAGGATAGTTTTATTTATTGGTAAGTAAATTATTTCTTTTTAATCAGTATAATTAAAAAACAAAGCAGTATTTTTTTTTAATATAAAATTTTTCTTACACAAAAAAAGATTATTTAAGTAATATGTACATAGTACATACATATATAAAAAAAAACAACAAAATATTAAATTTTTATTCTTATTCAGTTAAAAGAGCATGGGCTGCTAACTTTTTCCTTCCTCTTGCACGTTTCTGCCCTATGGGAACTTGTTTAGCTGCTGGGGGAGGTTTAACATATTTCAGTCTAATAGCTAAACCTATGATATTCTCGCATATAAATTTTTTAAAATATGTTGGGGAACTTCAACAACCATGCATCCAGTTTTCTATTTCCGCTGGCAGATTTCCAATCCAAACTTTAAATGCTTTAGTTTTCCATTGGTCAAATGTATTCCAATGCATTTCTAATATATTTGATATTTCCTCTTCTGAAGCATTTAATTGCTGATCGGCTGGACAAAAATATCTTTTTGTATGGCTGAAAACTGTTGAGGAAATATTCGCGTTGGTTTTTGCCCACTGGAACCTTTGTTCCATTGAGATAATTCAATTGTTTTTGAAGTGTTGAATACACGACAGTTTGATAAATATTCATTTGACCACTTTTGTACAGATTTGTTAACTGATTCCATAAATCTTGAGAGTGGTATTTGCTCACGGAACGTTTCTTCTTTTTTTATTACCAAATTAAAAGATTCCAATGTGTTATTTGTAGATGGTGTATGATGCGCAGCTCCTTCGTACCAATACTGATGTGATGTAAACCATTGCAGCTTCATATATTCAATGATTTCCGTTTGGTTTTTTTTGAAGCCATTTCTTCACAAACAATGGTAAAGCTTTATCAAATATTTCTTTACTTGCAGCCAACTGTAATGTATCGATGTCACCTAATATTTCTTTTCTCATACTTTTTTCAACAAATGACTCAACTTTTTTGCTACATTGTGTCGCATATGAGCCCAACACATGGTTAATTTTTAATTTTTTTATTATATACTGATATTTAATTTTAATTACTGATAATTTATTTAAAATACAGACCATTTATTTTATCTACCAACATTTTAATTAAAATACTGATCGTTTTTATATTAGCCGGCGACATACTGATCATTTATTTTACCTACTGACATGTTATTTTAAATACTGACCATTTATTTAAAATACTGACTAAAAATATATAAAAATACTGACCCATTAAATAGCAGCCAATTAAAATTATAGAAGTGTATATGAAAATTAAGATTACTGAACTAAAATAATATTAAATAAAACCATTGATTAAGAATTATATATAGATAAACATTTAAAAAATTTATATGCGAGCATATCATAGGTTTAGCCTGAAAAATTAGACTGAAATATGTTAAACCTCCCCCAGCAGCTAAACAAGTTCCCATAGGGCAGAAACGTGCAAGAGGAAGGCCAAAGTTAGCAACCCGTGCTCTTTTAATTGAATAAGAATAAAAATTTAATATTTTGTTGTTTTTTTTATATATGTATGTACATATTACTTAAATAATCTTTTTTTGTGTAAGAAAAATTTTAAATTAAAAAAAAATACTGCTTTGTATTTTAATTATACTGATTAAAAAAAAATAATTTACTTACCAATAAATAAAACTATCCTGACCAAATATACAAAATTTTACTGACCGTTTATTATCTATACTGACCAAAATATTATTTTATACTGATAATTTATTTAAAAAAAATACTGACCGTTTATTTAAAAAAATACTGACTAAATATATAGAAGTCGTTAAAAATAGATACAGAAGACCCTCTTAATCAGCTCGGTCGGGATCCTAGTCAGATTTTGGACAAGTTGAGAAAGATGGAAAAAGAGGAGAATAATTCAACCTGTTTTCCAACTGAACTTTGACTCAAACAAGAGTTACTTGAATAATGAAGCCAGGTTTTGTACGTTGAAATCTCCCGCCAGAACATTTTCGGTTTCTTGAAAACATTCCAAAATTTCATTAATCTGGTTGAAAGATTGTCAATTTCCACATCAGTTTCCGGTTAATTTAAGTTGGGAGATCTGTATAGTGCACAGAAATGTATTACATGCTTTTCAATGAGAATTTTAACCTAAATATAGTGGCACGTTGGGCTAAAAGGTTTGTATTTATCTAGGATGTTGAAAGCAATGTCATTTTAATTGTAGTTCGCGATTCCTCTTTTGTGTATGAAGGGTGGACCAAGTGAGTAGCCAGTAATATTTAAATTATCATTTAGTTCACTGACCTGTGTTTTACCAGGATGCCGGTTTTGAAGAGTTAAGATGACATTCTACCGCATGAAATTTAGCTTGTACGCCACGAATTAACACGAAAATTGGAAATTCTTATCAATAATTGTTAAAAATAGATAAAAAAAGAAGTTTAAGTTTCAATAGATTAAGAAAAAAATACGAGGAAGAGTGTAGTAGAGTAGACTGTGTCAACTCTAGGATACCCGTATGACCGTTATATCATAATATTTAATAGGCTTATTTTTTCCCATACAAATAACAACATCCTTTTTCCGGGTAAACTATAAGATCAATTTTAATGAAACAACAACCAAGTATATTTTTTAAGAATATTGCGTTTTTTCAGGACAAAACCCGTCTCTAATTTAACGGTCACGCGGTTAAAAGTTGAGGCTTATGACTCTAATACTATGCGCCGACTTTCTGCGTAAATGTAATTCCTTTTCGGTTGTAACTCGCAGCGCAATCAAACTATTATATGCGCCGACTTATGTCTTTCTTTTTTTAGTTTAGTTCAAATGTTCAATAAACAAGGAGATTTTAATTTTTTTTAAATTTTTGTTTTATTTTTGTTTTTTTTTCTTTAACGCTCTAAAATTCCGGTGAAAAAAAGTGAGTTCTGTTCGAAATGAAAGCAATATATTTGGTTTATACAGTAGTTTTAATTTATAACGAACTCGGATCAATTTTAATTATAGTCAACTTTACAATTTTTGCCAATGAATTAAATTTTACCTAAAAATGTAAATTTTTTATTACATTCATATTTCTTTTATTTAAACTTATTATATCTGATAACGTTGCTTGGTTCTTAAGTTAGTATTTTCTGATTTATTTTTTAATATAAAAAACATAATAACGCATCAAAAATACAAAAAAAAATTTGAATAGAAGAAAAAGCACTATACATAGGCTTAAAACTGACACATCAAATAAAATTCTAGTAAATGAGTTCGAAGTGTCCATTCTAGAATCAGCACATTTTACAATGTTCAAGTCTTATACTTATTTTTCAAAATTCACAGCATTCTTTTAAACCGACATTCGGTTATAACAACGAATATTTTCCGTCCCATCATGGTCGTTATAACCGAAAAGTACTGTATTTTGTTTTTGTTTGCAATTTTTTATTTGTACTAAAAAAAAATTTTTTCGTAAATTGTTGTTGCTTTTTAAGTTTTTTTACAATAAAAAACCGACTTCTGAAATATATTCTGTAGTTGCCCTTACGTTTTAGAATAATGATATTAAAAAATATATATATTTGCAAAACATTTAAAAAAAAATAAAACAAATAATCTTTCTTAAAAAAAATAATTTGTAATTTAAATGATTTGTTACTTAGGGCCTAATCAAAATCAACGCGTACGGTGTATAATTTCTGGAAATATCTAGAAAATTTTGAAATAAATAGTTAGGTACATGAATTTACATGTGAGCAATCGAAATACGCGAAGTACTGGTACCTCGGATTTAAAAATTGACAAAGCGAAAAATAAAAATAGTTAATTTAAAATAATATTTTTGTAAAATATTTGTTTATTAAAAAATACCTATAATATGTTTGCAGAAACTTAAAAAAAAAATTATATATCTTAAGAAAAATGATTTGTTTCTTATGGATCAACCAAAATCAGCATGTAGGGCATTCTCATTTTGTCAAAAAAGCAAACGCGACGTACGCGACGTACTGTGCCTCGGAGTTTGAAAATTTAAAAATTGAAAAAGCGTATAAAAATATTGTAATTGTTTTTTCTTATGTTGCTACGATTAAATTTTAAAAATAAAATATTTTAAAATAACAATTTTTTTTAAATAATTTTGTTTAAAACATACAGTATATTCAAAATAATTGAAAATACCTATAATATATTTGCAAAACCAAAAAAATAACCAACCTCAATAAAAGCATACGGCGTATAAATTCTGTCAAAAAATTGAGAAATAAATAGGTACATAATTTACATTAGAGCAGCCAAAATACGCGTTACGCGATGTACTGTATTTCGGATTTTTAAAATTTACAAATATTGAAAAAATGTATAAAAATATTATTATTGGTTTTTCTTATATTTCTAATATTATGTTTTAAAATATATTATATTCGAAATACCTATAATATGAAATTAAAAATATTTTTTGTGGGTACTAAATTCAAACATTCAAATAAATATTTTTCGATTAATTAAAAACTTTACGCGCGTATCGATTTAAGGATATTTAGACAGAAGTATTGACGTACTGCCGTATAGAAATTGTACGTCGTATGTTTTGATTGCATTCTAATAATTGAAAAGTTTATTTTACATTTTCAACATCGAATAATGTTTTTTATAATAAAAAAACTATTTTTAGTAAATAAAAATAGATATAAAACAAATTTTATATATCAAAAAGTGTACATGAAGATTAGATTGGCGTAGTTTGTAAATGGAACGCTAATTTTTATTTCAGAAGTACATAATTGTCAGATTAATTGTCATATATATATTTGACATTTTAAAACTACCTGTAATTTGATAAGTTAATTATATTTAATATATTTAAATAATAAAAATAAAGTGAAAAAATTAAGGTTTACTGCTGATATAAATATAAAGAATATTTTTTAAAATGGAAGGGGGTTAGTGCTTATTGGCATTGCGTGAGTTACATCCTTAACAAATAATGATAAAACAATTAAAGAAGTAATAGAATATTTAGAATCAGGAAGATAATTTTAATAAAACATGTCTTAACAAAATATTTTGTTATCAAGTAAATAATAATAATCAATATTAACAGACAAAATAAAACATGTCTTAACAAAATATTTTGTTATCAGGTAAATAATAATAATCAATACTAACAGACAAATTAAAACATGTCTTAAATAAGAAAGTTACAATCAGGTAAACAATAGATAGTAAACAAATCAAGTCATGTTTTAATAAGATAATTATTATATTGAGACAAGGAAATTACTTTCTTTGTTTTTAAAGAAATAAATAAAATAGATTAAGATTCATATTATGTATCTGAAACAAAGAAATTACTTTCTTTGTACGATAAAATAGAATAAGATTTATATTATGTATTTAAGACAAAGAAATATCTTTGTATAAGTTAAGAATTAAATAAAATATTGTAAATAATAACCAATATAAATATTGGTAACTAATTAAAAAAGAAGTCAGTCTAAACCAAATTGTTGAACTTGAATAATCTAAAATAGTTGTAAAATTAAATTTAAGATTTAAATTTAAAATTTCAATAAAATTAAAACATCTATTTAAAAAAAATAAATTATTGTGTTTTTTTTATTAATAACTAATTAATAAATAAAATTGGCACAGTCGGTAGGATATCTCTGCAAAGAGCTGATATCTAGTGAAACGAATTTAAATATATATAATAAAATTAAAAAAAAAAAAAAAAAAAATTTTTTTTTATTTATAAAAACACGATTAAACTAAAAATCAGTTAATCAAAAGTGTTACAAAAATTTTTTTTTATAAAAACACGATTAAACTAAAAATCAGTTAATCAAAAGTGTTACAAAAAATTTTTTTTTTATATATAAAAACACGATTAAACTAAAAATCAGTTAATCAAACGTGTTACAAAAATTTTTTTTATAAAAACACGATTAAACTAAAAATCAGTTAATCAAAAGTGTTATAAATTTTGTAACTACAAATATAATAATATAATATATTATTAATATATTTGTCTAGGATGAGGTGTAACAAACGCATTCAATTAAATGTGTTTTGTTGGATGTGTTTTATTTTAGAAAATAAAAATACAAACTAAATAGAAAATAAACAAAATGTTATCATATTATTATTCATTACATGGTGCAGTGGTTAAGGCAGTATTTTTTTTTAATTCTATAAAAAATTTTACAGAAAACTCGCATTTATTATTTTAATAATTATTAATTTCTTTTTTTTTGTTATTATTTTTATTTTAAAATTCAAAAATGTGTTACAAAACAATACATATGCTAGGTATATATACAATAATTTTAAATTATTTGGCATATACGTAAAAATCAAATAATATGATGGTTTAATTTTTTTGACTAGGTATTTTTTTTTGTTTTTTTCTTTTTGATTCTTCGTAGGTACGCACTATTTACTGGTATATAAACAATTTGATTATATATATGTAACAAGTTAATATTTCAATTCTGTTACCAAAAATTTTATAAATAGAAATACATTGAAACTAAATGCAAAAAATTTTATATATAGAAATACATTGAAACTAAAAACAGAACACCTCACCTCACCAACATTTATACATATTTTTTGAATTTATATAATATTTTCAAACTTAATAACTAAATAGAAACTGAATACAAAACAAAAAAATGTTAGCAGATTATTAATCATTGTATGGTACAGTGGTTAGGGCGCTAGACTTTTAATAAAAAGATCACGGTTCAAATCCATATTACGGGAAAGCTATTTTATTTTTGAATTCGTCTTTTTTTTTTCATCATTCTTTTTGTAACAAAATCCTTTTATATAAGAAATTTTAATTTATTCATTTATTCATATTTTATGTACAATAATTTTAATTTTTTTGTTTTATTATTTGCCACACGAAAAAATCAAATATCGTATTAATTTTTTCTTTTTGATTCTATTTAGGTACGCATTATTTACATAAACAATTTGATTATATTTAAAAAGTATTTAAATTCTTATGACAAAAATTTTATATAATATAGAAATACATTGAAACTATATGCAAAAAAAAAAAAAACAATTTAATATTCATTATTAAAAAATGTACACACTTCCCCTCACTTCATCTACATTTACATTTATAATTTATTTTTCTATTTAAAATTAAATGCGAAAACAAGAAAACAAAAAATAAAAACGAAGCAAGAAATGTTACATCGATGGCTTAGTGGTAAGGACGTCGGCCTTTTTAAAGAAAAGTGCCGGTTCAAATCTTAGTCAGGGCATATTTATACTCGTACAAACAAAATGTTTTTTTTTTAAGTTCATCTTTTTTTTTTCTTATTTATTCTTTTTGTAATTAAATATAATAATTTTTATGTGCGAAACTCTTATTCTATAAAAAATTTTATAGAAAACTCTCATTTATTTTAATAAATATATACAATAATTTTAAATTTTTTTTTTTTATTATTTGTCATACACGTAAAAATCAAATAATATAGTATTAATATTTTTGACTAGGAATTTTTTTTTTTTCTTTTTGATTCTATTTAGGTACGCACTATTTACTCTCTCTTAGATAAACAATTTGATTATATGCAACAAGTTATTCAATTCTGTTACCAAAAATTTTATAAATGAAACACATTGAAACTAAATGCAAAAAATTTTATATATAGAAATACATTGAAACTAAATGCAAAAAATTTTATATATAGAAATACATTGAAACTAAATGCAAAAACAAAATACAATTTAATTTTCATTAATGCAAAATGTAAACAGCATACCTCATCTCACCAACATTTATACATATTTTTTGAATTTACATATATAATATTTTCAAACTTAATAACTAAATAGAAACTAAATACAAAACAAACAAAATGTTATCAAATTATTAATCAGAGTATGGTACAGTGGTTAGGGCGCTAGACTATTAATGAGTAATACGTCCCGGTTCAAATCCATGTTGTGGCAGAAATATTTTATTTTTGAATTCGTCTTTTTTTTATCATTCTTTTTGTAACAAAATCCTTTTATATAAGAAATTTTGATTTATTCATTTCTTTCTTTTTGTTATTATTTTTATAACAAAATTCAAAAATGTTTTTCAAAAAAATATAATTGTAACCATATATACACATTCTATCTAACAACTGAAGAACTCTCCAAACGAGTAATTGTCGCTCCAACGAATGCCCAGACTTTGGAAATGAACAAAAAGATCATTGCAATGGTACCTGGAGACGAGAAAGTTTACTACAGTGCAGATTTGGTCGTTTCTGAAGATCCGAACGATACACTGAATTTTCCTATGGAATTTTTAAATGAGCAAACTCCATCTGGCATGCCTCCCCACGTCTTAATTCTTAAGAAAGGTGTAATAATAATGTTACTTCGTAACTTAAACCCAAAAAAAGGTATGTGCAATGGGACAAGATTAATGATACAAGAATTAGCTACAAATTTTATTAAAGCTAAAATAATATCTGAATGTAATAAAGGAAGAATAGTGTTCATTCCAAGAATTAATATAATAAATTCAGAAACAACCTTGCCCTTCGTTTTAAAACGAAGACAATTTCCTATACTTCCAGCATATGCCGTTACTATTAATAAGTCACAGGGTCAAACTTTTGATTATGTTGGCATCAATTTGCAAACACCAGTATTCTCGCACGGTCAACTCTATGTGGCTCTTTCTGGATGTAAAAATCCGAATAATATAAAAATAAAAATTCAACCTGGTCCTCAACAAGGTTTACTATTAAATAACGAACGTCAATTTACAAGAAACATTATATTTAAAGAAGTATTGGCTGACTAAAAATATTGTAAAACGGTTACTGTGACATCAATAACAAGTAGAAACATATCTTAAAAATTTTCTACAAAAATTTTTTAATAAAACAACAACTCGGCATTTTAACGATTCAATAAAAACCAACACTATATAAAAGGCAAAACATAACGAAAAACGATTTATAAAAAAAGTTTCAAAATAAACTACATTTTAGTAGTTCACTACACCTTCTTAAAATTAGAATTAAAATTTAAATAAGTATAAAAAATTAACAGTTAAAATAGTTAAAACAGTAAAATAAAAACCAAAACTAAAACAACTAAATTTAAATTACCTCAAAAATGTTTAATAATTAAAACTTAAACATATACACTTTAAAAAAAATCCAAAAAAAAACGAATGAAAAAAACTAAAATCATCCCAAATGAACAAGTATAAACAACAAAAATATACAACGGTGAAGCCTGGGTCACAACTCCAGATACGAACTTGTATTCACGAGTTCAACGAGGTGGAGTCGCGGTGGACGCGACCCAGGCTTTTTTTGGAAGGAAGACTCCATTTCAAAAACAATAGAGATATTTAATTGGGAAACGTTATATAAATAGTTAAACAAAAATAAAAGCTTGAAGATAATACTCTTTAAAAAAATAAAAATGTCAAAAAAAAACAAATGAAAAAAACTAAAATCATACCAAATGAACAAGCATAAACAACAAATATGCAACAGTGAAGCCTGGGTCACAACTTCGGATACGAACTTGTATACAATAGTTCAACGAGGTGGAGTCGCGGTGGATGCGACCCAGGCTTTTTCGGAAGGCAGACTCCATTTCAAAAACAATAGAGATTTTTTATTGGAAAAAGTTAGATTCATAGTTAAAAAAGATGTATATATATTTATACTTATATATAATTTGTAACACAACCAAATTAAAAAAAAAACTCTAACAAACAAAATCTAAAATAAAAAACCAATTAATTATCTAATACCTACTTAAATTAAAAAACTAAGAAAGCAATAATATATAAGAAAAAACCTAATAACAAAACACTAACAAATAATAATATCAGCTAAAAATTTAAAAATCAACTAAAAACAGGCTAAGAAATAAATCAATAAAATAAAATACTCAAATGAAATAATATGAATCTTCCAATTTGTTTTGGAAAAACTTTTAAAAAAATAATATATAAACACACATTTTGTAATTAAGCAGACTAAAATAAATTTACTTAAGTTTTATAAACTAATTACAAAATACAGTTAATTAAAATACAGTTTTTCATTTCTTCTTATTAGTATACATTTTTAGAGTGTCTGACTCCGAAATGTTGACACGCAGATTCATTTCCGGATGGAAGGATATATTTTTATATGCATATAAATTACAAATAATTCCTTTTTTTCTTTTTCTTTACACAATTATTTGGCAAAGTGCAAATTATACATTATTCCGAAATTCCAAGATTTTATATATTTTTGATAATAAATTCTAATTTAATATAATGAAGTACGTCATTCTATGGCGGGCCAACATCTAGTAATATAATATTATATGACACAAAGAAACAGTTTATTTGATAAAAATAGAAATATGAATAACAAAAAACATGTCAGAAATCGAAAATTTAAAACAGTTAGTCTTGGGATTTCAAGAAAAACATAAAAATGAAATACTCGGAATGCAGGAAAAATTTCAACAACAAGAACAACAACATCTATTACAACTTCAACAACAAAAATAACAACATCAATTACAACTTCAACAAATAAATCAGCTACAACAACCACAGTCGATACAGCAACAACAATTAGACTCAATATTCAAGTTAACACCAGAACAATGTATCAACCATTTCCGATATCTAAAACCATTCAACGGTGTAGGCGAATTCACGCTACAAGAATTCATCAAAGCAACAGAAAAAGCTATTGAATTATGCAACAAAAATGTATGCCTGGAAGCATATTGCCAAGAAATAGTAATAAATGAAAAAATACAAGGTGATGCCAAACGATGCATACAACGCTTAGGACAACAATTAACATGGAATATAGTAAAGGCAGAATTAAAACAACACTTCAGACCCAGAGTAGATTATGCAGAGTTAATTAACAAATGCAGAAGCTTACGGAATATAAAAAATGGCGTGATAACAACCAAAACAACAAGAGAACCATCACAGAAACAATATTGGAACGGCTATAATAAGTACTGCGATCAAAGAGAAGACCCTAGTAATTTTACAACAACAACAGCTGGTAACGATTCAATACAACCATCTTTATCATTTTATAAATCATCATCAGTTAAAAATTCTTCTTCAATATTATTTGACGCAAGTTTTAAAAGTTCAAACGGTTCTATAACTAGTCCAACTGGTTGTACTACTTTCCTATCAACAAAAAGTCATTCATTTTACAAAGGCAGTAGTTGCAGTAATAATGGTAGCAGCTATAGCTTAAAAAAGAAATTTTCTAAAACAAAATCTAAAACTTATAATGAAACAGAATGTAATACCATACATAAGGAATTACATGAAGAAGATAATGCTAGTAAATTATTTCAATATAAAAAGAATGTTAAAAAGGATTTTAATCCAACAGCCACAACAAATTGCAGTGATATTATTACACAAAAACATAATAAAGAATTCAATAATCATCAATTTCATTATCAGCAACAACAACATAACCCATATAAACCGAATTCATTTTATATTAAAAATTCAAAACACTCTTTTAAAAACAAAACTAATGAAGAATTAAAGTTTCCTACAAAAAGAACTTTGAAAAAACGTAAAATAGCACCTATCAGTTCAGTTTGGGCAGAGCCTGAAACGATAGAAAAAATGAAAAAATTCGCACATATAAAGCCTCGCGAAAAAGAAATTAATATTCTAGAAGAAAACGATAATGTTACAATGGCTACGGTTCACTCAGCTGAAGAAGAATTGTTAGATCATATTCAAAAAAAAAAAAAAAATTTCCAATTATCATCAACGGTTCAAACAACTTCCAAAGCAACAATACCAACAACATTGTCATCAGATTTTCAAAAATTTTCAAAGAATCCATCAAATCATAAAAAATTTCAATATCATTTTCCGCATCAAAGCATCATCGGCAGCTATAATCAACAAAAGAATCAAATTTTTTCAACCACAAATAATATTAATAACATTTGCAATATTAGCAACAACAACATTATTCACAACCAGATTAATACTGGTAACATTTATACTAGTAATATTAATTCAAAAAAAACAATATTATTACAAAAGCAGCAATCACGTATCAACATCATCCACAACATAATCCATTATTATCAACATCTTCATCTTTATCCGTTCTTAAAATACAATTCATAATGAAAACTCAGGAGAGTTTCCAAACTAAGAGGGGAGGAGTTACATCCTTAACACATAATGATAAAACAATTAAAGAAGTAATAGAATATTTAGAATCAGGAAGATAATTTTAATAAAACATGTCTTAACAAAATATTTTGTTATCAAGTAAATAATAATAATCAATATTAACAGACAAAATAAAACATGTCTTAACAAAATATTTTGTTATCAGGTAAATAATAATAATTAATACTAACAGACAAATTAAAACATGTCTTAAATAAGAAAGTTACAATCAGGTAAACAATAGATAGTAAACAAATCAAGTCATGTTTTAATAAGATAATTATTATATTGAGACAAGGAAATTACTTTCTTTATTTTTAAAGAAATAAATAAAATAGATTAAGATTCATATTACGTATCTGAAACAAAGAAATTACTTTCTTTGTACGATAAAATAGAATAAGATTTATATTATGTATTTAAGACAAAGAAATATCTTTGTATAAGTTAAGAATTAAATAAAATATTGTAAATAATAACCAATATAAATATTGGTAACTAATTAAAAAAGAAGTCAGTCTAAACCAAATTGTTGAACTTGAATAATCTAAAATAGTTGTAAAATTAAATTTAAGATTTAAATTTTAAATTTCAATAAAATTAAAACATCTATTTAAAAAAAATAAATTATTGTGTTTTTTTTATTAATAACTAATTAATAAATAAAATTCGTGTGGGATTTTTACCCACTATACCACACCGTTTCTCTATTGCGATCTAATCCTATAGGGCTATTAAGCAATTTTTTTTCTGGCTTTATTTTAGTTTTAAATGTAGATTCCATCCAGCGATGTCTATCTAACTGTTTCTTTCTCTTATTATAGCTACACTAACTCAAAAGGCTTTACTCTTTTGAGTCGTCTGGCTATATTTGTATTATCCAGAAGCTGGAATACCTCGACATTTACATGGTATGGTTTTGGAGTCTTTTTTTGTGACTTCTTGCAAAATTTTGGATATCTTTGTCTACAAATTCTATTTGCATATCTCAAAGTAGGTCATAGTTTCTGATGAACCAGCGATCGTTCATAATATTGCTTAAAACTTTATTCTGGAACCTCTGAATAATATCTCTATTACTCTTTTTGCTGCATCCCCTTAGCTGGATGCCATATGACCATACTGGTTCCAATATTTGTTTATAGAGCAGAAGTTTGTTTTGTATTGTCAAGGTAGAATGCTTACCTATGAGCCAGTACATTTTTCTATAACGGATTTGTAGCTCTTCTTTCTTGTTTTTGATGTGGGCTTTCCAGCGAAGCTTCGCATCTAATGTCATACCAAGATATTTGGCAGTATTTGAATAAGGTATTTCTTGACCATTTATATATCTGGTTTATGTTCAATTTTTTTATTTGTGAAATCCACATGAATTGACTTAGCTTCATTTAATTTTAGCCTCCATCGTTTTGTATAATTTTGGATTTTTGTCATAGCTCTCTGCAGTTTTTCTTTATTATTTTCTCCGACAGCCAAAACCGCTGTATCATCAGCAAACGTCGCAATTATATTATTTTCTACTGCAGGAAAATCACAAGTATACAACAGATACAGTATTGGACCAAGTACACTTCCTTGAGGAACTCTTTAAGATCGGAATATTCTCCTTTTTGTTTTATGTAGAAGTGTCTGTCTGATAGATAGCTTTCTATCATTTCCGAATGCTCTTTTGAAAGGATTGTTTTCAGTTTACAATTCAATCCCTTGTGCCACACCTTATTGAATGCCTGAGTCTCATCCAAAAAGATTGCTTAACAGACTTTCTTCTCTTCTGAAGCTTTTTCAATAGTGTTTGTTATTCTGTGTACCTGGTCTATTGTTGCGTGTTTTTCTCTAAAGCCGAATTGGTGGTCCGGAATTAGATTCTTTCAATAACCGGTTTTAGTCTTCTCAGATAAATTTTTTCAAATAGTAGGCAGCAATGAGATTTGTCTATAAGACGATATCTCATTTGCTGGTTTTCCTGCTTTGGGTATCATAATGACCTCGGCCACTTTCCACAATTTCGGCACATATTTCAACCTGAATGCAGCATTTATAAGATTTGTTATATTAACTATTGCCTTTTCTGGTAGCTGCTTCAGAATTTGTCCGGTTATTAAATCATATCCCGGAGCTTTTTTAGATTAAATGTTGTTTTTAATTTCTTTTTTCACTTCAGCTGGATTTGTTAATGCGATTTCCTCTTGCTCCTGAATTTGTTCTACATCTAGATCTTCCTCTTCTCTCCAGTGTTTACTTGAAATATCTTTTCTAGGTGTTCCGCAAATAATTTGGCTTTTTCTTTATTATCTCTCGCCCACTTTCCGTCCAATTTTCTAATTGGAGGAATTGCTGCAATAGGTTTTTTCAGATTTTTAGCTGCCTTCCAAAAAGAGTAATCAGTACTTTTATCATTTGTTAGCTTTTCCAAATATAAATTTATCGATTTGTTTTTCTCTTCCTTAATTCTTCTTCTTAGTTGTTGGGTGAGATTATTCAGCCTAGTTTTATCTTGTGGAGCTCTAGTTTGGTGCCATTTTTTCCTTGCTCATCGTTTTATTGCAATTAGTTCTAAGGTTTCGGCTGGATATTTATTTTCTTTTACTCTTTGTTTAATTACTAGAGTATTTTCCCACACTGTAAGTTGTATATCTGTAATGTAGTTTTCCACCTCCGCATCCAATTGTCCTTTGTATTGCAACAGTACAACTAGTTGTATGTTTTCATCTAGACATACTTTATAGCTTTCTCGCATTTATCTCTCTGCTTTTCAATAGCGTTTTCACTTACAGTTAGCAGAATTGGTGAGTGGTCAGAGTCCATTTCCTGCCTATCTTCTATCTGAATGAAATTATTCGAAATATTTTTAATTATGAAAAAATCTATTAAATCAGGTATTTTATTTGAATCTGTAGGCCAATATGTAGGTTTTCCTGTTGATATGATTTCACACCCAAATTCGCTTGTTGCTTGGAATAATTCCCTGCCTTTGGATGTTGTTAGCCGTGATCCTCAGTTTGTATTTTTGGCATTAAAATCACCTCCTATAACAAACTTTTTTCCTAGTTTCTTAAAAAGATCTAAATAATGATGTTTCTTCAGAGAGTACTTAGGTGGACAAGATATGCTTACTACTACAATAAAGTAGTTTTTATATTTTACGTTTATGGCCATAGCTTGTATTTCTTCTGTTTCAAATTTCGCTTCTTCAAAATGTTGTATACTTTGCACTTTATACACTGCACTTCCTCCTCTAGCAGAGTTACCTGCATGTATGCTATGATAAACTTTATAACCATGAAAATTAATATGCGTTTGTTTGTTAAAGTGTGTTTCTGCTATAAGACAAACATCTATATTATTTATGTCAAGGACTGCTTGTAGCTCTTGTTGGTGTTGTAGCAGTCCATTGGCATTCCATTAAAGAATTTTTAGTTTATTCATCTTTTCGATTTCGGTTTTTGGTACTGCCCTCTAGTGCTCCTATTCTACAATACGTATCGACGATAGAACTTTCTATTTTGGTTACTTTTTTTAGTATAAGCAGAATGGATTGTTTTAAATCATTTTCTTGTTCGCTATTATTATTAAGTTTTTACCCGCAACAACTTGGGCATATGTTTTACTGCTTCTATTTGTCTGGATATCTTGCTCCACTTGCGACGTTTGCAGATGGTTTCTGATTTGCTTTTTAGCGTATTGTGGAATATTCCGTTGTTGTGAATTTGGGTTCATATTCTTAAATTTGATTTCTTGCATTTCTTTTGCGATTATGCAGCCTCTATAATTAGCTGGATGTTGATTTTCGCAGTGAACACATTTTGGTGGTTCAGTTTTAGATTTTAAACATTCCCTGGTATGGTGCCTACCTGCACATTTTACGCATCTTGTGGTTTTTCCACAATATTTTTGTGTGTGACCATATGCCTGGCATGATTTACATTGTACTACAAGCTTATTTTTTCTTAGGGGCTCGATATTCACAATACATTTTAGAATACTTTTAATCTCGTATATTCGGCTAATATCTTCTTCCGCTTTGAAGGTTAACATAAACATGTTTAATGGTTCTTTATTCTTTCAGCTACATTTATTTGCAGCTCCTATTATTTTATATTCTCTATTTTGAAGATCTTTAATTATTTATTCTGTTTTACACGAGTGAGGCAGGCAGGTTCTTCACCATAACACGTATTGGCCTTTGCTGTTTGCTTTTGTATGAGTGCCAACTATATTTATACTCTGATAGCGCTTTTGTTAAAGTTCTGTGAGCATCTTCATCTAACAAATTGATTTTTATACAATTCTTTCCAAGGAGTTTCATCTCAAACTTTTTGACGGTGGAGATTGTTTTTTCTTAACTTTTTCCGGATCGGTTATTTTTTTTGGCAAAATAACCTTTTTTGGAGAAGTTTTCTTTACTTTGAGTGGTTTTATAGTCCATCTTTTTTGCGTTTGGAGGGGTAAGTGGGTCATTTAACTTCCTTTTTTGTTTCTGTTTTACCCTTATCCACTCAGTCTCTTTTGCTATTTCTTCCTCATCTGTAGAGTATACCATTTTTTTACTGTATTCTGACTTTGATAAGTGTTGAACTTGCGAAACTTGTAGAACCTGTGGTTTCTGTATCTTTAAATTAGTAATTTCATTTTTAAGCTCCTGTATTTGTTTTTCCATATTGCTTATCAACTGCTTTAGTTGTGTTGTTTCATCGACAGCCTTCTGCCATTTGTTATACAGTGCATGTTCATTTTGAAGTTCTCTAATTGGTGGTAATCTGTTAATTTTTCCGCTCTTCTTAAATGGGTCCGTTATATTGTTTTTTGAATTTTGGGCCACTGGCGACTCCTCTGACCTTCTTATAAGATCAGGAAAGCCCTCGCCGGCAGCCGTGGCTTCTGCCGACACTTTGGTAGATATCCCTACCGGATTTATTTCTTTATTATCGTTATTCAAGATTTCTATTTTATATATTGGTTGCATTTTACCTACTGCCAGGAGTTTAACTGCCGTCCCTCAGGGATTAGACGCAGACCAGAGAGCCGCTCGTTCCGAGTCAGTCGCTTCGGGATTTTTGTTTGAACTTTTAGTCGCCTTTTACAACAAGCAGTTCATACTGCGGAAGTATTCTATTCCCCTACCGGAGGGTAAAACCTATTCAAATGAATTTTAATAAAAGCCATCTGCCGGAAAGTATTTATCTACTCTGTCATATACTCTTTTACAAGAGCTGGTGTAGCTGACAATAGTTGAGAGTAGAAAAGAGTTTACTCCTCATAAAGGAATGAAAGCAATAATATTTATTTGTTTTAAGAAACTTATGAGTCATGGCTCATGACAATATATAAAAATATATTTTTGTCAATCAAAAACTTAAAAAAATCAAATAAATAAACTAGACAAAAAGGTATAAAGTAAACTAAGGAATTCAGAATCATTTTTCGTATGCTTTTCAGAACTTTAGATAGGCATACATTTGTAGTAAAAATTTACCTACATAATATGTAGCTATTAAATTTAAAAATGGAATAAGGGTAGGAATAATTTATTCTTTGATTTATTGAAAAACTTTTTTTTTTATGCTATAAATCTTAAGATTGAGATTTAAAAAAGGATGCTATAAATCTTAAGATTGAGATTTACTTCTGGCAGCTTCAATATAATATAATACTAAGTACTAAACTTATGAATTATGATATGTTAAATTTTGTTGTACATATTATGTATTCATAGAGCTTTTTAATTAGGATAAGGAATACGTACTACAACATAGTTCAAATCGTACTAGAAAAAAGTGCATTTTGATATATGAAGGACAGCATTAACTCGAATTTTTGGTTCTTGACTTCAACAAATATATGTATACATTTAGAAATATGTATAATCAAATTTTCAGAACATTATATATTATTAGAATAATAATTATATGTATTTAGAATTTATATTTAATTTAACTTTATCAATTTATCCTCTCTTTAAAACGGCTTAAGCTATAGGAATAAAAATCAAAAATAGGGACGGCTATTGCAAAAAAAACGAATTTGCGAAAATTTCAAGATCCTAGCTCCTTTAGTTTTTGAGTTATCGTGCGGACGGAAAATTAAAATTATTGACTATATAGTCATACGGGTATATAAGAACCAAAATTTTATTAAAAACGTAATTTAAATAGGAAAATTTCTTATTCTCCTTTTTTGTTTTTTAAAATAACAGAATTATTAATTATATTAAAGTTTAAGTTAAATATTATTATATGTGTACGATTCATACAACTCGAGTAAATTACCACAGTTTAAAAAAAAATAGAAATATAATTAATAACATTTACAAAATTCCATCAATAATACCTTTAAAATATTGTGCTATGAGTAAGCTATCGGTTTATAACACCATTCAACAGTTTTTAAATTGACTTTATTAAACTTAGTTACAACAAAAAAACTCACACACAGCAAAATCTACGTGCACATAAAAATACACCCTTCATATACGTACATATATATAATAATTAAATTTAGTTTAAATAATTTTAGTTAATTTAAAAGAAATATACTGAAAACTTCAGTATTTCCCTTTCTTTTATGATTAAAAAAAAAAAAAAATGAGTAAATTTAACGTATACCATCAAAAATTAAAACAATACAAATTAAAATTACAATTTTTTATTAGAATTACAATAAATTAATTTTAATTGATTTGTTTTAAACTAGTAGATGTTAAATGAAGAGTAATCTTCAATAAAAAAAGGAGTAGTACATTTAATGTAAACAAAACAAATCACGTGCCGGTATGAAATTAAAAGTGAAATATATACAAAAAAAAAATTAAGAATTAAAAATTAAAAAAGTAAAAATAAATTAAAATAATATTTTCAACATAAAATAAAAAAGAGAACAAGTGAGTTTTAGAAAATTAAATTAGAATTAGTGCTGAAATGAGAATAAAAAATTAAGCAAAATTATTAAATTAAATTATATAAAAAAAAAAAAAATTATATTGAGTAATAAATGAAAAAAATATTCTTAACTTGCCGCCATACTATCCAAATCACAACACTTAATTTTAATTTTTTTTTTTTTTTTTACAAACACAAATTAAATTTAACTTTAAAATAGAATAGAAAAAATTTTATTTTATGTAATTTAAAAAAACAAGATATAAGAGAAAATAGAAATGAAAATAAAAAATTAAGCAAAATTAATGTCAAAATTAATGTCAAAAATGTCAAAAAATAACAATGCAAGTTGTAATCAGTGCAAAAAAAAATTTAATTTTAAAAACCAAAATTGTTTGCAATGTGATGGAGAATGCAAAAAATGGTACTGCAGTATATGTACTAATTTGGAAAATGAAGATTTGCAGAAATACAGACTGGATCCTGAAGAAATCTGGTCTTGTTCACAATGTAAGGCAAAAAGTCAAAAACGAAAGTCTTTAAACACAAGCAGCCGTCCAACCGCCACCTCGAAGGAGAACGTGGCTAAGAACTCAGGTCCTGCGTCTTCTGACTCCCAACAGATTCTTTTGAAATTGGATACTATTTTAGCAAACCAAACGTCACAGGAAGCAAAAATCGAAAGTCTTGAAAATAAGGTTAAAGAACTAAATGAATATATTGATTCAATCATTGAAGAAAATTTAAACTTAAAAAATGATAACACAAAATTACAAGAAGAAATACAGTACAACAGAATAGAAATTGAAAAACTTAAACAAAGCCAGCTAGATGATAAAATAGAAATTTGTGGTATAGAGTCAAACCAGTGGAAAAAATCCAATGGTATAAAATCAAACCATGATAAGAACTCTAGCAGCGGTGTTGAATCAAACCACGATGAGAATCCTAGCAACGTAGTAATACAGCTAGCACAAATTTGTAATACAGAACTGAGCATAAGTGATATTAAAGATGCTTACGAAGAGAAACCATCCTCAAAAAATTCAGGTGAGCCAAATAAAATAATAATTCAATTCAACAATCTACGCAAAAAAAGTGAATTTATGAAATCTATAAAGACAAAAAAGTTATCGATGAAAGATCTTAATGGAATTGAAACTGATAAAAATAAATTAATTTTTATAAATGAAAAATTAACAACATACTTTAATTACTTGCACAAGAAAGCTAGGGATCTAAAGAAACGCAATCAAATTGAATTTGCATGGGTTAAGAATGGCAGATTATTTATCCGACAAACCTCTAATAGTAAAATAGTAAGAATTCTACAGGAATCTCAGCTCAATGTTAAATAATTCTTATGAACTGCCACTTAATACCCATGTAATCACAAATATCTATAAAACTTGCGATATTAAATTAAAAGAAAAAAATTCCTTAAAAATCTTATATTTAAATTCCAGAAGCATAAAAAACAAATTAGATGACATCACAATTTTATTGGATTCACTAAAATACACTATACATATAATAAGTATCACAGAAACTTGGATCTTGAATGACACTAAACACTGCATTAATATACCTAATTATTCTTTAATATTATCGAGTAGAAAATCAAGACGTGGTGGTGGCGCAGCCTTGTTTATTCATAATAGTGTTAATTATTTAAAACAAAATGTTTATTGCGACGAATACAACAGCTTTATTAACATTAAAATTATTCACAAAAATATCACTAGTAACGTTTCAGTAATTTATAGACCACCCAATAATACATCCAGCTTAGTTGATAACTTTTTTGTTGAACTGGATAATCATCTTACTAGTCTAAAAACAAAAACATCATTGCTAATAGGTGATTTCAATTTTGATATTAAAAACAAAATAGATAAAAATGTTCAGAAATACCAAAACATAGTCGAATCCAATGGCTACTATTTTTGCCATGATAAAATTACCCGTCCAGCATCCAGTACTTGTTTGGAGCATGTTCTGTGTAATAATCCAAATTCTAATATCTCCATAACACTATTTCACACAGATATTTCAGATCATCTAGGCACTATTGTTGAAATTGGTTATCTAAAAATAAACAAAGAAAATACAAATATACCTAACCTTATTAAAAAAATTAACTATAAACTTGTCACAGAAGAATTAAAAAATTATACTGTCAATCAGACAGATGTGAATAAAATTGCAAATAATTTGATACATACAATAAAAAATACTGAAAATAGAGCGACCAGCGTTACAATACTGAAAAAGAAGAGAAATAAATATACTGCATCTTGGATAGACGATGAATGTGTTGTATTAATAAATAGGAAAAAATATTGGTTTAAAAAACATACAGAAAATAGAAGTAATGAATATTTTAAATACAAATATTCTAATTGGTTGAATAGATTAACTACGTTGAAAAGAAAAAAGAGAAAGGAATATGACAATATACAATTCGAAAAAGCTGCGGGTGACTCTAAAAAAAATTGGTTATATATAAAAAACATATTGAATGGTTCAAATATGAAGAAGAATGAATTCTTTTCTGATCAACTGTTGAGTCAAAATCAAAAACAAGAGAAAATCGATAAATTTAATGAATTTTACTGTAAAGTCGGAGAAAATATGGCAAAAAAATTTGATTCAATATATTTTCCTGAAACAAAAACATCTACAAAATTTAAATTTATACTTAGCAATAAAGAGAAAACAATGAAATTAATAGATAATTTATCAAATACGAATTCTGTAGGACCTGATGAAATCTCAACCAAAGTATTTAAGTCATGCAAAGAAGAATTAGCAGAGAATATTACTAAACTTATAAAAGCATCACTGACCCAAGGTAAAATGCCTACAGTATTAAAAGCAAACAGAGTTGTTCCCATATTTAAAAGTGGAAACAAATCGGATATTAACAACTTCAGACCAATCTCGATTTCCTCTCCAATGAGTAAAATAATTGAAACTTTTGTAAATGAACAGCTAACAGAATATTTGAGCTTTGCTAATTTAAATTCCAAGAACCAATATGGCTTCAAAAAAAAATCAAACACTCAGGCGACTATCTTTGATATGATTTCGGAAATCCAGTCAGGATTGGATAAAAACAAAAAGGTGGTATTCTTCGATCTGAAAAAGGCGTTCGACTCTATTGACAGAAAAATACTACTTCGAAAGCTTTACGAATGTGGAGTTACTGGCAGTGAATTCATGTGGTTTCAAAGTTACTTGTGTGATAGGTCACAATACTCGGAATGTGAAAACTTTAAAAGCGATTTCGAAAGCATAAACTACGGGGTTGTCCAAGGTAGTTGCTTAGGACCAACACTTTTCTCATGCTACATGAACAGTCTACTTGATAATGAATTAGGTGGCAAACCATTCCTATACGCTGATGATCTATCTTTAGTTTTTTCGGAAAATACAATGGTCGATCTACAAACTATTATTAACCAAGATATGCTGAAAATAAGGAGTTGGATGAATAAACATAAATTATCAGTCAACATTAGTAAAACCAAATATATGATATTTAAAAGTAAAACAACAAGCAGTATAGATATCAAATACGACAACTGTAATATAGAAATGGTTGGTGAATACAAATATCTTGGTGTTATAATTGACTGCAACTTAAGCTGGAGTCCACAAATCACCGAACAAATCAAAAAAGGCAGAAAAATCGCTGGAATTTTTAGACTAATCAGCCAAAGAATTCCAGATAACTTTAAAAGATCTGTATATCTCTATGTTTCATAGCACCATTGCATACGGCATTCAAGTATGGGGAAATACATATCAAAAAGATATAAAAGCTATACAAAATATTCAAAATAAAGCTATAAAGAAACTTTTCGGATATAAATTGAGAACACCTACTAAACTTATACACAGTAACCACAAGCTGTTACCAATCAATCTACTTGTAAAATGTAAGCTGGCAACTCAAGCACACTTGATAATTAACAAAAACATTAATACAGTAATCATACCACAAACAAATAATTGCTGTCATCATTACAATACGAGAACAGCTGTTAATATTAAGATCACTTCTATTAAAGTCAGATTTAACAATTATGATGCCATCTATAATTTAGCTTATAAGTACTTTAACGATTTGCCTAGGGAAATTAAAAATATAATTGAATTTAGTATATTTAAAAAAAAAATTAATGAATTCTTTTTGTCACTAATTTAGTATCTTATCTGTAATTTATAATTTAATCTTTATCGAAAACAAATTTTTCAAAATCGTTCTATACTATTTTTTTTTTCTTAATTACTTGTTTGTAAACTGGTTTTTGTTTTCTTTTATAATTTTTTAATTTTGTAACTGATATCAAGCAAAATTATGTTATTTTGATCTATCTATGCATATAATGATAGTCATTGTATGTATATATTTGTATATACTCTTCACGAGCTTTAAAGCTCAATTGAGAAAATAAATGAACAAATAAAAAAAAAAATAAATAAATAAATAAAAATACAAAATATTTAAATACTTAATATTTTGTGTTCAAACTTTTGAAACAGTATTAGCCTGTTGACGGTTGAATGAAAGAAAATAAACATATTATATATATTATTAATATTATAATGAACCACTGGCTTGAACATTCACCCAAGCCTTCGCAAACAGCCTTGGTCCCTGCCGACATTTTGCTAGATATGCCTACCTAATTTTTATTTTTATATGACATTATATTTTAATTATTTAATGCTTTTTATACATACAGCCAGGGTTTCTAAATGCCACTCCTCTGGGATCAGTCGCAGGCCTGGTACCCAGGCATTCTGTAACAGTCGCTTCTGGATTTTTTCTGAAATTCCCTACCTAGTTCCTACTCTCCGAGGAAAATAATAAATAATAATGGACTATACATATATAATATATTTCATCTAGAACAAATTTTTTATCCTAGCAAATAAAAATATTGGATTTCAAAAGATACATTGCGACATCTATGCACATGAAAATCTTGTACTAGTTTTAATTTTTACAAACTTCGTTTTAATAATTATTAAACGTTAATTGCTTTTATAACTATTAAACATATGTAACATCTAGTAAAAAATCTTTGAAAGATGTTCCACATTATGATTTTCTTGTAAGAGCGGTTGGTTAATCAACTAATTTGTATTAATCTAAAACTGAAAGCATATAAATTATACAGGAAATAGAGGTAAAATTAACGACACATACAAAGTAACATAACAAATAATAGAGTAAAGCACCTAGAGATTAAGACAAAATGAAGTTTTTCTTTTAGTTTTAAAATTTTGTATTACTTTTATTTCACTTGTCATTAGCTTTTGTTGGCAAATTGTTGCTAAATATATTTTATTTTATTACAAAAGCTTAAAATAAATGTTGTTTAATCTTATTAAAGATATTAAGAATTATTAGTTTAATTATAAATTTTTTTTTTCAATTCAGTTTTCATTGAATACTCTTAAATTAGGGGCTTTAAAAATTATTAAATGTTATTTTGTTAGGAAGGCTATTAAAAATTAATAAAAAAAAGTCTACCATTAAACATGACGTCTTTTTTACCTGTTTCGGTTCTGGGTGCTGCTAGCCTGTAATGTTCTACACTTCTTGTGTTGTAATTATGAATTGAAGCATTTGTTTGTAGTTTTAGGTTGCTTTTGATTAGGCTATTTGATAATTTGTAAATCAAATTACAGTTTTCTAAAAATATTGTTTGTTCAACAGGAGGTAGGTTGCTAAAAGAATACAGTAGTCAGATAATCATATGATAATCTATATAAAATTTTTATATCGCTGTTGATAAGGATGCTTATTGAATTAATAATGTATTTGCAACCCTGGCTCAAAACTGAAATTAAATACCGTATTTGTAGACTGAATTTGAAAGAAAAAGACTAATTTAGCTACTTGTTCGATTAGTCTAGGACATCTTCTAGTCGCACCTATTAGTGACGTTATTTATTTTTTTAGTTTTTCAATGTGTATTTTCCAAGATAGGTCTTCATCATTAACTAATCCTAAGTATTTCGTCAATTTGACTATTTGTATTTGTTGTTGGTTAATAGTAATTAATAGGTTAATATTTTCTTTTTTTTTTGGCTTAAATATGATGATATCAGTTTAAGAAACGTTAATCGTTAGTCTCTTATGATCTATCCACTCACCTACTTTTTTTAAATCACAATTAATATATTCGTTGATTACTGATTTTGCCTTTATCTAAAATTATGGTATCATCCGCAAATATTGAATAATGTCCACTTAGCCCAATTTCGCTAAAACTATTCACATAAGCTACATAAAGAACAGGACCAAGAACTGTGTCTCGAGGAACTCGAACATCGAGATTGCTTCTTCACTAATAAATTCGTTTATTCTAGTTTTAGTTTTACGAAATTTTAAATAGTAATTGAATAAATTGGCTGAAACTCCTTGAATACTCATTTTATAAGGACTATTTAGTAGTATATCATGATTTACCGTATCAAAAGCCTTTTTTATGTCTAAAAGAGTAACGACTGAATAAATATTTTTGTCCAATGCTGTGTTTATGAAGTTTACAACTTCGAGGGCTGTTGATTTAGTAGTCCTTCAATTTAAAAAACCAAATTGATGGTCATCAATTAGTTTTGAATTAGTAAAGAACGTAACTAAACGAAGTTTAATAACTTTTTTAATAATTTTTGATAGACAGTTTGTTAAGGATATCGGTCTATAATTCTTACAGTCTGTTTTTTTTCCTGATTTAAAAATTGGAGTGGTAGTACATTCTGTAGCCATATCAGAAAAAACACCAGTAAACAAAATTTCATTTATTATATTAACGAGTTTGTTTGATATTATTTCCTCGAATGATTTAATGTGTTTTATTGAAATAAATAAAATATGGCTACATCAGGCCCAGGAGATGAATTAGTTTTAAAAGAGTTTATGATGTTTTTTAATTCATTATTGTCTGTTGGAACCAAATTAATTGAGTTCTGATTTATGCAATGCTGTGTACTTACTTCATTAACTCTTTGGTTGGTGAAATATTTGTCTAACGTGCTTCAAATGGTAGCGGAATGTTTCTTAAGAATATTTGCTGCTTCTAACTTAGATCAGATGTAGAAATTTCACCATTCTTCTTAACTAAGTGAATTATTGGACTTTTATTTGAAATTGATAACCTTCCACATCTTTTGAGGGTTGGTACTTTCGCTCATTTGGTTGTTAAAGTAATCTTCTTTTGTTCTTTATTAATTTTTAAACATTTTTTTTTTTTTTTTGCCGGCACCTCTACGTCCTAACTGTTTACTGTGATAGAAGAGATATATTCATAATAGAATTAACTATTTTCAATGTGTGAGAGAAAATCATGATAAGTACTTTCGTCCCCTTCCAAGCGAGAAAAAGTCTAGTTAGTATTAGTCTTGCGGAACCCACTCATCCTAATAATAAATCTTTTAAATTAACTATTTATTATCAAAATGTAAGAGGTCTACGCACAAAAACTAAAAAAGTTTTCTTAAATTCTACTGCTTTAGATTTTGATCTATTCGTTTTAACAGAAACCTGGCTAACTTCTTCAATAATTAATCGTGAAATTTTCTCTTCTTCTTACACTGTTTATAGGAAAGATAGATATGATTGTCGTTTATCTTATAATGTTCCTAAAGGCGGTGGTGTATTGATAGCTGTTAAAAATACTTTTTGTTCATCGCAATTGTTACTTTCTCAATGTGATCCTACCGATATTATCGAAGTAATTGCTGTTAAAATTGAACTACAACTAAAAAATGTAATTATTATAAATTGTTATATTCCTCCGGGATCTAGTATCGAAGTGTATACTAAATATATTTTAGAAATTGATTCACTAGTCAGTAAACTTAATGTTAATGATGATGTAATTCTCTGTGGTGACTTTAACCTTCCTCACATTAAATGGGTTCCGCACGATGAGGAATCCTACTTTATTCCATACGAATTAGTTAGTAATACGGAGTGCTTTGTAATTGACTCTTTTAATTCTTTTTTTCAACAAGTATCTTCAATCTGTAATAATCGTGGTAGACAGTTAGATCTTTTATTTACGACAAATTGGATGAATATTGCTATTATTAACTGTCCATTTGAACTAGTTGAAATTGATGAGCATCATCCTCCAATTTGTTCGTCTCTCTGTTTTCTCATACCTCCAATTATTGATTCTGAACTTTCTTATCGTTTTCAGAAAGCAAACTTTCATAAAGCCAATTTCGATGCTATTAATAACTATTTAAGTTGTTATGATTTCTCATTTTTAACCTCTTTTAATTTAAATGATGCAGTTAGTCATTTCTATAAAATTGTTCATTCTATTATTTCACAATATGTTCCGTTAGTTGTAGACAATAGTTATAAATCCAGTCCGCCATGGTTTACTAAAAGTCTTAAAAAATTAAAAAATAGAAAAAAGCCTGGCGTAAATTTATAATAATTATGACTTTAATGTTTTCATAAATTTATTTAATGAATTTAAAACAATGTCTGATAATTTATATTCTAATTATGTACAAAACATGTCTTTTAATATTAAAAATAATCCGAAACTCTTTTGGAAATTTGTTAATTGATCAAAGTGTTAAAAAGTGATCAATATCCAATGTGTATGAATTATAAAAATTCTAGTAGTATAGATTCTAACGTTATTTCAGAATTTTTCCGTGATTTCTTCTCAAGTAGTTATTCTTTGCCCGCTTTCTCGTTAAATGAAGATAATTTTTGGCATTTATCAAACTTTCCTAATACTACACTGGGTAATATTCATATTGACTCTAATTTGGTATTTAACTATTTGACAAAACTTGATAGTAACACTAGTCCTGGGATTGACGGCATCCCAAACATATTTTTAAATAAATGCTCATCTTCATTATCTGGTCCTCTTTCTTCTTTATTTAATTCTTCTTTAGCTTCTGGTATCTTCCCTTCTATTTGGAAAACTGCCATAATTAGGCCAGTTCATAAAAAAAATCTTAAAAACGATGTTACTAACTATCGTCCAATTGCTAAACTTTCTTCTATACCTAAGCTTTTTGAACTAATTGTATTTGATTCTATTTATGATCATTATACTTGTTTTTTATCGCCTTTCCAACATAGCTTTGTAAAGCTTAAATCAACCGTTACTAATCTTATTGAATCTACATCTACATTTATTAATAATATGGAAGATGGCTTCCAAACAGACGTAATATATACAGATTTTAGCAAAGCCTTTGATCTTCTTGCACATACTGTTATTATTTTTAAGCTAAATAAATTAGGATTTCCGACTTATTTTATAGATTGGATTAATTCTTACCTCTCTGATCGTAGATATAGTGTTTCTTTTAGATCCTCGATATCTTCTGCCATCTTGGACCTTTACTTTTCATTATTTCTATTAATGATGTTTCTTCTTTAATAATTAATAGTCACATTAAAATTTATGCCGATGACATGAAACTTGGAGGATGCATTAGCCCTACAAGCTGATCTTAATGGTTTTTACAATTGGTGTTCCAACAATAATCTCCAACTCAATGTTACCAAATGTGCTTCAATCAGTTCAAATTGTGTAATTGCAACTTCCAACAATAATCTTGTGTAATTGTAGTTCCAACAATAATCTAATTTAATTGTAATTGTAGTTCCAACAATAATCTCCAACTCAATGTTACCAAATGTGCTTCAATCAGTTCAACTTGTGTAATTGCAACTTAGAATATTCTTAACAATATTGGTGTTGTGAATATTATTCGTATTGTTTTCATTATTTATATTATTATTATTATCATCACTTTTATGATTCTTATTTTTATTTACTGATTTTTGGTTTTTACTCCATATTTTTGATAAATACTCATTTAATATAATGTTGGTTTTAGTTCCTGGATTTGCTGAAGGGACATCTACTTTTACCATTTTTTTTTTACTAAAATTTGATGATGTTAAAATTAAATTTTTTGAATTTGTTGATGTTGAAATTTCTTTTATTGAATTCGATGATGTTTTTGTTTTGGTATTCCCTAATTGGTTCTCTGAAATTGAGTTAGACATTGTTTTTTTTGTTTGTTTCATTAATATGAAGCTGTAATTGCTAATAACCGATTTTATTCTTAATCATGCTCAGTTTTCTTAAATTAACCGGAGAAAGTTTGGTAAAGGTATCATGGTATTCGTTAAGGTTAAGCTTAAGCCTGTCGTTTGCATTATGAGCATGTTTGCTCATTTGTGTACGCAGCAGCTTTATGGTTGAACCATTTGCATTTAAAGCATCGAATCACTCTCAAGGCATCAAATACTTTACTACATTCCCTACCAATTGTGATTTCTGATGATTTCTTATCAATTTCGTTGATTTTATTGTATTTTTGTTCATTGTATTTTTTAATCTCATACATTTTCATTAATTTCATCTCACTTGCTTCTAAGTGTTGATTTTGACACTTCAGTTTGTTCAACAATTCATTCTTAGAATACTTCGATGTCATATGAGCTATTTCTATTCTCGGTTTAAGGTCCGTAGGAATTTCCACTATATATATTTTTTTCTAAATTTTTTTCTATGGCAGACTTTATTTTGTCTCTTTCTGGATTATTATCGGCTTCCACAATAATAATTCCAGTTTTCTGATTTTCAATATTTTTAATTTAAAATTTTTTTGCATCCACCCTTTTACTTAATTCCATTCGAGTTACATCACATTTTTGCTTTCTTAACGGTTTAATAACTAAAGGATTTTTTTGTTTTCTTTTCAGGTACAATATTTTTACTTATTCAAGAGAACAACGAATTTTGACCTATATTTTGTTTAATTTCATTTACACTAAAGTTTGAAATTTGATCACTTGGTTCATTGATTTTTGATAATGTATTGTTCATAACCGCATTCAGTTTTTCATTTTCCGTTTTGAATAAATCACCGTTTCTCCTCTAATTATGGAGCGACATTCTCGACAATCAACCATGCCCTTACGTTCTAGGAACAATTGCTTAAAATATTGGCAGAAATATTTTTAACTCATTCAAATTTGAAATAACATAATAAAACAAAATAATGTATTAATCATTTTACCTTACTGCAAAAAAATTAATAATAAGATCAATAAGAACTACAAAGTTATATACAAAACTTTTGCACAAATTCTAAACGTAGGTAGATATCATAAACAAGTGATGAAAAAAAACCAAGGGTTTTTAAAAAAGCACATTTTCAAAATTATATTGTATTACATACTGAGATTAACTTTGGAAATATTTACTTGGAAATAGTTACTACTGACTTATAAAATTTACTGCTAACAGTAAATTTTTTATTTAAAAGTTATAAAAGCCCTTCAATTAGGAAGGTTGCCAAATTTCTCAAGAATCTAACTCCATCTAACTCACCCCCCCCCCCCTCTCTTCATCCTCTATTTTTTAGGTTCTAGGAGTTAAATTGTGAATTCCACAAAAATATGGAATTTTACTTAGAATTATACTTTCTAAGCAAAAATGGGTAAAACTGAGAGACACTTTCTTCAATTTAAGGAACCCCTTTTAAATTTAAGAAAAACCTTTAACATATGTTAAAACATAATGTTGGACCTTTAAATTTTGTATATTAATAAAAAAAAAATTGGACAGGTATTCAAGTTACAGGTGCTTAAAAATAGCATAATTTCAATTTTCGGGCTCTTATAGCTCCTAAACAGGGGGCTTGACAAAAAAACTAACAGTTTTGTTAACTGACTCCTACTATTTTTTTAGGATCTAACTTCTCCCAAAATTTCAAGGTCCTAGCTTGAACCGTTTAAAAGATATGTGGGGCCAAAAATTTTGCAAAAATTGAGTTTCATATAATGCTAAATTTTAGTACCGTATGGCAACCCTATACATTTAAGCGATATATTTTTGCAAAGCCTATAAAAGTAGCTCTCTAATACCGTTTTTTGACTGAAAATAGACCTAACGGAACTCTTGTTATATCAATTTAAATATAGGGCTTTTTTGGAATTTTCAGGGGCTGTAACTTCGTCGCCCTTCAAAATTAAGAAAAACCTTTGACACATGTTGAAATATAATTATAGAGCTTTGAATTTTGTCTATCACTAAAAAAAAATTTGGACAGGTATTCAAGTTACAGGTGTTTAAAAATATCAAAATTTCAATTTTCGAGCCCTTATAGCTCCTAAATAGGGGGCTTGACAAAAAAAATTTGTTAACCGCCTCCTATCTGAATATCTAACTTCTCCCAAAATTTCAAGACCCTAACTTGAACCGTTCAGAAGATATGCGTGGCCAAAAATTATGCAAAAATTGAGTTTTGCGTAATGTTAAATTTTAGTATCATATGGCAACCCTAAACATTTGCCTTGTAAAAATTTATAAAGTTTATGAAACCAGCTATCATTTACCGTTTTCAGATTGAAAATATATGTAACAGAACTCTTGTTATTACAATTTAAATATAGGGCTTTTTTCAACTTTGGGGGGCTGTAGCCCCGTAACAGGTGGGGCTACAGAAAAAAATTCTTCTACGAAATTATTTTTTTTGCAAAAACTACCAATGGTTAAAATTTCTTTACTCTATTTCAAACGGTGTAAAAGTTTTTGTAAACATACGGACGGACGGACGGACGGACAGAGTGAAGCTATATAGGCACATTTTTAAAAATTTTTTGAAAATGTGCTAAAAAGTATTAGTTTTAAAATAACTTTTTCAATCACTTTTTGTATTGGTTGTGTTAATATTTAGAAAATATGCTTTTTAGCACATTTTCAAAAAATTTTGTAAAAATGTGCCTATATAGCTTCACTCTGTCCGTCCGTCCGTCCGTCCGTATTTTTACAAAAACTTTTACACCGTTTGAAATAGAGTAAAGAAATTTTAACCATGGCTAGGTATTGCAAAAAAAATAATTTCGTAGAAGAAATTTTTTTTCTACAGCCCCCTAAAATTGGAAAAAGCCCTATATTTAAATTGTTATAACAAGAGTTCTGCTGAATGTATTTTCAATTCGAAAACGGCAAACGATAGCTGGTTTTATAAACTTTACAAATTTTTAAAAGGAAAATGTTTAGGGTTGACATACGGTGCTAAAATTTAATATTACGCAAAACTCAATTTTTGCAAAATTTTTGGCCAGACATATCTTCTGAACGGTTCAAGCTAGGGTCTTGAAATTGGGATAAGTTAGACCTTCAGAAATTAGTAGAAGTTGTTTAACAAAATTTTTTTATCACGTCCTCTGTTTAGGAGCTATAAGGGCTCGAAAATTGAGATTTTGCTATTCTTAAACAACTGTAACTTTTTTTACAAATATATGAAATTTAAAGCTGCAGCATTATATTTCAACATATTTTAAAGGTCTCTCTTAAATTCGAAAGGGGCTCTTTAAATTTAAGAAATTGTCTCTTAGTTCTAACCATTTTTGCTTAGATAATAAAATTCTAGGTAAAATTCCAAATTTTGGTGGAGTTCACAATTGATTTCTTAAAACTTAAAAAAAAAGATGGGTGGGGCACGAGGGGGGTGGGCATAAGTTTGATAAGTACAGTAACTTATTCACCAGTGATTTTAAATTTAATAATTTGATTAATAACAGTAAATTATTCATGAGTGTATAATTTTCCAAAATTGAACGTTAACCTTGAAGCTCCAACAATATATTTCGCACTTTTTAACATGTTTTCTTGAGTGCATTGGGATTATATTCGAAGTATTGCTTTTACTATTATTCACAATTAATAATAAATTAATAAAATATCTAAATTATAAGATTATAGTTTATTTTTATATATATTTTTATAAAATAAATGATGAAATACTCAGTAAGCAACCTATATAATTTCGAAAATTAGCGTTTTAAAAACCCTTGTTATTTTTCATCCCTTGTTTATACAGACATATATCAGTGATTGCTTAAGTAGCAGAAGGCAATTCATTAAAGGCTTTTAAACAGTTATAAAGACAATTTTTTCTTTTGTTATTCTGTTTTAAAAAGTGATAAATAGAAGTTGGTTTTGTTTCTAGTATTGTGATTGTGAATGTCGATCATACGGTTGAGAATGAAGTGATGTTTGATTTTATTTTTAATAATTTTAAAAGCAGTGAGGGAAAGTTCCTTTTTACAAATATTCGCAAAACTTAGATATTTTAGAATGTAAAGCGATGCTGTAGGAAATCTTGATGGCAATCCATGTATTATTTTGATGCGTAACCCTTTTTTGATAAAGACATAGGAGGTTACTTTTTGGATACATAATCGATATTTTCGTTCCATTTTAGTCTTTTATCCAATACTAAACCTAAATTAGGTTAATTTATTCACAAACTCAATTGTCAAATTGCTAAATGTAAAGTTGCTGATTTGAAATTTTTTGTTGTCAAATAGAATTATTTTAGATTTGCTTATGTTAAGTTAAAGTTTATGCTTTTCTAACCATATGTTAATTGCACAAAGGTTCATATCTATTGCTCTTTTTAATTTGTTTTCACTACCATACAGCATATTGCAGTACAGCATTATCTGCGTACAGTTGCGAGGATCCCTGCAAGCTGAGTTTACATATATCATTAATGTAAAAGTTTAATAAGTCGTGACCTAAGATTGAGCCTTGAGGGACCTTGTCACATTGTTTAGATTACTAAGGCTATTATTTATTCGAACTTTCTATTTACGATTTAGTAACTATGATTTAAAGAAATTGATGTGTTCAAAATTAACACAGTGGAAAAAATTTATGAATCAGAATTTCGTATTCAACACAGTCGAATGCTTTTCTTAAGTTAAGAAAGATATTGCCCACATATTTCTTAAAATCTATGTTTTTGTTGATGAAGTTGGTTAGGTTTAGACAGGCTGCTGCTGAATTTGAGTTTTTTTCAAAACCAAATTGATTTACACTAAGAATCCCATTATCTCTCATAACAGTGTTTAAGCGACTTTTTATGATTGTTTCAAAAATTTTAGAGAAAGTACTAATGATCGGTCAACGCGTCTGGAAAATCTTAAGTGTGGTTTAGTGGAGTTTGACCGATTGAAGTTTTTTTTTTTTTTTTTTCTTTACGAGGGAATGGAAAGCTCGAAAGCCACCCATTGAAAGTGTGCGGTATTTCGTTGGGTAGTGTGCGACTTTAATGCACCAAAACCACACGCTTTTTGATTTTATTTGTCGGAGGTTATTTAGGAATTTTGGATTATGGTGGATTGGGAAAATTTGGAGGGATATTAAGGAGAAAGATGTTAATATTCTTCTTAAATTTATTTAAGTCGTACACATACGAATTACCAACTTTAGGAAACACATTGGACGGAATGTGATTTCATAATATCGACATGCGCATAACAAACGAATTTCCATAAGCCGTGTTTCGCCATCTTAACAATCCGACGCAGTAGGGATGAGCACCTGTTGCACTCCTTGTTTCACGTTGGAAAACTTTGATTGGGGGCATTAATTGTTTTATTTCCTTAGAACAGGTTTTCGTCCCCACTAAGTATCTATAAAACAGAGTAAGTGACCAGACTGTGCTCCGATGGCTAAGTGGAGTGAGCGTTGAGGTAACACTGGGATCATTTGTAAGACGAATAGTTCTGTTTTGCACTTTATCGAGATATCCCAGCGCTGATTGGGGTGCACCAGCCCAAATATGTGCATTATACTCCATTTGTGGTCCAATATATGTTATATAGATATTGAGAAGATCTAATGGAGAGAAGTAAGTTTTACAACGATACAAAAACCTAAAAATCTAGCTGCATCTTTAGCTATACCAAAAATGTTATTTGACCAAGTCGGCTTCTGGTTTAACTCAATGCCCAAAATCACTAGGTTCAAGGAATTAATCCTCACTAGGTTCAAGGAATTAAATTGTGAATTCTACCAAAAATTTGGAATTTTATTTAGAATTTTACTATATAAGCAAAAATGGTTAAAACTGACAGACACTATCTTCAATTTAAAGAACCGCTTTTAAATTTAAGAAAATCTTTTAACATATTATGTTAAAGTATAATGTTGGACCTTCAAATTCTGTATATTAACGAAAAAAAAATTGAACAGGTATTCAAGTTACAGGTGTTTACTATATAAGCAAAAATGGTTAAAACTGACAGACACTATCTTCAATTTAAAGAACCGCTTTTAAATTTAAGAAAATCTTTTAACAAATGTTAAAGTATAATGTTGGATCTTCAAATTCTGTATATTAACGAAAAAAAAATTGAACAGGTATTCAAGTTACAGGTGTTTAAAAATAGCAAAATTTAAATTTTCGAGCCCTTATAGCTGCTAAACAGGGGACGTCAAAACCCTAGCTTAAACCGTTTATAAGATATGTGGGGCCAAAAATTTTGCAAAAATTGAGTTTTGCATAATGGTAAATTTTAGTACCGTATGGCAACTCTGTACATTTTAATGATGTATTTTTGGAAAGCCTAAGAAAGCAGTTCTCTTTTGCTTTATTAAGATTGAAAATATAGCTAACAGAACTCTTATTATACCAATTTAAATATAGGGCTTTTTAGGAATTTGCGGGGGTTGTAGGTTCGTCATCCTTCAAAATTAAGAAAAACCTTTGACACATGTTGAAACATAATTAAAGAGCTTTCAATTTTGTAAATTACAAAAAAAAAATTTGAACAGGTATTCAAGTTACAGGTGTTTAAAAATTGCAAAATTTCAGTTTTCGCGCCCTTATAGCTGCAAAACAGGGGACATGATAAAAAAAATTTGTTAACCGACTTCTACTTATTTCTGAGGACCTAACTACTCCCAAAATTTTAAGATTTTAGCTTGGCCCGTTTAGAAGATATGTCTATCCAAAAATTTTGCAAAAATTGAGTTTTGCATAAGGGTAAATTTTAGTACCGTATGGCAACCCTAAACATTTCTCTTTTAAAAATTTATAAAGTCTATAAAACCAGCTAACTTTTGCCGTTTTCGTTTTGAAAATACATTTAATAGAACTGTTGTTATAACAATTTGAATATAGGGCTTTTTCCAACTTTGGGGGGCTACAGCTCCGTAACGGGTGGGGCTACGGAAAAAAATTTTTCTACGAAATTATTTTTTTTGTAATAGCTACTCGTGGTTAAAATTTCTTTTCTCTATTCCAAACGATGTAAAAGTTTTTGTAAACATACGGACAGGCGGACAGACGGACAGACGGACAGACGGACAGACGGACAGACGGACGGACGGACAGAGTGAAGCTTTATAGGCACATTTTTACAAAATTTTTGAAAATGTGCTAAAAACTAGGAAGAGCGTATTACAACTTTCAGGACTAAACAAAATATAAGTTGAAAAGCAAATTTTTAAACCTTTTCTAAACCATCGACTATATTTTATTCAAACGTTGGCAATTGACATAGTATAATGACATAATTCCAAACGTAGTATCCCCATTTGACCAATAGTCATTTTAATTCAGTTAACATTATTCGCCGGAAACCTAACATCCTCAACTCTATCGTCAAGGAGCACCAAATTGTCAAGAAGCACCATGTATATAGAAAAATTAGAGATAATCGTTCAAACTGTTTTTTAAAGTTTTTGTTCCGCAATCGGTTAAAAGAACTCGACAAAACATTTTTTTAAGCATTCCCCTAATTCAAAGAAGTGGTACCTACTTTCAGAAATTGGACGTAATTTACTTACAAATTTTTTTTTGAACAATCGTCGGGTCGACAGGGTTTAACAACTTCCAAGTCTGTTAGTAAATTGAACTTCATTTTCAAAGAAGAACACATATACAAAATTTGAAGTTAATCGGTTAAATCATTTCTAATATATAACAAAGCAACGAAAAAACCTATAAAAAGCTGTTGGGCCACGATGGGTTAACGGAACTCCACAAATATTTTTTTGTGGCTTCATTTATAAGCAAAGTAGTATTTCAAAAAATTGCTGAAACTTGCGTTTTTACAATTTGCAAGCTTCCGGGCAACGCCGGGTAAATCTGCTAGTATGTAAATAATTAAATTTAAATTAAATAGTTTAAGTTAATTGAAAAGAAATGAACTGAAATTTCAGTACTTATCTTTCTTTCATGATTAAAATAAAAAAGAAAATAAATTAGTAAAGTTAACGTATACCATCAAAAATTAAAATAATGCAAATTAAAATAAAAACAATACGGTGACATAGTATTGATGGTGTTAATTAATGGGCGAATTGAAAATAAGAATATTATCATCCGAGGGAGAGGGAATAAAATGGATATATTTTAATTGATTTGTTTATAACTTGTAGATGATAGATAATGAGTAATGTTCAATAAAAAAACCAGTAAAGAAACAGGCAGTCGGTACAACCGACTTAGAATAACCCTACACCTATTTGGTTCAAATTTAAAGGGAAGTTAATAAGTCATTTTAAAACCATAAAAGATTTTATTAGTTTGATCTTAAGTCATGGCTAACCAAATTAACTTTATAGTACTAAAAAACATTTTCTATTTACTTTATCTATTCAAAAATATTACAAATTCTAACTAATTTATCTATATTTAAAAATATTAAAAAACAAAAAAAACTTGAAATAAATGAAATATATTTATTTCGATTCAAATACAGAAGTCAAAAAATTTGAATTATTAAATTTTGTGACAAAAAGCTATTCAAAGCATAAAATATTTAATAGTTCAAATTTTTCTAATCGATCAAAAGCTTCTATAATCCGAACTCATTGACCAAACTCGACCAGAACTAATTCTCATGATACTTTCATTACTAGTAACTTACAGTTTAAATTTCATCAAAATAGCGGCATCATTTTTTGAGTTATGCTATTTTTAAGATATATGTTTGTTAGCTCTTGAACTTTTAAAGCTTCCAGAACCCGAAACCATGGTACCATTTCGCCCATATGCAGTCCCCGTCATACTTTCAATACTAGTTAACCCTTGTACAAAATTGGAATGTTCTATCTTAATTTTATGTTAATATTTTTATTAATTTCGATGATGCTTTTAAACCTTGCGGGGTGTAAGAGGGGTACTGAACCACCACTCCAATTGATCCCAATTTAGAGGGCCACACAAATAGTAAAGAACATCCTTGTGCCAAAATTGAAGTTTCTACATTTGTTTCAAGTTGCTATCTTTATTAATTTTATAGATATGCTTTAAGGTCTTCGGAAATGTTTGGCTGGTCCCCGACCCACTTCTCCAAAGATCAAGCCTAAAAATCAAGGGCACTAAAGAAATAGGAATGGACACCTTGATACCAAATTTGGAGGTTCTATCTTCATTGGTTTCGGCATTATGCTCGTTTGGCCTAAATTCGATCAAAAAGTTCTAGGTTCCGAACCCATGGTCGAATCTCCCAGTATACCTACATGACCGTTACCGACCCAGTATACCTACTTTATTCTTTATTTTTTTTTATTTATTTATTTATTATACTGCTTAACACAAACAGTTTACAAAAAATCATACAAATAACAATTAAAATTATACAATTAAAATCAATATAAAAAATTACAAAATTACAAAAAATTACATATTTGACTAATTATAAATATGTTCAAACTAAAGTTAAAATTAAAAGTTAAAAATTATAAACTTTACATTACTACAAGAAAAACAAAACAAAAATAATCCTAATAATAGCGATTGTATAATTTTTGTTTTTGGGAGTGTTTTGAAAGTGTAAAGTCAATATAATGTTTATGTTTATTACCTATAATAAGCATTCTATTAATAGGTTCGAATTTGCCATAGTTAGTCCTATGATTATTAGTTTTAAATAAATTGCAAGAGCGAAGGCGTTGAAGATTTCTAATAATAATTTTACTAGAAATTAAATTAGATTTAACGTTACCCTTGACAATTTCTGTAATAAAAATGACATCAGAAACTTCACGTCGAAAATTTAAAGTACACAAATCAATTAATTTTAGCCTTTGTTCATATGGTGGTAAAATAATGGGATTCGACCATGGCAAATGGCGTAAGGCAAATCTAAGAAAATTTTTTTGTATTGCCTCAATCCTATCAATGTGTACCATATAAAACGGAGACCAAACTTGACTAGCATATTCCAAGTTTGGTCTTACAAGACAAGTGTACAACGATTTAAGTACATAAGGATCTGAAAATTCCTTTGCAGAACGTTTAACAAATCCCAATAGTGAATTAGCTTTATTTATAATATTATTATAATGGATTTTAAAGCTAAGTTGGGAATCGAAGTACACCCCTGAGTCCTTTATTGAGGTAACTTTAGGTAAACTAATACCATCGAAGTTATAATTGAAACAAATAGGACTAGATCGGCGTGTATAAGATATCAGTGCGCATTTATTTACATTAAGTAGTAAACAGTTATTAACGCACCAATTGTTAAAATTTTGAAGATCATTCTGCATAAGGACGGCGTCATTATAAGATGTAATCTTTTTAAAAAGTTTCATATCATCAGCGTAAACTTGAAGCTCGCAATTAGAAATTAAAGAAGAAACATCATTTACAGATAAGATAAAAAGTAGAGGGCCAAGGTGACTACCTTGTGGAACTCCCGAATTTGCCACGAAATGTTCTGAAATCACATTTTTAAATATAACACTATAGGAGCGATCACATAAATAAGAATGTATCCACTTAAGGAAAAATAGTGGAAAACCATATTTTTCAAGTTTTAGTAAAATAATATTATGTGGCAATAGATCAAATGCTTTACTAAAATCAGTATAGACAACATCTGTTTGAAATCCTTCTTCCATGTTATTAAGAAGAAGAGATGTGGTTTCAACTAGATTAGTCACCGTAGATTTTTGTTTTACAAAGCCATGTTGGTTATCTAATAAAAGATTCCTACAATGATTATAAATTGAATCCGTTATAATTAATTCAAATAATTTAGGAATTGAAGATAATTTAGCTATTGGGCGATAGTTAGTGATTTCATTTTTAGCATTCTTTTTGTGAATTGGCCTGATATAAGAAATTTTTGTTTTTAGATATTTACGCCAGGCTTTGTTTTTCTTATTTCTGAGAGATCTAAGCTCCTTTGTGAACCATGGTGGGCCAGAGTTAGAACATCTGTTTTTTGAAATAGGAACAAATTGTGTAAAACCTTCGAACATTATTTCATAAAACCTAATTGTCATTTGATTAAGGTCTATATTATTAAATATAGACGTGAAGTCATAGGTGTTTAAGAAATTTACTAGTCCGGGAAAGTTGGTTTTTTGAAATTAAACCTATAAGAATCTGCTGCTTCATGATTTATGGAATTAGTCAAACAAAAAGTAAAATTTATTGAAGGGTGATAGGGGTCCAACGCAACAAGCGGTAACACCGATTCACAGAAAATAATATTATTCCAATCAGAAATAAATATTAGATCCAATTGTTTATCTTTAAAATTGCGGCAGTGGGAAACCTGTTGTAAATCGTTGGTATTTAAACCATCAATAAATTGAGAATCAGGTTCATTCACTGAAGAATCAGCAATCAAAAAAGATTCTTCGTCATGATTGATCCAAGTTAAATTAGGGAGATTAAAATCTCCACATAAAATTAACTCATCATTAGGACCAGAATTACAGCAAATCGAATCTATTACATTTAAAAGAGTAATATAAATATTTAAATTCGAAGAAGGTGGAATGTATGTGTTAACAATATTAACACTTTTATTGGAAAATTTTATGTTCACACCAATTATTTCAAGACAGTCCGCGTCAGAAATAGGAATTTCATTTGCATTAAATGAGTTTTTTACGGCTATCAATACTCCTCCCCCTTTAGGAATGTAACTATTAGATACATTAAGTTCAGAGTATCTGTCTTTTCTAAAAACCGAGTATGAGCTATCAAAAAGCTCAAGATTGTTAATAGAAGAATTTAGCCAAGTTTAAGTTAAAGCAAATACGTCAAAATTTAAATTTATTGAATTAAGTAGGACTTGTCTAGTTTTTGTTCTAAGACCTCTGACATTTTGATAATATAATGATAAATTTAACAAATTTGAAGGATCAATCAAAGATGTAGAGGTCTTATTTAAATATTAATTAATATGAAAATATTTATTATGGTTATCATTTGAAACCTGCAAGTGATTGTAATAATTACTACTACAATGGTTACGGTATGCCTTTAAGTCGTCAGAAACATCTTTGGAAGATATACCTTTAATTTCGTGAAATTTAATATATAATTTATAGAGTTCTTTATAATCGGTCGGTAAACCTTCGTTATCAATTAAGACCTTTACACTTATTCTAGTCTTACCTTCCAATACCTTATTATAATTATCGTCAAACAAATACGACAAATACAATCGGACCATATTATAAACTTTATCATCTCTTAGCCTGGAAAGAGCTATTGTATAGTCCTTATTGGCAAGAGATTGTTGTGTCATTCTAGTTATTGGTGGTAAAAGTGGGTTAATAATTGAAGGCTGAAGAGTTTCACCTTGCACAAATTTTACGAATTTAGAAGTAGAAGGAGTGTTTGGAGAAGTCAACGAAGAAGGAGGAGGTTCAATAACTGTAGTAGAGTTAGCATTGACAATTTCAGGCTCTTTAGTTACTGATGAAGTATTTAAAGTGTTTGTATTGTTATTATTGTTCTGAATAGTATTGTGGTTATGACAAATGTTGTTCTGATTTATGTTTGAAGTACTGTTATTAGTATTTAATTTAGTGTTTATGGAATTATTTGAATCTGTTGAGTTAGAATTAGTTGAATTGTTAGCATTTGCGCTATTATTAGGATATACAGTTATATTATTAACGTTAATGCTAGTATTAATCAGAGTTAATATTACTATTTTCAGAACTATTATTATTATTGTTATTGTTATTATTATTATTATTATTATTATTATTACTATTATTATTATTTATTATTATTATTATTATTATTATTATTATTATTATTATTATTATTATTATTATTATTATTATTATTATTATTATTATTATTATTATTATTATTATTATTATTATTACTATTATTATTATTATTATTATTACTATTATTATTATTATTATTATTATTATTATTATTATTATTATTATTATTATTATTATTATTATTATTATTATTATTATTATTATTATTATTATTATTATTATTATTATTATTATTATTATTATTATTATTATTATTATTATTATTATTATTATTATTATTATTATTATTATTATTATTATTATTATTATTATTATTTTTATTGTTATTATTATATTTATTTTTATTAGTCTTATTACTTTTATTACTAGATATATTTTTATTTTTACGATTATTATATTATTTTTATTTTTATTAATTTTATTTTTATTACCTCTAACATCCCGAAATTTTGTAATTTTCGTTCCCTTCTTCCAAAATTTAAGATTTCTCACCTTCTCAACCATCATATCAGGAACGGACACTTTAAATGACAGGTATTTTGGATTTCGGATCCGTTTGGGAGTAACTTTTTTACAAATTGCAATATCACACTTAAATTTTTGTTTAATAAATCTCTCAAGGCTTTTTTCAGTCATTTTACAATTTAGCCTTGAAATGCAAAGAGTAAACGAAGGCTTTGTTGTAACAATCGGGGTTAGTAAAGCCTTAACTCCGGGTTTTGTCTTATTTATTTTACTTATTTTACTCTTTGCCGTTATGCTAGGTGTGATATTGTCAGTTTGGATAAAAACATCTTTATAAACTATTGGTGGTTTATTTAATTTATCCAACTGTTGTTTAATTAACTCCACATCGCACTGAATTTCCTTCTGTCTATGATTGGGTATTTGTTGATCTGAACCCAAAGCATGAAGGGATACGTTCATACGATTTAAGTCGTCCTTCATTAGATCCACCACTTCACGAATGCCAACCAGCTCCTTTGATGTTGCCGATATAAGTTCACCTTTGAGATCATTTAATAGATCTGTCATAGTGTTTTTCAAATATTTTTTCCGGTCAGAAAGAAAACTGCATAAAGCTTGATTGAAGTTATCATAGCTTTTGGCCATATCGTTAAAGCATACCGAATTGTTTTTTAAAGCATCTACTGCTTTAGTCGTGCAACCTTGGCAGTCACTTTTAATATCATTTAGTGTAACCATTAACTCATCTTTTAGTATTTGTATAGGCTGGTTCAAATCCAAGCAACTATCGCAAACAAAGTGATGCGAAATGAACGAGTTGCATGTTTGCCAGCCCCTATGTACATTAATGCAAACTCCATGAAATTTTCTTTTACAGATACCATTACATGTAATAATTTCGGTTCTGAAATCTGTAATTGTACAGAGTACGGCACTGCATTTATTTTGATTCATTTTTATTTAATATTGTTTTTTTTATTTTATGACGGCAAAAAAATGTATTTAAAATATAATAGGTCAGTTTTTAATGTTCTTAAAAAATTACACTTGCAAAATGTATTATTAAAAGTGAATAAACTTAAATGACCTAGATTGAAATTTGATCGTCAACAATTAAAATTTAAAATTATTATAAAAAAAGTCTTACAAATTTAAAAGTTATAATGTAAATTTTTTCTTATTTAAATTAAGTGTCAGCACTTTTTGAAAAATGTTTAAAATTATTAAAAGTTTTAGTTTATTAAAAACGTTATATATTAAAAACGAATTAAATATATAACAAGTAAAGAAACAGTCAGTCGGTGCAACCGACTTAGAAATACCCTACACCTATTTGGTTCAAATTTAAGGACATATCCATAAGTCATTTTAACACCATAGAAGCTGTTATTAATTTGATCGTAAGACATAGCTAACTAAATTAACTGTATAATACTAAAAACATTTTCTAATTACCCTATCTATTAAAAAATACTACAAATTCTTACTAATTTATCTATTTAAAAATATTAAAAAACAAACAAACTTGAAATAAATGAAAATATATTTATTCCAATTCAATTACAAAATGAAAAAATTCTAATTATTAAATTTTGTGATAAAAAGATAATCAAAGCATAATATATTTAATAATCCAAATTTTTAAAAATTGCAATTATTTTATAATGGTTAGTTTATATACCTAATAGAAAAGCTTATAAACGCAAAATATGCAATAAATGTATTTCTAAAATACAATTAAAAATTTACACCTTTTCATAAAATTCATTTAAATATAAAAATAAATTTTACATAAATGCAGCAAGTACCTTTGAACATAGCTGAACCACTATAATTAAGTCTAGATTTCGGAGACACATAGGACATAGGAAATATATTCTTTGGCTTCGAAATTAAACTCGACCACAACCAATTCCCATGGTACTTTCATTACTAGTAACCTACTGTTAAATTTCATCAAAATACCGGCATTATTTTTTGAGTTATGGTGTTTGTAAGATATATGTTTGTTAGTCCTTGAACTTTGCAAGGGTTCCAGGACCCGAAATTATGGTACGATTTCGCCCATATGCAGTCCCGTCATACTTTCAATACTAGTTAACCCTTGTACACAATTGGAACGCTCTATCTTAATTTTAAGTTACTAGTTTTATTAATTTCGATGATAAGCTTTTACACATTGGGGGGTCTAAGAGAGGTTCTGAACCACCACTCCAATCGATCCCAAATTAGGGGGGCACGGAAGAAATAGTAAAGAACACCCTTGTGGCAAATTGGAAGCTTCTACATTTGTTTCAAGTTACTATCTTTATTAATTTCGAAAATATGCTTTAAGGGCCTAAGAACTGAGTGGCTGGTCCCCGATCCACTACTCCAATGGGGCCCAAATTTCAAAGACACTTACGAAATAGGAAGGGACACCTTGATACCAAATTTGGAGGTTCTATCTTCATTGGTTTCGGAATTATGCTCGTTTGGCCTAAATTCGATCAAAAAGTTCTAAGTTCCGAACCCATTGTCCAATCCTCACCGTACGTAATCACCGCCGTAGTTTCGCTGCCAATAACCTACAGCACAAATTTCATGAAGATAGCCTCATTAGTTGTTGAGTTATCGTGATTTTTTATATATGTTCCTTAGCCCTGACATCGATTAAAAGGTCCGGAATCCGAACCGTTGGGCTGATTTGGCCCTTATATAGTCCGCGCTGTACTTATAGTACTAGTTAACCCTTGTACACAATTTGAACGGTCTATCCTAATTTTAAGTAACTATTTTTAGTAATTTCGATTATAAGCCTTTAAAACTTGGGAGGTCTGAGAGGGGTGCAGAACCACCACTCCAATTGATCCCAAATTAGGGGAACACGCAAGAGATAGTAAAGAACACCCTTGTGGCAAATTGGAAGCTTCTACATTTTTTCAAGTTGTTATCTTTATTAATTTTAAATATATGTTTTAAGGTCTTCGGAAATGTGTGACTGGTCCCCGACCCACGACTCCAATGGGACCCAAATTCACAAGACACTTAGGAAATAGGAAGGGACACCCTGATACTAAATTTGGAGGTTCTATCTTCATTGGTTTCGGAATTATGCTCGTTTGGCCTAAATTCGATCAAAAAGTTCTAGGTTCCGAACCCATGGTCCAATCCCGACCTTACGCAATTCCCGAAGTAGTTTCATTACTAGTAACCTACAGCACAAATTTGATGAAGATAGCGTCATTAGTTGTTGAGTTATCGTGATTTTTTATATTTGTTCGTTAGCCCTGAAACCGATTAAAAGGTCCAGAATCCGAACCCATGGGCCGATTTCGCCCATATGCAATCCCCGCCGTACTTTCAGTCCTAGTAACCTACAGTTAAAATTTCATCAAGATAGCTCCATTATTTTTTGAGTTATCGTGCCTACGGACGGACGGACGGACGGACGGACGGACGGACGGACGGACATGGCTATATCGACTAAGGCGGTCACGCTGATCACAAATATATATACTTTTCCATATCTAGCTCGCTTCCTTTAGGTGGTTACAAACACCATACCAAAGTTAATATACCCCTTTACCTATTCTATAGGTGTAGGGTATAAAAAAAAGCGGGTTTAATAAAAATACCGTTAACTTGTTAATGGTTTGATGGTTTGATAAGAACTGAATGAAACAAAATGATGACTATCGTAAAAATTTTTCACTACACATTGTCGAAATCGCGGCATTGTTTCGGAATCAATTTAATTACAAAAGTGAAAAAATTTGAATTATTAAGTTTTGTGATAGAAAGCTAATCAAAGCATAATATATTTAATAATTCAAATTTTTCAAAATTGCAATTATTTTAAATTGTTAGTTTATGTACCTATTAGAAAAGCTTATAAACGCAAAATATGCTATAAATATATTTCTAAAGTACAATTACAATTTTAAAACTTTTCATATAATTCATTTAAATATAAAAATAAATTTTACATAAATGCAGCAAGTACCTTTGAATATTGCTTAAGTATTGTACACAATGTCTGAATTATATATCACCTTTGGCAATAATTCAATAAAATATATGATGTGATTAACATTAAAAAAAAGGAATTTAACCGTTTATTAAAAAAAATATTTTGTTTTTAATTTATCTTAATTTTAAGTTAATATTTTTATTAATTTCGATGATGTTTTTAAACCTTGGGGGGTCTAAGAGGGGTACTGAACCACTCTGATTGATCCAAAATTAGGAGAACGCGCATGAAATAGTAAAGAGCACCCATGTACCAAATTTGAAACTTCTAAATTTGTTTGAAGTTACTATCTTTATTAATTTCGAAAATATGCTTTAAGGTCTTCGCAACTGTGTGGCTGGTCCCCAACTGACTACTCCAATTGGTCCCAAATTTCAAGGACACTAAGGAAATAGAAAGAGACACCCTGATACCAAGTTTGGAGGTTCTATCTTCATTGGTTTCGAAATTATGCTCGTTTGGCCTAAATTCGATCAAAAAATTCTAAGTTCCGAACCCATTGTACATTATCCACCGTACGCAATCAACGCCGTAATTTCGTTACCAGTACCCTACATTACAACTTTTATGAAGATAGCGTCATTAGTTGTTGAGTTATCGTAATTTTTTATATATGTTCGTTAGCCCTTAGACTGATTAAAAGGTCCAGAATCTGAACCCTTGGGTCGATTTCGCCCATTTGCAATTCCCGCCGTATTTTCAGTCTAGTAACCTACAGTTAAAATTTAATCAATATAGCTCCATTATTTTTTGAGTTATCGTGCCTACGGACGGACGGACGGACAGACATGGCTATGTCGACTAAGGAGGTCACGCTGATCACAAATATATATACTTTTCCATATCTAGCTCGCCTCCTTTAACTGGTTGCAAACACCATACCAAAATTAATATACCCCTTTACCTATTATATAGGTGTAGAGTATAAAAAGGAATTTAATCGTTTATTAAACAAATATTTTGTTTTTAATTTATAAAATATTATAGTAAATATGTTTTATGGTAAAATTCTTAGCCTTTTAAAAATATAAAAGTTTTAAATTAAAACGGAAATAGGAAAGAATCTTCGTGTATCAAATTTAAAATTTTTATCTTCATGAATCTTGAAAATAAGCTTTTTATTTTTGGGATATCTTAGAAGCCACCTGAACCACCGCTACAATTAAGCCTAAATTTCGGGGACACAAAGGAAATAGGAAATATATTCTTTCGCTTCGAAATTATACTCGTTTGGCCTCAGATCGATCAAAAGCTTCTAGAATCCGAACTCATTGTCCGAACTCGACCAGAACCAATTCCCATGGTACTTTCCTAATTAGTAACCTAGAGTTTAAATTTCATCAAAATAGCGGCATTAGTTTTTAAGTTATACTGGTTTTAAGATATATGTTTGTTAGCCTTTGAACTTTCACAGGTTCCAGAACCCAAAACCATGGTCTGATTCCGCCCATATGCAGTTTCCGTCATACTTTCAATACTAGTTAGCTCTTGTACACAATTGGAACATTCTATCTTAATTTTAAGTTACTAATTTTATTAATTTCGATGATAAGTTTTTTAAGCCTTGGTGGGTCTAAGAGGGGTACTGAAACACCACTCTGATTGATTCAAAATTAGTGGAACGCGCCGGAAATAGTAAAGAGCACCCATGTACCAAATTTGAAACTTCTAAATTTGTTTGAAGTTACTATCTTTATTAATTTCGAAAATATGCTTTAAGGTCTTCGGAACTGTGTGTGGTCTACTACTCCAATTGGTCCCAAATTTCAAGGACACTAAGAAAATAGAAAGAAACACCATGATACCAAATTTGGAGGTTCTATCTTCATTGGTTTCGAAATTATGCTCGTTTGGCCTAAATTCGATCAAAAAGTTCTAAGTTCCGAACCCATTGTACATTACCCACCGTACGCAATCACCACCGTAATTTCATTGCAAGTACCCTACATTACAAATTTTATGAAGATAGCGTCATTAGTTGTTGAGTTATCGTGATTTTTTATATATGTTCGTGCTACCTTAGACCGATTAAAAGGTCCAGAATCCGAACCCATGGGCCGATTTCGCCCATTTACAATCCCCGCCGTACTTTCAGTCCTAGTAACTTACAGTTAATATTTCATCAAGATAGCTCCATTTTTTTTTTGAGTTATCGCGCCTACGGACGGACGGACGGACATGGCTATATTGACTAAGGTGGCCAGGCTGATTACAAATATATATACTTTTTCATATCTAGCACGCTTCATTTAGGTGGTTACAATCACCATACCAAAGTTAATATACCCCTTTACCTTTTCTATAGGTGTAGAGTATAAAAAAGCAGTATTAAATTTAATGTAAACAAAACAATCAATGTTAAAATTGAAAATTAAAAATAAATTTAACAAGTAAAGAAACAGTCAGTCGGTGCAACCGACTTAGAAATACCCTACACCTATTTGGTTCAAATTTAAGGACATATCCATAAGTCGTTTTAACACCATAAGAGCTGTTATTAATTTGATCGTAAGACATAGCTAACCAAATTAACTTTACAATACTAAAAACGTTTTGTAATTACATTATCTATTAAAAAATATTACAAATTCTTACTAATTTATCTATTTAAAAATATTAAAACAAAAAAACTTGAAACAAATGAAAATATATTTATTCCAATTCAATTACTAAATGAAAAAATTTGAATTATTAAATTTTGTGATAAAAAGCTAATATATTTAATAATTAAAATTTTTCAAAATTGCAATTATTTTAAATGGCTTGTTTATGTACCTTTTAGAAAAGCTGATAAACGCAAAATATGCAATAAATGTATTTCTAAAATACATATAAAAATTTAGACCTTTTCATATAATTCATTTAAATATAAAAATAAATTTTACATAAATGCAGCAAGTACCTTTGAACATAGCTGAACCACTACAATTAAGTCAAAATTTCGGGGACACATAGGAAATAGGAAATATATTCTTTGGCTTCGAAATTAAACTCGACCACAATCAATTCCCATGGTACTTTCATTACTAGTAACCTAGAGTTTAAATTTCATCAAAATAGCGGCATTATTTTTTGAGTGTTGGTGTTTTTAAGATATATGTTTGTTAGCCCTTGAGCTTTTCACCCCACCCACTACTCCAATTGGGCTCAAATTTCAAGGAGACTAAGTAAATCGAAATCGACACTCTGATACCAAATTTGGAGGTTCTATCTTAATTGGTTACGGAATTATGCTAGTTTGGCCTAAATTCGATCAAAAAGTTCTAAGTTCCGAACCCATTGTCCAAACCTCACCGTGCGCAATTGCCGCCGTAGTTTCATTACCAATAACCTACAGCACAAATTTCATGATAGCGCCATTAGTTGTTGAGTTATCGTGATTTTTTACATATGTTCGTTAGCCCTGAAACCGATTAAAAGGTCCAGAATCCGAACCCTTGGGCTGATTTCGGTTTTATACAGTCCGCGCTGTACTTTAAGTACTAGTTAACCCTTGTACAAAATTTGAACGTTCTATCTTGATTTTAAGTTACTATTTTTAGTAATTTCGAGTATAAGCTTTTAAAACTTGGGAGGTCTAAGAGGGGTACTGAACCACCACTCCAATTGATCACAAATTAGGGGGGCACGCAAGGGATAGTAAAGAATACAAAATTTGAAGCTTCTACATTTTTTCAAGTTGCTATCTTTATTAATTTTAAAGATATGCTTTTAGGCTTTTCGGAAATGTGTACCATATTTGAAATATAATGCTGCAGCTGTTAATTTAGCATATTTGTAAAAAAAAAATTTGAAGAGGAGATAAAGTTACAGGTGGTTGAAAATAGCAAAATTTCAATTTTCGACCCCTTATAGCTCCTCAACAGAGGGCGTGACAAAAAAATTTTGTTAATCGACTCCTACTAATTTCGGAGGACCTAACTTCTCCCAAAATTTTAAGACCCTTGGTTGAACCATTTAGAAGATATATGAGGCAAAAAATTTTGCAAAAGTTGAGTTTAGCTTAATTGTAAATTTTAGTACCATATGGTACCTTTTTAGTACCATATGGTAATTTTAGTACCTTATACATTTTAGCCTTATATTTTTTTGAAGCCTATAAAACCAGCTATCTTTTGCCGTTTTCAGATTGAAAATACATTTAGCAAAACTCTTGTTATAACAATTTAAAAATAGGGCTTTTTCCAAATTTGGGGGGCTGTACCTCCGTAACGGGTGGGGCTAAAGAAAAAAATTCTTCTACGAAATTAATTTTTTTGTAATATCTACCCGTGGTTAAAATTTCTTTACTCTATTTCAAGCGGTGTAAAAGTTTTTGTAAACATACGGACGGACGGACGGACAAAGTCAAAATTAAGAAAAACCTTTATGTTTTTAACTATTTGGACGGCTCTTTCAGCCAACCCATTAGATTTTGGATATAGGGGGGAGCTAGTTACTATACTTATATCCCAACTTTTTGCAAAATTTTTACATTCAAATGAACCGAATGGCACATTGTCCGCTATTATTGTTTTAGGTATCCCAAATTGTGAAAAAATTCCTATCCAATGTCTAATAATTTCTTTTGATGTTTTATTTTTTAATTCCATAAACTCTATCCATTTACTAAAATAATCTATGACTATCAAATAATCTTTATTTTCATACGTGGCAATGTCACAATCAATTTTTTGGAACGGGCCTAACGGAATATCATGAGCTATCATAGGTTCTTTAACATTGTTTCTGGAAAATTGGTCACATAAGTGACAATTGATAATTTTATTTTCAATATCGTTATTCATATTTTTCCAGTACAAAATTGTTCTTGCTCTTCTTTGGGTTTTACTTATTCCCATGTATGACTCATGTAATAAATTTAACATTTCATCACGCATTGATTCTGGTATTATAATTCTGTCATGAAAATAAAGTATACCCTCATTTTCTACTATATCATTTCTTTTATTATAATAAAAGAGTACTTTTTCTGGCACTTTACTTTTGTGATTTGGCCAGCCACTTTTATAGTATTCTAATACTAATTTTAGAGTTTTATCTTTTCTTGTTTCCTCTATAATTCTGTTTTCTTTTTCCGAACTAACATTTATTGATAAAATTGATTCGTAGAAAATACTTTCCTCTTCCGAGCTTTTTATTTTTAAACTATCTCTGGATAAATAATCTGCTATATGCATATATTTGCCAGGTAGATATTCAAGTTTTATCATATAATTCAACAAACGCAACCTCATTCTCTGCAATTTTCCGGACGGAATTTTATGTATTTCTTTTTCCATTAGTGCTACTAACGGTTTATGGTCAGTTTTTATTACAATTTCTCTACCATAAATAAATTGGTGAAATTTCCTACAACTAAAGATAATAGCCAAAAGCTCTTTCTCTACTTGGGCATATCTTTGCTCTGTTTCAGTTAGACTACGCGATGCATACGCAACTGGTAAGTTATTTTGCATTAGACAAGTTCCTAATCCATTTTGTGAAGCGTCCGTTTGTATAACTATTAACTTTTTTTCATCAAAAGGTTTAAGAATTATCGGACTCACTAAAATTTCTTTAATTTTCTTTACTGTATGTGTGTGAATCTTTTCCCATTTAAAGATTGTATTTTTTCTTAACAATTCTCTTAAAGGAGCTGTTAAGTCAGCTAAGTTCGGAATAAACGATCTAACATAATTAATTATTCCTAAAAATTTTTGCAATTCTTTTTTGTTTTGTGGATCTTTTAAATTTTGAATTGCATTGATTCTATCCCTACTTGGTAATATACCATTACTTGTAAATCTGTGACCTAAGTATTCTATTTCTTCTAATTTATATTTAAATTTATCTTTATAAAATTTTATATTTAAGTCTCTAGCTCTATTTAATACTTTTTCTAATGCTTTATTATGCTCTTCCAAATTTTCTCCATATATTAATATATCATCAATATATATAGCAATATTCGGAATATTAGCAAAATTTTCTTCGTTTTTCTTTTGAAAAATTTCTGGAGCTGTACTTATTCCAAATGGTAACCTGTTAAAATGATAAGTACCAAAAGGAGTGGAAAAAGTACAAAGTTTTCTAGAGTTATTATCTAATTCTACCTGATAAAAACCTTCTTTTAAATCTAATATACTGAAATATTTAGCACCTTTTAACTTTGGTATTATTTCATCTAAAGTTGGAATTAAGTGTTGTTGTTTTTTAATATACTTATTTAAATTTCTTGGGTCTAAACACAACCGCAAATCCCCATTAGGTTTTTCTATAATTATCAAGTTATGAACCCAGTCACGAGGTTCTTCTACTTTTGTTATTATTTCTTTTTCAACTAATTTATCTAATGAAATTTTTAAATTATTTATTATTTTTAAAGGGACTCTCCTAGGTGGTTTAACAACAGGAATTGCATCATGCATTAACTCAATTTTATATTGACCTTTAAATTTTCCTGTGCCCTCAAAATTGTCAATATATTTTCTAATAATTTGATCTTTATTTATGTGAATTTTATTATCTATTTTAATTTGATTGTTTACACTTTCTATTTTATTTATTTTTTTAATTGTTTTTAAATTTTCTATAGCATCAGCACCCAGTACCAGTATGCATCAGCATACAACAATAATTCTCATTTAAAATCATAAATTTTTCTTTACTTACTGTATTGTTATAAAAACAAGTTAAATAGCACTCACCGATAGGTTTTATTTCTTGACCCCCATATGCTCTGAGCATCATCGTTGTTGCTGTTATTTTAACCTTTTTATCAATCTTTTGTAATGTTGTATATGGTAAAATGCTTACATCACTACCTGTATCCAGTTTGATGTCAATCATGGTATTATTAATTCTTATTTTTTCAATCCAATTATTCTTCCTATTTTTTGAAATCATATTTACATAAAATAAATTATCATTTTCATTATCTAAATTTGTTATAAATGAAACTGATTTTTTATAACACACTACTGCAAAATGATTCATTTTATGACAATTATTACATTTGTGCCCATAAGCTGGACATTGTTTTTTCTTATGAATTTTATTACATTTTTTGCACAAAAAAGAATCATTTGCATTAGTGTAACTTTGTTTTTTATTATAATTAACATTTTGTTTATTTTTAACATTAAATTTATTACCAGAAAAATTTTTCTTATCTTTTTTATTGAATGTTGATGTTACAGGTGAAATTCGATTTACTGAAACTTCCTTCTTTTGTATTTCTTTTGTTTGTCCTTCTGATAGTTCTGCAGCTCTGCACATTTCTACTGCTTTTTCAAAAGTTACTTCCATCTCAAGCATTTTTTCTTGCAGCCTTTTATTATTTGTACCCAGCACTATACGATCTCTCATTAAAGATTCCGTTTGTTTTTCAAAGTCACATGTTTTTACTAATTTTTTCACATCAAGTAAAAAATTGTCAAACGGTTCATTCTCCAGCTGATTTCTTGAGTAGAAAACAAATCTTTCGTAAACTACTCGTTTTTTTGGCACACAATACTCTTCAAAGGCTTTCACAACTTTATCAAAATCGTGTTTATCCGTGTCATTAAATGTAAAGGTTTGAAAAAGTTCAATACCTTCTTCACCTACCGCGTTCAAAAATACAGCTATCTTTTTTGAATCCGTTTTATTACCTAATTCCGCCGCTTCCATAAAAATTTCAAAACTTTGACGGAATTTTCTCCAGTTTTCTGCAATATTGCCGTTTAAAACTAGACTATTTACCGGTTTTAAGTATTCCATTATTATTTGATGTACTTTTTTCTTATTGTCTCCTAATATTGTTGTATCACTCTTATTGTCGTCACTATCAGTGTCTGAATTTGTTTTATTATTTTCTTCTTCTATTAGATTTTTCTCATCTGATGAGTCTGCGTCTTCTTCTTTTTCTTTTTTATTTATTCGCGATCTCGTGTTTAAATGCATTTATAGTTGTTAAAAAAAAATTTTTTTTTTTTTTTTTTAAGTTGAACGACTGTGCCATGTGGTATCTTTTATACAACTGATTGTTCTTTATTTTATTACATTTACATTTACTTAAATCATACAAAAAAAAGTTTTAACATTAAATTATTTTTATTGCAATACCTACCCATTTCTGGTATTTTTTAGTCAGCCGTAGGTAAAAAGGGACGGACGGACGGACGGACAGAGTGAAACTATATAGGCACATTTTTACACAATTTTTTGAAAATGTGCTAAAAATTTATAAAGTTATTAGTTTCTAATTACTTAATAAAGTGACATTTTCATTATTCAGCTGGTGTATGATGTTGAATTTGTCTTTTATTCAGCCAGTGCAAATGCATTAGTAAAATGCATTGGCCATTACTGCAAATCTGTTATTGGTATTGATAAGCACTTTTTTAATTAGTTTCTTAATTGGACAGTTAATTTTTAATAATTATGTGTAATTTTTCTTCTAATTTTAATGTAATTGCTGTTTTCTGTTATTTTTGATTTTTTTTCATGAAGATGGTAATTGCAGTTAATAATTAATTAAAAAAAAAAAAAATATATATTAATTAATGTTAAAACTTTGAATTAGTGTTAAACTTGAACCTGTTTTCAATTCACTTGTTCTTATTATTAAATTTTCAGAATTAAGTTTATAATTTATAAATCCTTAACTTTTTCTTTTTTTAAATTTATTTTATAAAATTCTTTATTAAATGTTTAAAAAAAAATAATATTAAATTAAAGAAATAAAAGACGACAGTGCGAAACTAATGATGACATTGCAGGAACATGAGGAAAATGAGAAAAAACCTTTGCTACAATTTGAAGTTTCTACTTTTATTTTAAGCTACTATCTATATTAAGTTCGAAGATATGTTGTAAGGTCTTGGGATTTGTGTGGCTGGTTCCAAAGCATTACTCCAATTAGTCCCATATTTCAAGGACACTAAGGAAATAGCAAAAAATACCCCTGTACCAAATTTGTAGGTTCTATCTTTATTCAACCTGCAGTATAAATTTAGGCAAGATTGCTCATTCGTAATTTGTTTTCGAGTTATTGTGCCTTATTGAACCACTACTCTGATTGAGCTAACTTTTTGATGTACGAAAAGGAAATAGTGAAGAACACTCTTGTACTAAATTTGAAGCTTCTTTATATTATAATTTAAATATTTCTATTAAGACTCCGTATAATGAAATATATTAAATAAAAGACTTTATTGAATACTTTTTATGTTTTAAAACAAGTTTATTTCTACAATTCTTTAATACTTGTTATTACATTGAAAGTCAATTATAGAATACCAAAAAATTGATAATCTTTCGGTTTGGAACATATCAATTGCATATTTTATTGATTCTTTGTTTAATATAAGATAAAAACTGCCAGCTCTGTGACTCTGTCTAATTCTTGGTTACATATGTGATAAGTAGTATCAGTAAGTTGTTTTAATTCTTCATCTAGAGTAAGTTTATTCCTTGGCTTTGTCTTCATGTAGTAATTTTTGTATAACAAAGTACAATCGGCAACTATTTCCTTAATAAACTTTTCTGTGAAATCGCTCCATTTATTAATTTACACTACTATCAAATGAACATTTTATAAAATATGAAAAAAACAGGTATGTGCTGTTAAATGTTAGTGGTTCAAGACTTATTTGAATCAGGTAAGCACAAAAATAGGTTGCAAAATACTTTCACAGTCAGCGTATATAACAAAAGCAACTTCCATTTGCAGATGATAATTTTCAAATTTTAAAGTATTAGGTAAGCTTCTTACAATGTAGTTACATTAATTTTTATGGATTTGATATTGATTATTGTCATAAAAATGTAAAAGGCATCTGCTGAAAATATATATTTGACCACGATTTGATGTAATTGAGCTTCTTAATAATTTTGAAAGGTTGTGAATATAAAAAAAATTATAGTTTTGATTTTTTTCAATTAAAAGTATAATGTTCGTTAGCCCTTGGACCGATTAAAAGGTCCAGAATCCGAACCCATTGGCCGATTTCGCCCATATGCAATCCCCGCCGTACTTTCAGTCCTAGTAACCTACAGTTAAAATTTCATCAAGATAGCTCCATTTTTTTTTTGAATTATCGTACCTACGGACGGACGGACGGACGTGTCTATATCGACTAAGGAGGTCACGCTGATCACAAATATATATACTTTTCCATATCTAGCTCGCTTCCTTTAGGTGGTTACAAACAACATACCAAAGTTAATATACCCCTTTACCTATTCTATAGGTGTAGGGTATAAAAAAGCAGTATTAAATTTAATGTAAACAAAACAATCAATATCAAAATTAAAAATTAAAAATAAATTTAAAAATGATATTTTCAACACAAAATAAAATTGAATTAGAATTAGGGCTGTGGATTTGAAATAATGAATTAAGCGAAAGAATTATTAAATTATAGAAAACAAAAAGAAATTTTTTTTTTAATAAAGAAATTATATTCATAAATAAAAAAAAATATATACTTAACTTGCCGCCATTGGAGATGCGGCCATATCATCCAACTCACAACACTTGTTTTTAAATTTTTTTTTCTGTTTTTGTAAACGTAAGTTAAATTTAATTTTAAAATAAAATAAAAAAAAAAAAGAAAATTAAACTTATTTGTTTTTATTATTTAACTACACAAGAAATTATAAAGAAAAAAGAAATGAAAATAAAAAATAAATATTTTGTGCTAAAACTTTTTTGAAACAGTGATAACCTGTTGAAGGTTGAAGAGAGCTTCAACTGATTGGAAATTACATGGCAAACCTCTGACATTACACAAATTTGTGTATAAAACATAATATTATATTATGTTTCTTTTTCCCACTTGGAGTTGAAATAATTTTTGGAATATACATATATTGAAAAAAGTTTACACTTGCAATATTAATTAATTTGAAAATAGTAAACAATTGTTTGGGAAAAAAAAAATTTTTTAACTATCCGTTTAAAAGTAAATAGGGAAAAAGGAAGGCTGACTCGCGTGTTTTTGTTTTTTATTTGGATAATTTCCATCAATTAAATTGGTTTACAATTAGGAAGGTTAATAAAATTAAGAATTACTTATTTAAAATATGAAAAACAAATTGTGTAAAAAATAGTTAAATATTATTTGCAAAAGCAAAAATTTATTAACTAAATTCAGAAAATAATTTAAAATTATAAAATAAATTTTCAAAAGAATATTAATTAATTTGAAATTGTGTATAAATAAATAAATAAATAAATGTGTTCTTTTTACGTTAAAATTTGGTTAAACTAAATTAAATCGGCAATTTAAGTATGAAAAGCAAGTTAAAATTAAAAATGTAATTAAAAGCACACTTAAAAATTAATAAAGTTGTTAAAGTTTCTAATTACTTAATAAAGTGACATTTTCAATATTCAGCTGGTGTATGATGTTGAATTTGTCTTTTATTCAGCCAGTGCAAATGCATTAGTAAATGTTGGCCATTACTGCAAATCTGCTATTGGTATTGATAAGCACTTTTTTAATTAGTTTCTTAATTGGACAGTTAATTTTTAATAATTATGTGTAATTTTTCTTCTAATTTTAATGTAATTGTTGTTTTCTGTTATTTTTGATTTTTTTTTATGAAGATGATAATTGCAGTTATTAATTAATTAAAAAAAAAAAAATATATTAATTAATGTTAAAACTTTGAATTAGTGTTAAACTTGAACTTATTTTCAATTCACTTGTTCTTATTATTAAATTTTCAGAATTAAGTTTATAATTTATAAATCCTTGTGGATGAATGCAGAGATAAAGAAAGTAAAACAAAGTTATTTTAATAGAAAATTGCAAGCAGCAGGTACAAATACTAGAAATATTTGGAATGTTTTGAATTCTCAAATAGTAAACCAAAAACGGATTGTATCAAAACAATTAAGGAAATACGATGTAGAGATAAACTGTTAAATAATAGCAAAGACATAGCCAACGGCTTTAATGAGTATTTTAGTAACGTTGGAAAAAAGTTAGCTGACAAAATACAAATTGAAGAAGAAAATATTTTAAAAAATCGATTAAATGTAACCTCCATGTTCCTGGTACCTACTAACGAAAAAGAAGTATATAATGTTATAATGGATCTGAAAGACATTTCACCTGGCTCTGATAACATTGCAGCAAAAGACTTAAAAGCTGTAGCTAATATAATATCTCCGATAATTAGTAACTTTTTTAATGATAGTTTTCGCACAGGAAATTATTCTAATTCATTAAAATATAGTACTGTGATTTCAATATACAAAAGTAGCTCTCCTTTGGATACATCCACTTATCGACCTATAACACTTACCAGCTGTATGAGTAAAATATTCGAAAAAATAATTAATAAAAGAATATGTGACTTTATTAAATGTTCATGCGAATTTGATATCAACCAATTTGGCTTTCAAAAATCGCGTGGCACTGAAGTAGCAATCAATGATTCAATAAGAGCAAAAAATGCTGAGATATTAGAAGAATTGGTCAATGAAGATTTGGAAAGATATATGAAATGGATAAATGGAAATAAACTAACAATTAACATTGGAAAACCAAAGTATATGATTTTCAAACGACTAAATAAGTCTGATATCAACCCAAAAATTTGTTTTGATAACAGGGAAATTATAAGAGAACAGAATTATAAATATCTCGGTATAATAATAGACGATAAATTAAGCTGAAATGATCATGTTAATTACATTTTAAACGAGGAAGATTATAGTTGCCCTTGTCAACTTTTAGATACCCGTGCATACCCACTATGGTGTATAAAATAACCGTAATTTACTTCCCTTATACATTTAACTCATTACTCCATAATTTAGACGTAAAAAAAAAAAAAAAAAAAAATTAACAAAAAATCACAAAACAAAAAACAAAATTTTCATTCATTGTCCCATAACTTTAGCTTAAAAAAAAAAAAAAAAAAAAAAAAAAAACAAAAATGACCCACCCTAAAATTCCGATGGTCCGAGTGATGTCCAACTTTGCCAACTAACTTGCCCTATTACTTTACCTGCCCAATTTTAATTTTAACCTTATAGCTTCATTAGATTCAAAGTTATTGAATCGAAAACTTTGTATGGCAGCCCCCCAAAATGGGGCCGAAACATTTTGAAACATCATATAAGTGCTCGATTCATTATATAAATAACTGTGTGTAATTTTTATCGTCGTAGTATAATTAGTTTTGTAGAAATTCATATTGGTGCAAAGAAGTTGTATGGCAGCCCCCCGAAAATGGGGCCCTAACATTTTGAAACTTCATATAAGTGCTCGATTCATTATATTACTAACCGTGTGTAATTTTCAGCCTCGTAGTATAATTAGTTTTGAAGAAATTCATATTGGTGCAAAGAAGTTGTATGGCAGCCCCCCGAAAATGGGGCCCTAACAATTTGAAACTTCATATAAGTGCTCGATTCATTATATAATTAACCGTTTGTAATTTTCAGCCTCGTAGTATAATTAGTTTTGAAGAAATTCATATTGGTGCAAAGAAGTTGTATGGCAGCCCCCTGAAAATGGGGCCCTAACATTTTGAAACTTCATATAAGTGCTCGATTCATTATATAACTAACCGTGTGTAATTTTCATCTGCGTAGTATAATTAGTTTTGAAGAAATTCATATTGGTGCAAAGAAGTTGTATGGCAGCCCCCTGAAAATGGGGCCCTAACATTTTGAAACTTCATATAAGTGCACGATTCATTATATAACTAACCGTGTGTAATTTTCATCTGCGTAGTATAATTAGTTTTGAAGAAATTCATATTGGTGCAAAGAAGTTGTATGGCAGCCCCCCGAAAATGGGGCCCTAACAATTTGAAACTTCATATAAGTGCTCGATTCATTATATAATTAACCGTGTGTAATTTTCATCCCCGTAGTATAATTAGTTTTGAAGAAATTCATATTGGTGCAAAAAAGTTGTATGGCAGCTCCTCGAAGCCTTGGTCCGATTTTAACCAAAACCAATAGGGAACCTACAAATTGTCTAAAAATTACTTTGTGAAAGTTTCAGAACTCTAGCTCTTATAGTTTTTGAGTTATCGTGCTGACGGTCGGACGGACGGACGGACGGACGGACGGACGGACGGACGGACGGACGGACGGACACACATAGCTAGATCGATTCACTTTTCGATGCTGATTCGATACGTACCCTTGACACTATATCTAGCTCTTATATTTCGATGCGTTACAAACGGAGGAGTAATTTTAATATACCCGATGTTCATATATGTATGCACGGGTATAAAAAGGTAAAGCCATTACTAGGTTCTATAAGGAGAAGCGGCATTATATTAGATGATAAATCAGCTAAGTTATTATTCCATTCGCACATTATGTCACATATAAGATACAATGTGGTGACGTGGTCGCGTTTTTCAAATATATTAAACAAGTAAAGAAACAGTCAGTCGGTGCAACCGACTTAGAAATACCCCACACCTATTTGGTTTAAATTTAATGGGAAGTCCATAAGTCATTTTAAAACAATAAAAGCTGTTATTAGTTTGGTCGTAATATATAGCTAACCAAATTAACTTTATAATACTAAAAACATTTTCGAATTAGACTATTTATAAAAAAATATTACAAATTCTTACTGATTTATCGATTTAAAAATATTAAAAAACAAAAAAACTTGAATTAAATGAAAATATATTTATTTCAATTCAATTACAAAAGTGAAAAAATTTGAATAACTAAATTTTGTGATAACAAGCTAATATATTTAATAATTAGAATTTTTCAAAATTGCAATGATTTTAAATTGCTAGTTTATGTACCTATTAGAAAAGCTTATAAACGCAAAATATGCAATAAATGTATTTCTAAAATATAATTACAAATTTAGAACTTTTCATATAATTCATTTAAATATAACAATAAATTTTACTTAAATGCAGCAAGTACCTTTGAATATAGCTTTAGTATTGTACACAATGTTTTAATTAATCATCACATGTAGTTTCGTCAAAGCAACAGAGCGACAAAAATGTGACTGCAATTGAAACTGCATTACCAGCATCTAATTCAACATCTGTCACACTGCAACTTTTATATGAAGAAATTATGTCATTAAAAAACATAAACAATGAATTTCTTAACACAATAAAAAATTTAAAGGAAGAAAATACCGAGCTTAAAAGTAGGTTAATCACTTTAGAAAATAAACTAAATTGGGTGGAGCAAGAAAAAAAACAAAATATAATTGAAATTACTGGTGTTAACGATGTTAATAATAAAAATGCTCTTAAAATTGCCAAAGATATTTTTAGTGATAAGCTTAAAACAAAAATAAGGGACAGTGAAATTTTAAATTGTTATGTTAAGAAAGTAAATAAAAAAAAAGAAGCAGATAATAATAATACTACCACTAGTAGCAGTGTTTTATGTGTAAAGTTTTCCAGTTTTTTTTTTTTTTTTTTTTTTGTCCTTTATAACTCCTCTTGGGAGCATAGGGCTTCCACTTGGCATCTCCATCTCACTCGGTTTGTTGCTGTTGTTCTTACTCCAAGTGAGATTGCATCTTCCTAGTTCCAGGAGTACTGATCGCCTCCAGGTGTTTTTGGGACGACCTCTTGTTCTTTTTCCCTGAGGGTTCCACTCTAACGCCATTCTGGTTATGCTATCGGCTGTTTTCCTGATGGTATGTCCGATCCATTTCCATTTGCGTTTCCTTATCTGTTTCACAATTGGTTCTTCTCTTGTTATCTCTAACAGATTCACGTTGCTGATGGTGTTAGGCCAGAATATTCCGCATATGATACGAAGACATTTGTTGACGAATACCTGCAATTTCTGTATGATGTTGTTTGAAATTAGCCAGGTTTCGCTACCATATGTTAGTATTGATTTTACGCATGCGTTGAATATTCTTAGCTTCGTGTTTCTGGAGATCTGAGAGCTTCTCCATATGGTTCTTAATTGTCCGAATGCCGATTTTGCTTTTCGAAGTCTGTTATTAACATCTGCTTCTGCACCGCCATCTGTTGTAATTGTACTGCCTAGGTAGCAGAAGGCATCTACATATTCGATGGTGTTTCCTTCAATGCTAATGTTTCCTCTATTGCAGGTGTTAATTCGCATGGCCTTAGTTTTCTGGATATTTATCTCCAATCCAACGCATCGTGCTAATTTTGTGAGATGTTCTAATTTAGCTTGGATGTCGCTGAGCTTGTGCGATAGTAGACAAATATCATCTGCGTAGTCTAAGTCCTCGAGTTGCCGTGTGAGACTCCAAGTTATTCCACGTCTCTGCACGCATACTTCTCGCATAATTTCATCCAGGACAATTGTGAACAGTTGAGGTGAGAGTGGACATCCTTGTTTTACTCCTGTGTTTGTAGTGAAAGAGTCACTGATGTTTCCGTTGTGCAGAACCGCGAGATCCGCATCCTCGTACATCGCTTTGATAATGTTTATTATTTTCTGGGGTACTCCTTTCTTGCTTAATGCTTTCCAAATTGCAACACGTTTGATGGTGTCAAAGGCCTTCTTGAAGTCTATGAACAGGAGGTAGAGAGGTGTACGCCATTCCACAGATTGTTCGACTATTATGCGTAGAGTGTTGGCTTGATCTACGCAGCTTCTGTTAGGGCGGAAGCCTGCCTGTTCATCACATAAACTTCCCTCGATCTTGCTTTGAATTCTGCCTTGTATGATTGTTGCCAGTATTTTATATATGGAGTTAAGCACGGTTATTCCTCTCCAGTTGCTGCATTCTCTTAAGTCAACCTTCTTTGGTATTTTAACGATGATGCCTTTCTTCCAAGATGTAGGCAGCCTTTCCTCATCCCATGCCTTTCTGATGTGTGGATATAGAAGTTCGGCTGATATTCTAGCGTTAGCGCGTAGCAATTCGGCTGCAACACCATCCTCGCCAGCTGCTTTGTTGCATTTCAACTTCCTTATAGCCTCATTTATCTCATTGACATTGGGTGGGTCACACGATATACTTAAGTTGTTGTTTGTGTGGCTGTTGGTTTCGTCTGTCTGCCATGTTTCGCTGATGTCAGCTATATTGCTGATTTCTTCGAAATGTTCCCTCCATCTTTGTGTTTGAGCGTCAGTGTTTACTAGTAGCACGCCATTACGATCCCTGACTGGTTGGTTTCTGTTACATTTGCGATTTGTGAGACTTCTTATGATCTGATGTAACTCTCTCATATTGTTTTGCCCTGCCGCTGTTTCAGCTGCTGTTGCTAATTTCTCTAGGAACTGTTTTTTGTCTCTTTTTGCTGCCTTCTTTACTTGTTTGGCAATTATGTTGTACTGATTGCTAATAGCTATGTTGTTATTCAGCTGCCGCTTTAGTTCTCTTCTTTGGGCTATAAGGTGCCATGTATCATCAGAGATCCATATTTTTCGTTCTGGCTGTGCTATACCAAGTGTTTCTTCTCCGACTTGATTGAATACCGCTACAATGTCGTTCCATGTATGATTTTCCGCCAGTGTTGATGTTTTTTCTAGCAGGTTGTTTACTAATTCATTTTTTGTAGGTACACTTAGGAGTTTTCGGAGGTTTAGTCGTCTTTTTCTTCTATGTCTGGTTGTTCTTTGTGCTTTCAACTTAATTTTGAAGTCACCAGTTATAAGTTCATGGTCGCTGCCGATATCAGCACCTCTTCTATTTCTGACATCTATTAATGAACTACGCCATCTTCTGCTCACACATATGTGGTCTATCTGATTGCGAGTGCGGCCTCCAGGTGATGTCCAAGTATACTTGTGTATCTCTTTGTGGGGAAAGATGGTGCCACCGATGACTAATTGAAATGTTTGACATATTTCGACTAATCTATCTCCATTGTTATTTCGAACTCCACAACCATGTTTTCCCACGATGTTTTCTTGGTTGGTGTTTCCTATTTTGGCGTTGAAATCTCCCATTAGTATGACAATGTCTCTTTTTCGTACATTATTAAGCGTTGATGTTAATTGTTCGTAGAATTCTTCTTTCTTGGCTATTTCTGCATCTTCAGTGGGTGCGTAGCATTGTATGATGGTTATGTTTCTAATTTTTCCGAGGAAACGAGCTGTGATTATCCTATCTGATGTTGGTAACCAGGATATTAGAGAGTTGCGCATTTTCCTCGATATTATAATTCCAACTCCACCTTGACCTCCAGTTTCCTCACCACTGTATATTAGAGTATTGCCATTTGCTGTAACAAGCTCGCCGGTGTTATTCCATCTCATTTCACTTATTCCTAGGATTTCGATCTTATATGATGTCATTTGTTGTTCTACTTGGGACAGCCTTGATGCTTCACGCAGAGTTCTCACATTCCATTGCGCTAAGCGCGTCCTATTTCGTAAGCCAAAGGTTGTTGCCGTAAGATCCATCCTGTTTTCTTGCCTTGTTTCAGTTTCTGTAATCGTTCTTTTCAGCTAAGCAGGTGATTGGTCTGCTGTAGCCTATCCTAGGGATGGGGCTGCCATCTGTCGTTGCCTAGAAACAACGTCCTGAGTCTGGTCCAGTACCACTGAGGGCGATGTTATAGTGTCGTTTCAGGGAGCCTTAGTGGTATTTTGATGTTACTGGTATGCATGATGTTATTGTTATTCTATTTATTATTATAGTTATTATTATTATTATTATTATTATTATTATTATTATTATTATTATTATTATTATTATTATTATTATTATTATTATTATTATTATTATTATTATTATTATTATTATTATTATTATTATTATTATTATTATTATTTTTTTTTTTTTTTTTTATTGATATATTATATATTACCCAGCCAGGGATCGAACCCGAGACCTTTCGCATGAAAGGCCGACGCCACAACCACTGCGCCATCGGCT